>CAHIKZ030000868.1:85000-112500 GCA_903632075.3 Acanthosepion pharaonis | reverse complement strand
CAAGCCCTCAGTATGTTTCTTTAGAAATTTAAACACTTTTTGATTGTAAATATAAGTGTCCTTTTTGCTTCTGTTTTACTTAAAACTTCACCATTGATCACATGTTCAGTCCATGGTATTCTCAGTATAATTCCCATTTCTGATGTCTCAAGTCTCTTCTGCATCTGTGATGAGATGGTCCATACTGGAAGACTGATATTACATAATGGTTCAGCACCCTTTTCTTTGTTTCTAATGAAATTTCCCCATTTCTTAATATGTTGCTTAGATTTTGAAGGGCATCTTTCAATATCACAATGTGCCTTCAGATTTTGACATCACATTTTTCCATCCCCTCATTAAAAAAAAAAAACACTACTTAGATATTTAAATTTTTTTACTTGTTCGATTTTGGTGTTTCCAATTCATGGTCCACATCTTTGGCCGTTCCTTTTCCTGGCAACTGCTTTCTTACAATTGATGGTTAGTTCTTTCTTCTTCATTTTGCTACCTTTCTCTAGAAGTTTTTGTATTTTCCTTAAAAAAATATACACTTTAACTGATGAAAATATTTCAGCAGAGTTAATTTCTTGTCTTACTGATTGCATAAATAAACACACTTAAGAATTCTGAATTATCTGTCATGAAAAAATATATTTTGTGGCTTTGAGTCAAGGTAAATACTGTAGGACATGCAATAAAATGGACAATATTGTCTTAACATTATAAGAGACAAAAAAAAACAACTTATGGATTCAAACCAAATAATAGAGGAAAATATATTAATAAAAACATATTTACATTGTTATTCTTATGTTTTGCTGGTAATTTTATGTATAAAGAACTTCATCATTTGAAATTGTTAAATTTTTATACCAATTGCTAGGTTGAAACATTGAATTGATATGCTACTTATATGAAGTAAATATATTTTAGTGTGTTGTGAGAGGTACATTTGTGTGTTGTCCTGGTGGTCAGTGTTAAAAGAGAGTGAAACTTAGAAAATCATGCCACCTATAACTAAGCCATGGACAATCATGTTTTTTATTTGGAAAGCCTTTTTACATTCTTAAAAAGAATAAAACATATATTTATACATTTCTATATATATATATATATATATATATAAATTGATTTAAAATATGGTTTTTTTCGCTACACAGTTCTAACCATGTTTCAATAAAAATAAAAATATCTATAAGAACACCGGATTATATATCTTGCTGTTTATATATATATATATATATATATATAAGTTCAAACCCATACTTAATTCATTGCATAAATAGATTCTCCCAAATTTCCCTTACCATAAACAACATATATAGCCAGTTATGCCCCTTGATTTTCATTTTTTTCATTGGTACAACAGCATAAGCATCAACACATGGAGAGAGAAACAGTTAAAAACTTTTTGAAATGCTAAGCGAAACTGGTAAAAGTAAAAAATTTTAAAAGAAGGAAAACAACAAATTATTTTTCTAAGACAAAAACACTGAAAATCTAATTGTAAGTAACAACGTGTTAATTTTTCTCTGTAAAAATTCATACATTATAAATAACACTATTTTAAATATTAGGTGTCTTTTTTCTTGACAATCCTTATTTTAGTCTATATATATATATATATATATATAAAAATATACACATATGATGATGGTCTAGGGGTAAGATATCTGACTGATGTCAAATGAGTCATGTTTCAATCTCGGCTTGAAGTAATCAGATGTCTAATGACACTGATACAGCGTGATACAATGAAACAATCTATCGATGACATATATATATATATATATATACACAAACATATATATATATATATACATATATATATAAAACCGAATGTAATGAGAACAAAAATAATATATAAATTCTAACATTCACAGTATTAATTCAAAAGAGCGCTGAATACTGATAGTAGTGCAAGAATTATTTATTATAATATTTTCATGTAGACAAAAACAATTTATTCACTACAAAGATGCAACTTTGTTTCAGTGCATTTAATTGCACTTCAACTGGTGAGAACCAGAATGGTTATGAACAATTCTGTTTGTAAGCAAGCTGCATGTCACACATATATATATATATATATATATATCTGTGTGTGTGAAATGAGGTTGTTTAGCTTTTTCCTTCAACATTCATGTTTTACTAATATTTGAATTTAATCTTTTTATTTTTTTTTTATTTTTTTTTACTCACTGATTCTTTTTTTTTTTTCTAATTTCAGCCGGGACTTTAACTACACGTCCCCTGTCACCCTGAAGGAGTTTCTCCACAGCCTAAAGTGGACAGCCAGCCAGCCAGCCCCACCCAGCCAACAGTGCATAAAAAAGGGATGTGCTGACATTGTCTGTCCGTCTGTCTGTTTTCGTCTTCCTTGTAACAGTGTTTTGTAACTGTGTGCCCTTTTCTGCCTTTTAAATTTACCCCCTTTCCTTCAACAACCCAGACCACATTGCTACTTCAATCGTCATTTCTGCTGCAGTACAAATGATGCAAGCCATCATGTCTGCCAGACCACATCTAGCAATGTCTACACATTTAACTTTGAATTCGCTTGGGACTTCTTTCCTTCTTCTTTTGGTATTATTTGGATTAAATGTATTCTCAGCGGATATCTGTGAGCCTCATGTGACATTAAAAGGTAGGTCAAAGTTCAACTTTTTTGCTTAATAAGCTTTAATAATATATTTGTGTCTTAATCAAGAAAAGATTTTTATTTATGGATCAGTACTTATATATATATATATATATATATATATATATATTTTTATAATATAATATAAAAGGCTCAAACTAATATTCCATGGTTATAATTTGTTACATTGGAATCATAATCACGATCCAATTCATCAGACCAACAAATTCAAAAAACATATATTATTTTATATTATATTCTTACTCTATCCTGGACATTGAGTTCTACCTGGGTTCTATCTTCTTAGGAATTTATGTATATATATATATATATATATATATATATATATATATATATATATTGACCACTAATATTATCAATATATATACAAAAAACACAAAAATTGAGAGAAGAAAATTGTAATTTTGTAATTAGAAAAATGACTTGGATTCTAATCCCCAGAACATCAATGGCATAAAACTTCACTGACTGAGGATCACTTCATAGCATGAAACTTGAAATCTGATGACTTGTGTTGTAAATAAACGTAGTTAACAACTGACAATAATCTAGTATATATATATATATATATATATATATATATATATGGATCTCTCGTCTGGCTCAATACTTTCCAGCTAACTTTAATCTTCAAACATTTTAATACAATATCAATCGCTATCTACTGTTCTTATGATAACTCTTTTCTCTTCCCATTCATTAGTAATGTTTCTGTTCCTAATTCTTCCACACCCAGTAACCCCTTGTACCTTAGTGGCTTTACTGCCATACTTGAGATCAAATTGATTAAAATACATATACAGCAAAATTATCCAAATTGTTCAACAGCAAAACTGTTTAATTGTTAGATTAATTGTTGTATCTTAGAAATGTTTAAAGATATCTTACCGGAATCTGTCAAGATTTTTGTAACTCTAGTTATTATTGGACTCTAGTTTGGGCAATAAGAATGTATTTAGCTCTAAGTTGAAATGATGATCCCTCTTGCTGTTGTGATCTCAGGATCCAGTTTTCATCTCTACTGCCTCTTTTTTAAACTTATTCACCGTTCTTTTGATGGTTCTTGAATGAATTTTGAAGATGGAATCTAGAGTATGTATGTTGGTACCATTACTGAAGGCCTCAATGATCCTTTTCCTCTCACCATTGTTCAGTTGAGTAGACATAGAGGGGCTGACACAAAACGATTTTAAAACCGGTTCTCTTTATAGCTGAATAACTCAAATGGTTTTCCTGTGATTCTTACAACAAATGGTGTGAAGATGGCTAAATGTCTTATCTGAACACCTTGAAAAAAAGAAACTTAATTAGTTTAGTGTTTTTTTAGATATTAAACATTTTGTGGGATGGACAATTATGCTGTAACACAACTTATTTAGCTATACTGTTGAAACAAATGGCAACAATATATAAGTAATTTTACTTAGATTTCCTTCATGTGTGTAATTTAGGATTTTTATCTATACAATTAACGCTTTTTTGAATGTAAAAAAAGAATTCTGAATTTTTTATCATTAAAATATCTAAAGTTAACAAAAAATGTGTTAGAATGTATAAAAAAACGATGTATGAGCAGCCTTATCTTCTAGTTGCTAATAAATATACAACTATAATAATATATTTCTGTATTAATCAAGTACGGATCTTGGTCAATAGATCTGGAAAATCTAGAGTAGAAAATTTTAATTACAAAAATGACTTGGATTCCAATCCCATAACATCAGTGATAGAAAACTTCACTGTGTTATATATACATACATACATACATACATACATATATATATATATATATATATATATATATATATATATATATATATGTAAGCAAATATATGGATATAGATCCGACAGTATGAAGAAAAATATATACGGAAAAAACAAACAAAAATCCTTATATACAATAATGCTGTTTTAATGTTAATATATCAACGTCAGACGTTTCGGTCTAATAAACCATCTTCAGGACATATTCATAAATTATAACATTATCAATACAACATGACAAAGATGATGTACATAAGAACAAGACTTATCCAAACAGATCTTATAAAATTTTCAGCTGCAAAAGTGGACTACATATTGGGGGTATCATAATAAAGCAGGACAGAAATTTGGGTGTAGTATTTGTTCCTTTAGTTGTGAGGGTGAATTTTGATGGGTTTTGATTAGTGATCTGTGGAATCAGGGAGCAATCGTATCTTATGTTTTTGTTGCCCAGATGTTGAATTATTAAGAGATAGGAAAATGTCCTAAGAAAACAGTTTTGAACTGTTATATAATCTGTTATATAATATCTAATCTGCTGTATGGCAGTACATGCTGGATAATCCTCTCACAGATTATGAAGAGACTTGAAGCAACAGAAATATTGATCTATTGATAAATGCTGAGATTATCATTAACTGAACATAGGTAATCATGCATCTCCATTGATTGTTTTTCTATAAATAGCAGTGACTTATTGTGGAAGATAGTTTTGTGGTTTCTAGGTGCCATTGCCATGTACCTGTATTCAATCCAGAGACTGATATGAAATGTGATTGGCCCTGATCTGGCATCTCATTTACAGTTTCTCTCTCACAGATGTGTCGTCGTTTCCCTCTGTCTTTTCTACAAATACTTCCACAGTAACTTTTCTGATGAGCTACATTCGCTAGTTCCCAAACTGCATGAATTTAAATGTGCCACTAGGTTGACATCTCAGTCCCACCCTTTCACTGTTAAAATGGTTAAATGTAACCGTCTCTCCACTAGCTTCATGTCTCACAATTCCCATCTATGGAACTCCCTTCCTCTTACTTACTTCCTTGATCGCTATAATCTCCAAATATTCAAATGCAACATCTTCAGATGCCTTGATCTATTCCCCATCCTTCTCTTCATCCTTTCCTCTTTCTCGCCTCTTTACTCTTGTTCCCACTTTCTGTAACCCCTTGTGCACTAGTGGCACTCCTGCCTTGCTTAGGTTGAAATGCTTAAAAAAAGAAAAATAAAAAAATTCAGAGTCGTCCTTCTTCTAACATGGCTTCTACTAAAGGTGAGAGGTTTTTAGATCATAGACAGTTTTTTCATTTATTAATTTTTATTGGACAAAAATAATTCCTAGGACTTTAAGAAAATTAAGTAGTTTCACATAAAAACCACATGATTTGTTATAATTCACAAACTATTTAACATTCAAAATGCTTATCTTCATATTCAATACAATACTGAATCCTATCAGCAACACTTCTACAAACCATTTGACACATTTCTATATTAAATTGTTTAAAATTTGAGCCTATAAAAATGATCTTCCAGTACGCCCTACAAGAAAAAGTCTGGTGGTGTTAGTTTTGGTGATCATGATGGCCACTCAACTGCTTCACATCATCTTATCCAATTCATCTCAAAATTATGATTTAACCAATCCCAAATGCATAAGCTATAGTTAATCTTAAGCCATCTTAATCTACTATAATTCATTTTAGTTCAATAAAAGTTAATAAAAAAAGTGATACCTTTGGCACCCCTTGTATTATAAGAGTAATATATATATATATATATATAATTATATTTTGAAGTAAATGTTTTAAAAAAATGAAAATGCTTTTGATACAGCCTAATGTGACCATCTCTGATCTTTTTATTATAAGTGTAATTTTGATAACCATCATTCCGGCTTCTGCAAGGCAAAACACTTTACATTGGCATGTTTGTATTACTTGGTATTTTAATTAAATACATCTGTAAGATATATTTTCCAACTTTAAGGATTTCTTTTATTTCAGGTGGGAAAATTATGGTATGTTCAGGTGTTTAAAATGCCCATGAGTTTATTAAGAAATTCTAATTCTTAAAAATTACTGAAAAATTTTTAATTTCTAATTATCAAATATACATGTTAATTGAAATTATTGTTTAATGAATATATTGTATTGCTTTGCAGCAATTAAAGATTTGAATGAATATATTGATTAAATGAATTAATCCTTTTGGTTCCAGTTGGATAAGGTCTAAGGTGCATAAATCCCTTTATTTTTATAGAGCTTCAATTTATTTATTATTGGTATTTAATTTACTTAATTATTTATTTTAGATGTATATAAATTATTTATGCAATTTCTTTCTGGTACAAAAATTAAGGATAGAAGGACGAGGAAGAGACATATTGAGAAAGTTGATGTAAATCCTATTAAACGACCAGGCTTTCAACCAGTCCTTATCAAAGAGAAGTATTGATTAGTGTAAATTATTAAATAATAAATACAGAATTACCAATAAAAAAAATGAGGTAAAGTGTTCTAAAAGTAATATTACACTGTCATCTTTTAGAAAAATAAATAAATAAAACACAAACCTATGTAATTTTAAGAGACAGATATTAGGTCAACGTAATTTTAAGAGACAGATATTAGGTCAAGGTAATTTTAAGAGACAGATATTAGGTCAAGGTAATTTTAAGAGACAGATATTAGGTCAAGGTAATTTTAAGAGACAGATATTAGGTCAAGGTAATTTTAAGAGACAGATATTAGGTCAAGGTAATTTTAAGAGACAGATATTAGGTCAACGTAATTTTAAGAGACAGATATTAGGTCAACGTAATTTTAAGAGACAGATATTAGGTCAACGTAATATATTAGGCCTCCATAAAATTAAGAGACAGATATTAGGCCACCATAAAATTAAGAGACAGATATTAGGCCACCATAAAATTAAGAGACAGATATTAGGCCACCATAAAATTAAGAGACAGATATTAGGCCACCATAAAATTAAGAGACAGATATTAGGCCACCATAAAATTAAGAGACAGATATTTGGCCACCATAAAATTAAGAGACAGATATTTGGCCACCATAAAATTAAGAGACAGATATTTGGCCACCATAAAATTAAGAGACAGATATTTAGCCACCATAAAATTAAGAGACAGATATTTGGCCACCATAAAATTAAGAGACAGATATTTGGCCAATGTATTTTTAAGGAATTAAGAAAATCCTTAACTCGTAAACTGGCTTATGTGTCTCTCATGTTTTCATAAAATCTATAAATATAGACTATTAATTTTTTTTTTAACTTTCAGAATTAATGGTATACTGAGGCCATAATAACTTTCATATATAAGTCTACCATTCACCCATGCATTGATTATTGCTCCCATATCTGGTTTAGTGATATATCACAAGATTCTTCAATAAAATCTCAAGAAGGATTTATAATGTTATCAGTCCTGCCCTGGGCATCTTGATTTCAGTCGCTTTCACTCCACTATGACATGGCTTCCCTCTGTTTTTTCTATAAATATTTTCATGGGTGTTGTTCTAATGTGCTCTCTTCCTAGTATTAGAATGACTATTAGATTTCTCTATTTTACTAAATTATTAATTAAAGTATTAAGTTCTATTTGAATAGTTAAGAAAGGAAAGGAGAAAGAGAATGAGAGAGGGAGAAAAGGAGAGAATGAGAAAGAGAAGAATAGAGAGAATGAGGGGGAGAAAGAGAAAGATAATGAAGGATAGAGAGAAAGAGAATGAGAAAGTGAAGAAGAGAATAAGCTCAAATATTATCTTTAATTTGAGAAGGATGTGAAAATATCAAACTGGAGAGATGAGGTACATTTATAAATCTACCATTTGTCCATACATTGAATATTACTGCCATATCTGGTTTGGTGCTCTAGCTAAATATTGACAAAATTCAAAGAAGGGTCTGTAATATTACCAGTCCTGCCCTGGCATCTCGACTTCAGTCATTTACCCTCCATCATGATGTGGCTTCCCTCCATCTTTTCTATAAATATTTTCATGGCAGTTGTTCTAATGAGCTCTTCTCCTGAGTATCTCGACTGCATGAATTTAAGTGTACTACTAGAGTGGCAATTAGGTCTCATCATTTAATGTTGAAATAGCTAGATGTAATAGAAAGCTCTGTTTGAATAGTTTCTTTTTTCATACTTCTCACCTTTGGAACTCTTCTAGTTTCTTGCTTCCCTGCCAATATACAATCTTCAAAAATTTCAGTGTGGCATCAATTGTCATCTTCTGCTTTCCAGAAACCTGTTCATTCTCTTTCACTCCCAGTAACACCTTGCATCTTAGTGGCATTATTGCCTTACTTGGGGTGAAATGATTAAAAAAAATGCATTTAAAATTTTCTTATATAGATTGGTGTATGGTAAAGTGGTTAGAACATTAGGATTCTGAAAGGAAAGACGAGAGAGAATGAGAAAGGGAATGCAAAGAAGAATGGGAAAGAGAAGGCGAGAGAAAATGAGAAAAGGAAAGTGAGAGAGAATGAGAAAGGGAAGGAGAGGGAAAATGAGAAAGGGAATGCAAGGGAGAAAGAGAAGGTGAGAGAATGAGAAAAGGAAGGAGTGAGAGAAGGAGAAAGGGAAGGAGAAATAGAAAGGAAAGGTGGGAGAGAAAGAGAATGAAAGAGGGAGAGAAAAGGAATGAGAGAAAGAATTAGAAAAGGAAGGAGAAATAAAATGAGAGGGAGAAAAAGAATGAGGAGAGAGAGAGAATGAGAAAGGGACAGAGAGAGCTCAAATCTTATTGATTTGTCAAGGACATGAAAATATCAAACTGGAGAGATGATGCGATTACACAGCATCATTGAGAAGTGCTTGAAAACCTATCTGTCTTGCTATTTAAGCCATAACTGGATTTCTCATCAGGAAGTTATGGAGAACCATGATCACCAATGCTCTAAAGGAACAGAACACATAGAAGAGCCATTACACCACCTGCACATTCAGTGTACTGGCTGTGTTCAACTAATAATCACACCAGATTATGCACTCTCTCCCAGAAACTGTATCTAAATTCCGTTCAGAACAATCACAATCAAAACAACAGCTTGGCTTGGTTGGAGCTGAAGAAACACAAATGCTTCTGAGTGAAAGTGTCTGCATTAGCTAGCCACCCTAGCTAATGCAGACACTTTCACTGATTAGCTAGCCACCCTAGCAGATATGTTTATATGTAAATGAGCAGCCTGACATTATATGTGAAAATTAGAGCAAATGACCTGTATATTGAAAATTAAACATCTAATTTGCATATGAGCTGAAATCCATTTTGAATATTAATTAGTTGTACTGAGAAAAAACTTAAAACAATGTATGAAAATCTTTAGTTTAATTCATACAATACTAGGCGTCAATAAAAAGCCTTAATTTTGAATTACAAAATAATTAGCTAGTAATTGCTTTAAGGCTATCATTTCATAAATTGCATGGTCTTAGATGAATGAGTTTTTATCACCAGGTGGTAATTACAGAGCTCAATTAATGCTTAATTACATTAGTGGATCAGTAAGTCTGTAGCTTGGCATGCTCATTAGATGAGTTTTGAGCCAAAGGTTTTTACAGAATAATATTCATTGTATGTATGGAGAAGTATTAAGTGCATTGACACAGAATAAGATTATGTTGAAAAAAAAAAACAATTTAAACCAATAGTAGCACTGGTTGCTTAATCAGTGAATGATGAATGTTTCTTGTTATATAAGAATATAAAATGTAGCTGCCGACACTTGAGTTTGAACATAGCTCACCAGTGAGTAAACACAGGCGATCCCATTATTGAATTAAGTAGACCATGTGACCATAGAGAAAAACGTATATACGTAGGAAGTAGCTGATGACTAATGATCACTATTTCTATTCTATCCTCTATTATTATTTGGATCGCTATTTCTACTCTATCCTCTATTATTATACAGATTGTTGTTCTCTACTCTATTCACTATACTATTTGTCTATTTGGATCACTATATGGATTACTGTTCAAGCAAGTATTATTGAGCAAGTATTATTAGCGTAAGATTATTCTAAGGCATCTGACACCAGTGTTGTTTAACGGCATACTATAGTTGTATCTGGGATTACAAAATCTCTACTACAACGAGCATTACTAAAGTGACAACAAGTGTTCGTTGACATCACAAAATTTCCTTACAAGGAAACGGCTGACATTACCATTCTTCTTCATCTATGAACTGCATCCCTTCAAAGCATAGGCAATCATGGTTCTCTGAAAATTTCTATCTTGTGTGGCGCTTAGCAATTTTTCTCCCATTGCTAAGGCTCCAGCAACTTGTTCTGTTATCCATTCACACAAGCTCATCAAATAAGTAAATCACTGCCTTTCCCTATCTCTCTTGCCTTCATGCCTTGTGAGGGTTAAGTTTTCCAATCCCTCTTTCCTCATTATGTGGCCAAGAAATTTCAGCTGTCTCTTCTTTATTCTGAGTATTATCATTAACATTTATAGGCTCAGAACAACATATGTATCACCCATCTCTTGAAGAGACACAAAGAGAATGAAAGAGAGTGTGAATGATAGAGAGAATGAGAAAGGGAAGCAATGAGAGAAAAGAGAAAGGGAAAGAGAGAGAGAATGAGGGAGAAAGAGAGACAGAGAAATATGGAGAATGAGAAAGAAAGAAAGAAAATGAGAGAGGGAAAGAGGATGAGAGAGAGAAACAGAAAGAAAGAATGAGAGAGAAAAAGAGAATGTGAGTGAAAGAGAGAGAAAGATGGCGAATGAGAGAGAGATACTCAAAAGCACAAGGTGTTTAAAGAGATTCATCAATCTGCTCACAGATCAAATTATTCACCACTGTTAGACATGTGACTTATCTTTCAAATCCACACCACCAAGAAATAAAGAACACTCATGTTTGCCATTTCTTTGAGAAAGATATTTGATTCCTTAAATTCCTCAAACTATTAAATGGCAATTCTTGTAGTTTTATAGATATTTAATAATCTTAGATGAGTTTGGTACTAGGCCAGAGGTGAAGCATTAAAATCATCCTCTGCAAGATCCTAGAGTCCAAAACCCCACACTACAGTTAATTATGGACACTATAATCTTTGCATAGTATGTGCCACATCAGGGCTACATGTGGTACATGCCTTTCCCATCAGTATTTATTCTACTATCTCCTACATACAGTCTATTGAGATGATCCACGTGGGCAAGAATTGGTTTAATCCTATTGCAAATAACAAGTGGAATAGCTTAAATAAGTGTCACACCAGGGTGAAAATCAAAGTGAATAAATGAATCATGTCTGCACTTTTATTTAGTATGCAAGAGTACATTTTAGTCATGAAAATGGCAACTAGTAAGAACTTTTAAACACCCACCTTCAGAAGTACTTTATCATCTCAACACATTTTTTTTTTCTTTGATAAAGCTGTTTGATTGCTCAACTTCCTCAAGCTATTAGGTGGCAATTCTTGTAGACTTATGGAAATTTGATAATCTTAGTTTAGTCTGGTGTTAGGCCAGGGGTTGGGTTTTGAAATCCATGTCAGTCAAGATCCTAGAGTTCATAACACTCCAACAGTTAATTGTGAGCACTATAATCTTTGCAATGGCTCTACAGTATACACCATGGTAGATCTTTTTACCATTTTACCACAAGACAGGCAATAATGCCACTAAGATGCAAGGTGTTACTTGGAGAGAAAGATTTTAGTGAGGAGAAAGGACAATAAAACAGGTTTCATGTAGGCAGAAGATGGCGATTGATGCTGCATTTAAGTTTCTGAAGATTGTGGGTGGCATGAATGTTTAAAACACGTCCTTCATGAAAATGCTTATGTACAAAATTTTATTATTTTGTAATGTGTGCCACTGTAGAAAAAAAAATCAGTTACCATTTTTAATTATGTTTGCGAAAGAGAATTTGTTTTTTGTTTCATTTTTTTTGTTTTTTGTTTGTTTTTTTTTCAGAATGAAACTGTGTCAAGGTTTTCTTGTTCTTTATGTGTTTTGTAACCTTGGAAAAAAACATGAAGATAAAATTATTCTATAACCTTGGAAAGACATGAAGATAATTTAAAATGCTGGGAAGGAGACAATTTTTATTTTACAATGCGCACTTTTTTCAAGCAAGTAATAACTGCACTTTATAAAATAATATCTATATTTATTTAAAAAATAATTATATACAACTTGGACAATATTCAGCTCAGCCTGGGAAATGGGTGCGGTTGTTTGACCCATGCACTAATCACTTTCGTAGATTTTTGAATAACACTCGCATGCATAATTTCAGGAGTTATTGTTAAACAATGTTTTTATCTTTTAGCTATAGGATTTTATGAATTGAAATTAGGATGTTTATTTATCAAAATATTCTTTGTATTGTTCTTTGAGATGAAAAACTTTTAATGTTTCCCACAATATTTTCTCTGCTTGTATGGAAGGGAATAAAAAATAAAGTACTTCATGGTTTCCAGCTTACAAGACATTTTCTGATTTACTTACAAGCACTGTGCAAACCACATACTTAAATAGTATCATGTGTTTTGAAAAATCTATCTTTAAAAATAAGCAAAAAAACAAAAAAGTAATTCACAAGGATTGTTTTAGGTTTAAGTTATGGAAATAAATCAATGGGTTTTTGTTGTATGAAAATATTGAGTGATTCAATAAATTATTCTCTCTTGAACAACATTTTGACAAACTGTGGCAAAATTTTGATTGATTCATCAAATTATTATCTGAAAATTATGAAAAAAGTCATAAACTCTTTGTGCAAAGTTTTTCAAAGTATGCATTTTCTGAAATAATCTGCAAAAGTAAAATATACAAGCAGAATTGTATGTGTATTTTATGAATACACACACATATACAGATTCATTATATAGAGAGATGTGCATGCATGTGTGCAGAGAAAGAGAAAGGTATATAGTTATGTTTTATGCAAGTTTGTTTTAGACTATTTAATTCTCTCTCTCTCTCTGTATATATATATATATATATATATATTAAATAGACTATTTAATTCTCTCTCTCTCTGTATATATATATATATATATATATATATATAAAAAAAAAAATATATTTCCAACAAAGACAATGTAAATTTTTCTAAAATCAAATGCAACTGCCCAAAAATTATGATCTGTCTCTTAAATGATCAATGTATGATTGATAATGTTGTATACTAAGCAAGTATACATTATGATAATGATGTTTTGGTTCCACTGAAAATCCTTGGAAATTTAATTTCTACCATCATCAAATGACTTTTGATAAAATAAAATATAAAAACACCACTCTCTCCAAATGTTCCTGGCAATTAAAGTATGATGGCAACTCACCTTCCATCAGCTGGGATATTATAGCAAGAGCCAAATCTTGTAATGGGAAAGGAAATAGATGTAACTTGTGTCTTGATGAAAAATTGGTTATCTTAAAATACTTAAATAACCCTAGCTTGTTAAGAGAAATGAGTTCATGGTTACATGAAGATAAATATCTGCTTAAATACATTGATCTAGAATTATTTTTTAATATGAATTACAGTTTATTTTTAAGGTAAATTAGAAAAACTATATATATATATATATAATATTTGTGTATTTAGGCAGCAATCCTCCTTTCATGCACATTTCATTAAAAACGACAGATAAGGTGCTTTTATTTAGTTTTTTATATGAGAAATTGTATAAAAAGCTAAATAAAAGCACCTTGTCTGTCATTTTTAATGAAATATATATATATATATTTTGATTATGCAATTTGTTTAAGAGTGATTATTTAATTTTTCTACTGTTTGGACTATTTTCTAGTCTTTAAAGAAAATTTAAACATAAACTGACCAGTGTTTTCTGAGCATTTTTATCTATCATAATCAAAGAGTTTTAGTTTTGTCTCAATGTGTTTGGTGGTTTTAAAGTCTGATTTCAATACACATTGGGTCTTTCTTTTTTCAGGTATGGTATTTTCACAAAATCAACTAGCAGCATCATGTTGTTGTTTTTTTTGTTTTTTGTTTTTTTTTGTTATAGTAAGGTTCACCCTATAAAAGTCCCAGGGGCCACTAAGGTATTTGGTTACATTAAGGGGTAGTTTATATTAATAGGAGTGGAAGATAATGATTAACTCTAGACTTGGATAAGTTAAAATTCTAGTGATGAGGAAACATTCTCTTGGGAGTCTATCCCACAGGGCAGTGGTTCATGGGAAGAAACTGTTTGAATGGATCTTATAGAATACAGAAGGAATGTGGGTTGTTTGTTACTCTGTAAGTGACATGGCATGACCTAGACGTGAAGATTAGACCTAGTGGAACGAAGGAATGGAGTTTGTTTAGAGCAGATTTCATGGTAGTAGCCATAGATCAGAGAGACACTCACCACATTGCATCTGTGAGGAGAGAAGTTGGAGGGTGGAAAATAATTCTTCTCAAACAAGGACTGAGATGCTTTGTAACTCTATCAAGAAAGTGACGACTGGGCAGCTTCTACCCAAATGTGGCAACAGTACTCCATTTTAGGCTTCATTTTAATCTATTTTTTTCTTTGTTTTGTATTTTAGAAGTACAAATATATTTAGCATGTTTATGCCTGAATTTAATGAAATTTAATTAATATTTAGTTATTTTTTTTTTTTATTGTTAGTATTTATAATTGATTGTTTTTTTAACAGTTTTAGCTGTTTCTGTGTTCGTGTTGACTATTTGTCAAATTTCTTGATTTAATTGAGCAATTATCTGATTAAGTAAGTTAACGAGCATGATGATATATAAACATAAACATTGGTTATATTTACACACACAGGAAAAATGCTGTAGATGTAAGAATGTTAAATTTTAATTTTTTTATTATTTAAAACATGTTGGATGCCAGAAATTTTACAACTTAGCCCTTGTATATATTTAACCTTTTCCCATTGATGCATAATGATAACGATTATTTGCATTTATGTCTCCCCATCTCCAACTCTACATACACACACACACACACACACATTTATTATATATATATATATATATATATATATATATATATATATATTCTTCTGTTCACATATTTTTCTATTATTTTATTTAGATTATTTTTATTATTTTTATTATATTATTATATTTATTATATAAATTATATATATTATTATATATATATATATATATATATATATATATATATAAAAAAAATATATATTATTATATATATTATATAATTATTTTAATTAATTTTATTTAGATTTCTACTATTTTTATTTAGAAATATTTATTACAAGCAGTAGAGCCAGGCGTTGCCGGGGATGTAACAGTAAGAGATAGATCAAGTATTGATCATCATAAAGACTGAAGAATAAAATTGACAAAGATTATTGTTTAAGGTTGACGGTCACGCATGTCTTAATTAGTTTTATTTTTTTTTTTTTTTTTACGAATTGGTCAAACCCAAACTCAAACAAAAACATTGTTTTCAATCGTTATGAGTCTACCGATTGAATAGAATTTTATTATAAACAATTGTCTTGTAAATGGAATTTTTAAAGCATTGTTAATGTAAAAATAAAGAAAAAAGTGTGCAAGACAATAAGAAACACTACCTGCCAAAAAAAATGAAGTTTTGTTGAAATCGGTTGAAAAATGTAGGAAATCCGATCCCATATATAAACGAACACACACAAACAACCAACCTGGGTTTTATAATAAGTATAAATCTATAACTTGATATTAATAAGTATAACTCGATATGAGTTGTCCCCCTTTCATTAAAGCCTCTTAATCGTGTTTTCAAATTGATTTCATGCAAAAACAATTGTGTTTTTCCAATTTTTGGTGCTGTCAGAACCACGACAAGGTAATTTTATGTAGTCCTGTTAAGTTTTGTTGAAATCGGTTGAAAAATGTAGGAAATACGATCCAATATATAAACGTACCCTCACAGAGACACACAATCTGCGTTTTATAATAAGTAAGATTATATTTTTTTATTCACACACACACACACACACATATATATATGCGCATGTGTGTGTATAAAGGAAAAAAGACAGTAGGAAAACTAGTTTTAGCTGACACATTTCGCCTAGTGTGGAGTTTTTCAAGGCAATAAATGAATTGAATTTATTGAAACAAAATATCTATAAACAACAGTAACTAGAAGAATGATATGATCAACTGAAAAATTACTTCAGTTACTTTGTTTAAGGAGAATATTTTCACATTTACAAATATAGATTTTATTGTTGTGTTGACGGATTCAGCTGTTTCCTTTTGATTTCCTGATGTATTTGCTGTGTACATTGGCTTAGGAGAGTAATGATTCTGTTAGGAAAGGTGATATTGGGAAAAAACCAGGGAGTATATTAATATTTGGATAATATCCAATGGCAGCACTTTTGAGGATTTTCCTTCTGATTGAATCATTTTCTTTTTTTATGAGTGTAGCATTTATAAATTCAACCACAATTTTTCATTTTATAAATACTACACTCATGTTTGTTTCAATAAATTCATTTCATTTTTTTTTTCCCTGAAAAATCCAGATTGGACAAAATGTGTTGGCTGAAACTACATTTTTCCTATTGTCTTTTTTCCTTTATACATATTGTCTTTTCTACAGGTTAATTCTGAGAAATTTTACATATATATATATATATATATATATATATATATATATATATATATATATATATATTCAGGTGTTATATATATATATATATATAATATGGTATGAAATGACAATTGGAAAAAATCTTGGATTTTACCAAAGGCATTTCGTCTTCTGATTTTTCAAGACAAAAAATCTAAGATTTTTTTCAATTGTCATTTCATACCAATCTGTCTTGTTCACAGAATTGATCTATAATTTAACTATATATATATATATATATATATATATATATATATATATATATATATATATATATATATATAAATATATATATAAAGCAGTGCATAACATACTTGATGGGCTTGAGCAGATAGGTGGCAGAAACAACAAAAAAGACAAAATTTATTAAGAGCTACAAGTGACAGAAAGATGTGGAGGCCATGATCACCTACATCATGAAGGAGCACAGTACATAGAAGAAAGAAAAAACTGTAACTATGCTTAAAATAAAAAAAGAAAAATATGAAACTTAAGATAATTCTTATTTGTCTTTTGTGAAGAGGGTTTTTTTTGCAGACTTGGATCTCAATTTCACTGGTTCATAAACATTTTGATTCCAGTTTACATGTATTTGTGTGAGTGTGTGGGGATGTGTTGGAATCTGTCTACCCAGGTCAAGTAGGTTTCAGTGGTAATAAGAGGACTATGCTGGAATTAAAGTCAGGTTTGAATTGAAAAAGAAAGGATTCTGTATAAAACCACTTGAAACACAAGTCACGCTTTTAATACAAGTACAGGAATAATTTGCCAAATGCTTTAAAAAATACGACTTTAAACAAATTCAAAACATTTGTCTCTAATTTGTATTCAAAACAACTGAAATTTGCAAAGAGACAGCAAAGGAATATGTCATTTTGTATAAATTTAAACAGGCAGTCAGCAAATTTAAAGTGACACCATTATTGTTTTTCATTTCTTGTTTATATTAAACAGAATTTTTTTTGTCTTTTTGTTTAATGTTAATGCTCCTGAACAATGACTTGATATAATTTAATGAGTAATGTGAGTATTAAAATTTTCTTTAAACAATTGAAATATCATGAATATGCTTTAAAAAAATTTCAGATTAAGAATAATGATCTATATTGAATCTAACAAAAAAATATGAAAAACTGGCTGTCATCTTTTCTTTTTTAATGAAAGATGGAAATTTACATTTTATAGTTCAAAAAGATAAAATTTTGTTTGCATAAAATACATGTCAAGCTAGTTTAATACAATGCAAATGATAATAAGAAATTCTATAGAATATAAACTAGACAATAAAACAAAATTGTGAAATAGTACAAGTCAAATTTCAATTAACATTTGTGCACTCAAAACCACATGCAAAATCCAAAATCTTTTTATGTCAGTGGTTCTATAATCACAACCATGTACAGACATGTACAAATATATATATATATATATATATATATATATATATATATATATATATATATATATATCACACATTGAGTAAATAATATGGAATGCTCCACTATTACGATAATCCAGGATATATATACAAATTTTAATTATGTAACAGTCATATAAACATACACATACATATAAAACTGAAATAAAAACAGGGACTTACCTAAGGAAAATATTAATGGGTATAGTGTGGGCATATATATATAATATATATATATATATACATATGAATGAAAAGGAAAGGATAAATTTTTACCAATGTGTTTCAACCATTTATCTGTCAATTTTATCTAGCATAGGACATTTGCCTTGATAAAGTCCATCAGAAGATGGAAACCTGTCAGTAAAAACAAATTTTCCTTTTGTCTTTATACAGATGTATTTTTATTTAATTAATTTTTAAATAAAAAAAATGTTTCCCAAATATATATATATATATATATACACACACACACACACACACATGCATATATATATATATATATATATATAACGCCGGTTGTGTATTTATAATAGCTTTGAGTATTTTCAGTTTTTCTTTATGGTTAGTGCTATATAGTATTTTGCTATTATCTACTAATATTTTGTTATATTAATAGTTGCATTTTTGGTTGTTTTGTGATGTGTTCATCAATACCTACACAAAATGTGACAAGTTAATCTCTTTGATAGTGTGGTTGTAACAACATAAAAAACACCAAAATAATATACAGCACTCAATGTAAAAGAAGATTAAAAAAACTCAAGGCTATTATCATACAAAAGAAGACTGAATATCTTTCACGACAAGGGATGACTTTTTATCTGTGAAGATAGTGTCCACTGTTTCCTGCCATGCAGAAGATTAGATACTACATTGCAGTTCAGTACTCTTCTTTTCTTTTTGTAGTGACATTTTCCTATTTCTTAATAACTTTCTAAGTTTCCAGAAAGCATCTTTTAGTATACCGTTAAATATTGCCTTATAATATATAAGAAAATTTTATCATATTTTCTTGTTTATATGCCAATTATATTCTTGATGGTAAATTTTGATTTTTACACAAGTATTTTTTCACCTTGTGCTTGGAACAGTTTCTTTGCTCTAAATCTTTAATATGAATACAAGGAAGTCTCCTACTCTTTTTGCTATATCACCATAATTAAACAATTATAGGCCTTGTTAGTACTTGGTAACCATTAAAGAACAGTAGGTGCTCTAAGTAACCCAAGACATGTGTGCTAGTCTAAGCAAAGCAGAGAAATTAGCATCAACTGTAGACTGTTATAAAATATCTGTTGCCACACACAGAAACCAAACCCCCATCTGCAAATCATATAAAATTTCTTTTGAGAAGATAATACTTCAAACTTACATTATAATGTCAAATAAATAATATGACTGTTGTTTGTAGTTTTCTGTTTGAAAAAAAAAAATGGTATTTAAAATGCAAGCATAGTTTTTACATTATTTTTTTTAAATCTGTTATATGTAATTTCATAAGCTTCCTCCAGGCAGAAAACACTTAGACACAGTCATAAGTGAGGAGTAATCCAATTTTTTTTTTATCAAGTTGATAATACACATTTTGATCAGAATTTTTGGATAATTTTGTTTGTTTACAATGTAATTTTCATCAAAGTTACCGAACTGGAAAAAGAAAATGTCTTATCTCTCTTTAAAGCATTTAACAACAACATGGAGCAGCAATATCAGATCTTGTTAAAAATCTAACAGAAAAAAATAAGATTTTCACATTTATTACACAAAGATATGTTTAGCAGTTTTATACATATTGACAAATATATGCAGGTATACTGATAAATATTTGCACATCTATCTGTGTAGGTCATCGAAGTTTTGCGATGTAGCTTCCCTCTGTCTTTTCTACAAATATTTTCATGGCAATTGCTCTAACAAGCTTTTTTCCCTGGTGCTCTGACTACATGAATTTAAGCGTACTACTTAATTGGCATTTAGGTCCCACCCTTTTACAGTTGAAATAGTTAAATGTAATGGCCACTTTTATTCCAACAGTTTCTTTTCTCACATTTCCCGACTTTGGAAATCCCTTCTGTTTACTTTCTTCCCTGATAAGTACAATCTTCAAAAATTTAAATGCAATGTCAATTGCAATCTTCTATCTTCTTGAATCTTGTTCATCTTTTATCATTTCCTCAATCCCCACTATAGCCAGTCTTTTCTCTCACTTTTAATCTCTCTAACCCCCTGCATACTAGTGGTATACTTGCCTTGCTTGGGATGAAATGATTAAAAAAAATAAACTTACATGTAATATGAAGTTGTCTGCATTTCTGACAGAAGGAGTTGTGCAATGAGATGAATATTGTGAGCAATTTTTTTCTTCAAAATGGAATACTACAGTTTTTATAGTCGGATAAGGTACTAGAATTTTGTGATGAAGAAATCTGTTTTCATTTTTCTTCTTCTATGTTTGATGTCCCTTCAAGACCATTGGGGTTCATGCCTCTCCACAAATTCCTTCCCGTTGTACCTATTCTAATCCCCACTCTGCCAACCATTTACACAAGCACATTAGATAGGTTATATGCTGTTTTTCTCTGCCCCTCTTACCTTCAATATGTCCTTTTGAGTGTTAAATTTTCCAAGCCCTCTTTCCTCATTATATGCACCCTAGAAACTTGCTCTAGAAATATCTCTTTCTGATGTTACGTATAATTCTCCTTTTTATTTCCATCTTTTCTAAAACTTTGTTATTGTTCACATGTTCAGTCCATGGTATTCTCAGCATTTTTCTGTAGAATGACATTTCTGTTGACTCAAGTTTCTTTTTCCTCTGTGAGGTGATTGTACAGCATTCACTGCCATATAAGAGGACCATTATATATAATGATTCACTATGCTTTTTTATGTGCTTGTTTCTACTGAGATTTTTCTGTTTTTTAATATTTTGCTTAGCTTTTGAAAGGCATCTTTTTGCTATCCTAATGGAGCTTCTGATTCTGGTATTGTATTTTCCATCCTCTTCCTAGATATTTAAATTTTTGGTTAAGGATTATTGGTTGTACCCTATATAAAACACACCCATTTGATCCACAAAAACAGAATTACAGAAAGAATGGTGCAAATAAACAGTAAAAATGGGACTGGAAGCATTCTTTCCTCACCCCAATAAGAGCGAGCGCTTTCTTTTTTGGCTACTACTATTTCATATATCGGCAGATTTTATTTAATTCTTTTTAATTTTAATTTAATATGTTGTCTGATTTAATATTGCAAGTCACATAAAACGTTTCTATACAGGAAACATTTGACTGAACAATTAACATTATTGTCTATTAAAATTTATAAAATATTTTTCTTAAGACATGTTACTCCTGATACTAATTGGAGTTTCCTTCCTAACCTTTTCTTTAAAGTTGTGTGGAAAGCCAACATCTTGATTATAACATTATTTTCCCTTCAAGTATATATGTTATCAATTTTAGTTGTTCTCTCATGTTCAGTAAGCCCCTTGCATCTCTGTGACCTTTTTATCTTACTTGGGGTGAAATGATTAAAAAGATGTTTATTGGGTGCTTATATATGTGTACATAAGTATTTATTGATGTGTTTATATATGTATGTGGGAAGCTGTACTTGATTTTGCGACTTTATCCCTTGTAAAGTCTTCCAGAGGAAAGAGTATTTTGAAATGGGCTCCTTCTTTACTTTTAAAATATGGCTACTTTGGCAATAATGTCTTGTAAAACCACCTAAATATATAAATGTCTGTGATCAGCTTTCATATCGGATTGCACTTGAATGTTTGTTGGTAAGAAAGGATAACATTAATCCTCAGATGTTTTACATTCTAGAAACTCGATATTCTAAATCACACTTGGGTTAACCTTCGTTGCCATTAAGATACCACTTCTTGTGCCAAAATTCATTTAACATTTTTTTCTTTTTCTTTTTTTTCCCTCCCCTGGAAAAGCATCATTGACTCTTTTGTACTCGAGCATGGTTGCCATGTTTTTTTCTTTTTAATTGCTTACTTCTTAGAAATTTGCTTTGCAGATGGTGAGTTAAAAAATAAAATAAAATAAACAGTTCCTCTCAGAAAGAATGAGCTCAATTATTTTCTTACAACTCTCCTTTCATTCACTGGGTCTGTCGTTGGGTTCTATGGCTTCGAAATGCTGACAGTTGACGAATGTCGCAATCAAGAAAAAAAAACATACTTTAATAAAGAATTTATTTCTCAAGTCAGATTTGTTTTATATTTCAATACCAATGAATGTATTTTGCAAAAATAGGCATATGAAAAATATAAAGAAAAGTTTGATCAAGAAATAAATGTGACTTCATCATTTGGTCAGATTTTTGAAAGCAGATTGGTCAAAGAACATTTCAGCACCAACACTCACATTTTATGACTAAACCCACTGAAGAATGGATGTAACTCTGTGAAACCAAGAGATATTTATAAATGAATATATATATATATATATATATATATATATATATATATATATATATATATATAATGTGTGTGTGCCTGTGTGTGCCTGTGTGTATATATATATATATATATATATATATATATAAAAATGTGTGTGTATATATATATATATATATATATATATGTGTGTGTGTTTATATAGTGAGAGAAAGAGAATACAGACATTGTTGATATCTAAAGATGTAAAACTGACAGTCCCAATGTATTGTTGATTCCTATGTCTACACCATCTACATCTATAAACAATTTATCACTGATATTCAGCATTCTTTCCCTATAAATATATTAAATTTTAAACAATATATTTTTATGTATATAAGCAAGTGTAAATGGATATAAATCCGACAGAAATTTCAAAATAATCACAAACTTTTAGGAATACGTTATGAAAGCGTCGCCCATGTGACGACGGCGTGACCATGTTAGACGGAAGGCTGATCATTTTAAAAATTTTCAGTTATCTGTTCTGAATAAGACTTGTGTTTTTATGTCCATCGTATTTGTCATATTGAACTGAATTGTATTTTGATGAATATTGTCTTGAAAAAGGTTTATTAAACCGAAACATCAGACGTCGACATTTCTTTCATTTTAACTACATTTAAGGATTTTTGTTTGTTTTTTCAAAATTTCTTCATTTTTATGTATGTATGTGTGTACAGTTTTCCATACGTGAATATATAATATTAATCAAGCATGACTGGATGTTTTAGAACAGTCATAGTCAGAATTTTTGTGATGTTGCACAAAAGTTAATTATTTACCAAATTATGTGCATAGTAATAGGAATATTAGCTGTTTCTTTTCAGGGAAACATTTGGAATTTATTGACCAAGCAGCCAATGTTACTCTAGTTATTCCTTTCTTCACTTCCTACCTATCATGTTGAGATTAAAATGCAGTATCTGTTCACACCATTTCTAATGTTAATAGTAATATTTGCCATTTTCTTATAAGGAAACATTCAGCATTCATTGACCAAGCAACTAGTACTTCATTCATTTTTAATTTATAGAATCTTTCTATTAAAACAAATTCTCTGGAAACTAGGTTTCTCAAGCCCACAAACTGCTATTGCTCTTTCCAGTACTGATGGAGGTTTCCTTAACATTTTTGTTTAAAGTATTGTTTAATGTCTGCATATTAATTATGCTATTATTTCCTTTTCAATTTACATGTTATATTCATTTTAGTTGTTACTGTTTTTGAAAGTCCTCAAGTAATGTAGTTTCTGTTAGTTCGTACAGTTCTTTGTTTATGATTCTGTCGTGCCAACTCACAAGGTTTCCAGAAGGATGGAGAGTTTAGATATATTTTTTAACAATTCTAGTATCATGCATGGCATTTATGTGAAAGTCTTGATCTAATGAAAAATGTGACATTGTTTGGTTTGGTTTGTCATGTTTTACAGCATATCAACCTCAATGGGTTATTTAATGCCAACAACTTTTTTTTTCTGGTAATATTTTTTTCCTCAAAAATGTATAGCTGGTAATATTATTTTAAAACATATACTGCTGGTAATAGATTTTTTTCAAAAATATATTACTGGTAATAGATTTTTTTTCTTCAAAAATTTATTTCTGGTAATAATTTTTTACAAAGTATTTCTGGTATTAAAACCTATTTTTACACTTTCATAATGCTTTTTACCTCAGGGTTAACTATTTGCCCATAGCTGGGACCCTAATAGGTGTTACCACCCTGGGTCAGGGTGGACCTGGGAACACCAGCAATTAAGAGGTGGTTCTATGCTTCTCAAAACCTCCTGATCAGAGGCCTTGTTGTTGGACGTAGTTTATCATCATACCCAGGATGCGGATGTAGTTTATCATCATACCTAGGGCACAGAATGTGACTTGGGTTTTTAGGTTAATGTTTTGGTTTGCAGCAACTTGTGGTGTTGTGAAAAACTACCCCTAGATCTGTGTATTTTATGTTCAATTTCCTTATTACATATATGTGCATGTTTTGAGCTACAGCTTACATGATCAGAATCATGATCACAAGTTCCATGACCTATAAAGATCACGGGTGTGTTGAGGGGAAAATAGTTGCAGTTCAGACTGGTTTACATTCAGAGTGGCGGCCATTAATGTGAAATAAACAAAACAGTACAAAACAAAAGAAACCAACTGTTAGAATCTGAACCCAGCACACTGCTTTTCACACTGATAACAATAAGAACTATGCTACCAATATATTCATAATGGCCGTTGACTTGTTAAAAAAATATTACCATCAGTGACAAGAATGACATTGACTCTTGAAGCAAACAAGCGACCAACAAAGCTTATTGCAGATGTTGCAAATTTTTTTTTATTTTGTGAAGGGCCTGGCCTGTTTTATAAATACAGTTTAGCTTGCTTATAGGTTTTCATGTGACAGGTGAGACAAGGAGTGGTTTCTGTAGCTTTTCTGACACACGCCAAGTTATTTCCAGTGTAGTACTGATTGTAATTTATCAAAGGTCTATCAATATGACTCTTCTTCTGGCTAACAAGGCCCGAATTGAAGAGACATTCTATGCCACATTCATTACATATAAATTGATGGATTGCTAGATTAATGATTTCCCCTCTCCTAGCTGCACATTTGACATCTGTCTAACTCACTGAATGTTCTCAGAAGATTTCAGTGCCATCATGAATTGTAGGCCTTCACTTATTTTGATCACAAGCAACAGTTTCACCACTCAGGTTCTTCTAGATGACAGGCTGCAAGAGACTCTTTTAAAAAGTCCTTGAAGCACTTTCTTGGTTCATGCTGGGGTCAAGCACTGTAGATCAACTCCCCATAGAGAATTTGCTTGGATATTCTGCTGTCGTCAAGGTGAATGGCATCACCTGCCCAAGAATGCCTGAAGCAACAAATGTGAAGTATCCACATAACCATAATGCTCAAATACATAAATTCTTGCATATTGCATACTTATAGATATTCATCTCTATATGTAGATATATACGAGTCAAGTTTACTTGGAATATCTTACCTCAGATTTTTTTTTCCAGTAATGTGGGTGGCCAAGAGCAAATTCCCAATATTTTATTTTGATTCTTATTGGTACTTCCGGGGGGGAAAAAAAGTACCCTTTTAACACCAAGCAACGTCTTTCAAGCCAACATTTGAAATTTTCAGGAACAGATGCAGAAACTAAAAATAAAAAAAAAATGTTTCAATGTTTTCTCCTTGACTAATGACAGCAACAAAACCAAGAAACCCTAGTGGCATGATTATTTTTCTTTCTACCCAGGAGATCTCTGATGTTGAAAATTTCAGCTTGTGTTTTCTCTTAAGCTGACAGGCCTAGGGATATCTTGTAAAAACGTTTTCACAAGAAATGTCTCATATACTGCATCGAAAAACTTGCATCTTTACATGCATTAACAGCTGAAAAAAAAAACTTTATTAGGTAAATATCTTGTATCAACTTATCCTAACTTCTATTTACTGTGTCCCTTGAGGGCATGGCTCTCCACAAGTTCCTGTCCTTTGTAGATCTTTGTGCTGCAGAATTAAACCTAAAATAAGACAAGAATAGTGTGGGTTCATCAATGACACTGGAACAAGCAACATATTTATGTTCAGAATGTTATCAGAAAGAGCAATGCAAATACAGAAGTATTTTAACCTGTGTTTTATAGATCATGCAAAGGTATTCAATAAAGATCTGTAGGAACTGCTCAGCAGCCTTGACATATTTGGGAAGGAGATTAAAATAATGAAGAACCTACGCTGGCTGCAAACTGCCTGCATATGGATAAAAAATGAGTGTAGCAGATATACAAATATAGAAAGTGTGTAAGACAAGGATGTGTCTTCTCACCAGACTTATTCACTGTATACAGTAAGGCAATTCTGAGAGAGCTGTAAGTCCTACTAGGATTAATTATTGGTGGCCACAATCTGAACAATATAAGATATGCAGATGACACAGAAAGAAAACGACAAAATCTCCTACAGAAGGTAGTGATCGAAATGGAGAAAAAAAAAGGATTAATCCTCAACTGCAATAAGACAGAATGCATGTACATTAGCAAAAGGATGAGCCCAGGTGCATACTGCAAATTGGAAATACCAAAATCAAACAAGTACAAAAATCTAAACATTAAGTAAGTGTTTAAACAGAGAAAAGTGTGACATGTAAATCTGAAGGTTTATTGGGATAGCCAAAGATGCATTTCAAAAGCTAAGCAAAGTATTAAGAAATAGAAAAAAATTTGAGAAACAAGGAAAAGAAGCCTAGACTATTATGTCATATTTGTCCTCCTGTGTGGCAATGAGTGCTGGAAAATCTCAAAGAGGAAGAAGAGACTTGAATCAAGAGAATGATGCTGAGGTTGCAATGGACCAATTATGTGAGCAATGAAAAATTTTCAGAGAACATAAAGGACACTTATATTTAATATCAGAAAGAGATAGTTGAAATTTCTATATCATATAATGAGGAAAGAGGGTTTGGAAAATTTCATACTCACAGAACAGATTAAAACAGCACTTAACCTACCTAATTACCTTATGTAAATAAATGGCAAAACAGGGTTTAGAAGAG
>CAHIKZ030000868.1:55000-82500 GCA_903632075.3 Acanthosepion pharaonis | reverse complement strand
GATTCCATTGTGAAAGTCAAGGTTTTCATAAGATTGGTATTAACCAATCAATGTTAGTAAAAACTTTCAATATATATTTATATGATCAGTATGGTGTGTGAGTTTATGCATATATGTAAGATTATTGAATATATTGACAATAACTTCCTTTGGCAATGCCAGCTTTATTTTTGCCAGCAAAACAAGTGCAACATTGATTCGTATTTATAAATAAATCCAAAAGATATAAGACACAGAAATAGATATTTGATTGACACAATATTCCATTTACCTGAATAAATTATTATTTTAATATTTTACATGTTATTACAGGCTCCTTGACATTTCGTAAGCTTCAACATTCTTAGTTTAAAATAAAGAAAAAAAGAATTTATTTTCATCCATTTCAAATGTTTCTGTTCAAATCTCCACTTAATCTGTTGCAATTACTTTTGCACTGATGCCCTTGGGAAAGGTATGAATCCATTTCTCTCACCCCCCCCCAACATTCACTAGCTAAGGCATGATAGATTGGGTTCTCTAGCTATGGATATTATTCTGTCAAAGAGAAGGATAATACTAACTTCGCAACTGGCAACTGAAAACCATTCTACAAGGTTTTGTGAGAAGTTGTGACAATTCAACAATAATAAAAGAAAAAGAATCCATGATCCCCCACATTCTAAGGGAACATGGCATAAGAAATTATGAAGCCTTCCACCCAGTGTCATCACCACACTGGTTGCATACTTATCTATGGAGTCCAGTTTACCCAACAGTGCTAGATGGCCATTATCTCTACAAGAATGTTCAAATGCCCTTTGTTTAAATCCCATATGGTGTCTAGGCACTGTCATCACCAGAAAAGCCTGGTGAGGGACCGCTTTAGTTTCAAATGATATCTCCATGTGGTAGATATTACTGGTTTGCACATTACTAGTAGCACTAGTAGCCTTACATAAATCCCAAAATAGGTTATTTTAAATATAACTACAGTGTAACCCGGATATAAGAGAGTTGTCGGGACCGGAGAAGAAGTCTCTTATATCCGGGTTTGGTCTATTTTATATACATTAACACAGGCTCTAATTTGGGACAAGAGAAAATCTCTCTTATATCCGGGTCACACTGTAATAAAAAAAGTTGAGCTGAAATTTATATCATCTGTTTATCATATAGATATAAGTATTGGTATATTCAGGACATTTTATCTCCATTAGTTGGATAAGAGATTCTTCCAAAGGGTTATAGATTTTGCCCTGAAAATATCTGACTGCAGCTGCTGTTAATGGAAGAGATTTTTAATTCACAGAGCACAAAATATAATGAAAGCTAGCACACATCCCATATACCATTTGTTTGAACTGTTGGCCTCATCTTTTAGATTTATTAGTTCTAAGACAAAGTGCTTGAGGAACAGCTTTTATCATTGGGCCCTTCATAAAATGTACACTACGACATGCAGAGATTTTCAATGAATATTAAATTCATTCAATGATGTGCATGTGTTTGCTTTCATGTGTTCTGTGCATTTATTTTTTGTGCACCTGGGTATAGCTGTCCCAGTTTCATTGTGCATCACACAGTAAATCTCTTCATTAGTTGAAATGCTATTTTTGCCATCAATGTTGATAACTTTCATATTTTACAATGCTGATATTTTTCAATATCAATGTTGATATCCTTCAAATTTTCCTATTTTGCAATGTTGATATTTTTCAATATCAGTGTTAATTAAGAAATCATATTTTTCATTCTTGATATCTTTCAATATCACTATTTCATATTTTACAATGTTATGTTTCAATATCAATATTGATACCACTTTTGATATTTTTGAATATCAATGTTGATATTTGTTGATATTTTTCAATATTAATACTGATATCAATGTTGATATCTTTCAATATTTTTCAATATCAATGTGGATATTTGTTGACATCAGTGTTGATATCTTTCAATATCAATGTTGATATTTTTCAATATTGATATTTTTTCAATATCAATTTTGAAATTTTTCAATATCAATATTATATTTTTAAATATCAATGTTGATATCTTTCTTATATTACAATATTCTGATTGCCAGCCAGCCTTTCCTTCTTGTCACTTAGTCATTTGTCACCATTTTGTTTTTTTCTATTTTCATCACTCCTAATCCGGTTGCACTCATTGTGTTTTTGGCTGACACACTGGAGGCTTTTCATGTCCTTGAATTTTCAAATTGATTGAAGAACACAAAATGCAAAATTCCAACTTCCGGTAAACATTCCCCAAATACTTGAGAAATTGAGGAACATTAGAAGATTTTATAATTGCAATGATGGATTGATTTATAATGCCAAAGACATTCTCAAGGTCTACCAGATTGCCCTGGGGTCATAAATATAACCTATCTTGGAAAACATTCAATAAAACAACGTGTCTTTCATTATTTTTTGTTTGTTTATTGTTTAAATATTACAGACTTTACAAGAGCTTTATCATTCATCTTTTATCTGCCATCTCCTTTCAGGATGTGAGCGATTATGGCTCTTCACAGCTTCCTATTTCTAGTAACCCTAAGCAACACTTGTTTCTTTACAAACCCTCTTTGTCCCCAATCTGCTATCTGTTCATACAAAGTCAGTAGGTTTGCTACTTGTTTATTCCCTCAGCCTCTCCTTCCGTCAATATTTCCTGTAAGTGTTAAATTCTCCAAACCTCTTTCCTCATTATATTTCAACTTTAAATTTCTCTATATATATATATATATATATATATATATATATATATATAATGTCCTTTTGGTTTGTATTAGAACCATATCTCTGTAGCTTATTCATCTGTAAGGATATTGTCCATCATTCACTTCCATAGAGTAGGATTGATATGATATAGCAGATAAGCACTCTTTTGTTTCTAACAAAATTTTTCCATAGTCTTAATACTTTGCTTAGTTTCTGGAACACGTCTTTTGTTATTGTGATGTGCCTTTAGATTTCAGTGTTCCAGTATTTATTTTTCAGCAGCTCAAACTCTACTATATAGATACTTAAATTTCTACCATTCTTTAAATAGATGATTGGAATTCATCTGGTACAAATAGTTTTTGGTTTGTATTAAAGATTTAAGATTTTGCTTAATTACACATTGCATATTTATGAAGACCAGTTTATATATATATATATATATATATATATATATATATATATATATATATTTTTTATGAATTTTTTAAACAATATATCCATTTAAAATTTCATAAATATATATATATATATATATATATATATATATATATTTTTATAAATTTTTAAACAATATATCCATTTAAAATTTCATAAATATATATATATATATATATATATTTTTATGAATTTTTAAACAATATATCCATTTAAAATTTCATAAATATATATATATATATATATATAATATTTTATGAATTTTTAAACAATATATCCATTTAAAATTTCATAAATATATATATATAAAATTTTTATGAAAAACAATATATCCATTTAAAATTTCATAAATATATATATATAAATTTTTAAAATTTCAATATATCCATTTATATCCATTTAAAATTTCATAAATATATATATACAAATTTTGAAACAATATATCCATTTAAAATTTCATAAATATATATATACAAATTTTGAAACAATATATCCATTTAAAATTTCATATATATACATTTTGATACAATATATCCATTTAAAATTATATATATATATTTGACTCTCCTGTGAAATTCACTGCAGGATGTTCAAGCAGATCAGTTGCTAGGAACCGATAGACCGATACCAGCACACACACACACACACACATGCATATATATATATATATATATATATATATATATATATATATATATATATATATATATATATATATATACTCAAACAGGTTTGGTTAAATAATTTAGACATATGTTGATTAGTTTTCATTGTGATCCTTTCAAGTTCACAGATTAATTTTTTGTTTGACTTAGAAAATTGAGTAAGAAAAATATCAAATTTTTTTTTGAATAGTTTTTCTTTTCCCAAGTAGTTTCAATGTCATTTGAGACCATCTTCAGGGGCTTAAGTTTTCTGTGAGTATGTATGTGTGTTTCTGTGAATTTAAAGCATTTCAACTGTTATTTGGGAAAATAGAAATTATCAGAATGAGTTTTCTGAGCCACTGTACCTTTGTAATCACCATTAGACTCATTCAGCACTTTTCAAATCCTCTGCGCTCTCCTCAGCTCATTGCTCTGAAATGTTAGTATTGGAATTACCAGTGTGGATGTTAAGCAGTGCAGCATGATGTTTCTAAGTTTCTGGCAGAGTGAATTGCGTCATGGTGCTTGTTTTGTCTCAGATGGTGCCCAACTGACCCTACTATACTGTGCAGTTAGCAAAATTGAAAACAAACAACATGCATGCACAAAATTAAAATATGAAATGGCAACAATTTGCCCATTGCACCCTATATATATATATATATATATGTGTGTGTGTGTGTGTGTAATGTATGCAAAAGTATTTTCTTTTACATTATTTTCCTTATTTTTATATATTCATTACTTTGTGTTTAATTTAGTAACTTTTATTTGCCCAATTAGTAAAACTGTTTAATATATGAACTAATAATAAATAAGAGAGAATTTTTTTTTTTTTTCACAATTAGCAATAATTACTTTTACATAAGTATTTGACCTTCAGCTAAAAATAAATTTAGCAGCAAATTAGGTCATAAGCCACAGCTAAAGTTAAGCCATTCTCATACCCACCACGTCATGTAATGCTCAGTTGGGGACAAAATTATTAACAACCCATTGAAAATTTAATTCTTTTTAAATTATTTCCCAAATGCTGTTTAATAGAGTGTAGCATTCCTAATACAGCATTTCCAAATTTATATTTATTTTATTCCGAAAGCTTATATTATAAGAGATTTCTCAGAGTTAACCTGTAGAAAAAAGACAATATTTATAAATGTAAAGGACAATAGGTAAACTGTAATATTAGTCGATGTATTTTGTCCAATGTGGACTTTCCATTTTTTTTTTTTGTTGTTTTTGCCTTGAAAAAGTCCACATTGGACAAAATGTGTCGGCTAATATTACAGTTTTCCTATTGTCTTTTATATTTGATAAATAAAGCTTATATTATTTTACTTTGCACACAGAAGCAAAGTTAATTCACGTTACTCAAAAAATACCAAAATTCTAAAATTATTAGCATTTCCTGATGCTAGGTCAGTTGCATGACTTTATTTTTCTTTCAGTTTTAAATATACTTCCAATGTAGTCTATATTCCCCTTGCAACCATTTTGTATAATTTTCGACAAGTTAGGTCTGTCCTCTAATGAACCCCAGTCTACTATTCCTCTTTGACAAAATCTTTTAAGTTTTTATGGATCACCATGAGATTGAAAGTCAATGTACCCCACAACAGGAATTGAAACTCTGTTCCTATTGTAATATAAGGAAACCATCTTCAAACCAGCATTAATTTACCACTATGCTACTAGAATGTTTATCGTGATAAGAAATAGTTTTAGATTAAATGAATTCATTAATTACTTAAAAAGTTACTTTGTTTATATCTTGGTTCTGACAACACACACACACGTGTGTGCATGTGTGGTGAATAAAGAAAAAGGAAAACTTATCTGAGCTGACGTGTTTCATCCTCTGAGAGACTTTGAGACAAGTGCAAGCATTTTATTTTGTAACAAGTATTTATATACAAGAGCAAATATTTTAATGGTTTTTTAAAATTTATAAACTTAAAGCTCATAAATATTCATCAGGTTAGCCAAAAAGTTTTAAGCAAGCTATGGAGAACGCCAAATGGCATGATTCAAATGTTATTTTTCCTATATATCCATAAAATCTTGCTTCTTACCTCCACTTCTTCTGTTCATACAATAATCTCATTCACTAATTCTCTATTTTGAGTGGCTCTTGAGCCTTGTATCAGATGAAAATAATAAAAAAAATTCCTACGTGTAGCCTAATCAGGCAACAATGCTCTCATACAAAAATAAAGAATATAGGTAAATTTAATTCAATAAAAATATCAAAAAAATGCAACATCTACAAAATGCTATAGTAGAATGCGTTTGAGCTCACAAAGAGAAACTGGCTTGAAAGGCAAGATGGCCTGAAAGAAGCCAATTCTAATAAAATAAATACATTCAAGAGAGAATGACTTTTGCAAAAGTACATATGGGTAATTCTGAAGTAAAGTTATTTGGCCAAATTTCAAATAATATAAATGGCATAAAATTAGAATTGCTCACTATTCAGAAAACACAATCTTTCTTGTCAAGCATACAGTTGGATGTATTGTATCTTATGGGGCCTTCTTTACATTTGGGACTGGGGTTCTTATCATCATAAAGGAAACAATAGACAGTGCAATATACTGCCAAATTCTTGAAGAGAATCTCTTGAAATCAGCCAGGAATTTCAACTTTCCTCACAATTTCACCACCCAATAATACAATGATCAAAAATATACAGCCAAAACTATTTGGGAATAGTTCAGATTATAGAAAATCAAAGTTCTGGTTGAATTAAAGTTCAAATATGAACCACCAATCAAAATCTGTGCTGTGAGTTCAAATATGTGAAGCATTGTAGATCACCAAGAGTAGAACAGAGTATATTTTTGCTATGAAAAATAGTATAAAATCCATGATTTTTAATGTGAAATACTTATATCTGGCAACTGTAAGTATTATTTTCAGTCATAAATAATTTCCATTTTGGAGAACAAAATGCAATAGCAAATGTATCACCTTAGTTACCAATCTTGTGTGCCAGTTAAGAATAAATTTGGAGGACATTAATATACTTTAGATTTTCACACAGAAATGGCAGCGTAAACAGTGGATGAAAAAGAAATGTTGTTCTCCATCAGAGTGCATGCAGTGAGAATAGTACGAGAAAACAGTTTGAAACTCCATTGGTTGGTTTTGCCCGACCTGAGCTTGCACTAAATGATTATTGCTTTTGATAGGCAAACTGTAAAATGATTTATTGGACATAAAACCTTCTCTAATGAAAACCAGATTCAAGAGTTTCTTGGTAAATTTTTCATATCAAAACCTGTGGAATTTTACTCTAAAGGCATGGAAGAGCTGCCTCATAAGAGATGACAATCAGTGAATAAAATAAAATTGTATTTTACATTCTTAAGAATAAAATTTATAAACAAAAGCTGAAATTATTTATGACTTAGTCTAATAAGTGCAGTCATTCACTCATGAACATGAGGCTTGTTTTAAACGTTACTACTAATAATAATAATAAATCATTGACTATAAGAAGTAAGAAGAATTAGTGTAGTGCTTTACAAGAGAATTTTAAAGTTTTGAACTGAAGTTTTGGAAAGTTTAAATGCAAAAATCTGGTAAAGAATTGTGAATATTTTGCAATGCTTCTGTAGGGAGAATATATATATATATATATATATATATATATATATACATACATAATTGATTTTTAATCAGTCATTATTCTTTATTACTACACCTATTATATTTAGTCAGTACACAAACAGGAATAATTTAAATTTATTTTCAAACAGTGAAATCAACGTCTACCAGCCTAGATATATTTATATCTTATCTATATCTTATTACAATAAATGTTACAATTAGTGTTGTACACGTGTTTGAGTAGATATTCTTGTTATTTTTTAAACAGTAAAATTAATGTAATGTTAATTGGCCTAAAGATCAAACCTGTATTCATTTTTATCCCATCAGGTAAACCATGTTTAGGCCAAGTGTGCCCTACCAATTTGGCCACAGGTAACAATCATGATAAAGCTATATATACATATATATATATATATATATATATATATATATATATATATATATATATTTAATAACTGACTTGGGCATTGTGCAGAAAAGAACAAAAAATTTAACATTTTTAATTAAGTGAGAGATAAATAATCCAAATTTTAATCATTGACTATATTTTTGTCCTCACATATATATATACATATATATATATATATATATTTTGAATAAAACAGACCACTTTAAGGTTCCATGTAATAAGTTATTCAAACATATTTGCTTGAAATAACTTATTACATTGAACTTAAAGTGGTCTGTTTTTATTCAAACATATTTGCTCTGAATTTACATTGAGCTCTCTGGATATCATCCTCCTTGGGTCTACCCATACGGATTACCTAGTTTTGCATAAACTATATATATATATATATATATATATATATATATATATAATGTTTATAAGACATTAAATTATGCCACTTGGCATCCTCCATAATCTACTTAGACTTTTCAGTTAACCTGATGAATGTCTCTTGAATTAATTTTTTTAAAATTAACATTTTTCCTTTTCTTTATAAATATTTGTTGCAAATTTGAAATCTTCACATTTGCCTTGATATAGTTTGTCACAGGATGAAACTCATCAGCTAAGATAAATTTTCCTTTTGTCTTTATTCATATACAAAACACATATAAACTTGTAAATAGGATAATATATTATGTTATACATCATACAAGATATTAAATATAGCAAATTTTGAACTATATATATATACACACACACACACACGTATATGTATGTATACATATAAGTAAATTTTGAACTATATATGTGTGTGCATACATATATTATGTATATATGATATCAATTTATACATACATATATATATATATATATATATATATATATATGATATAAAAGCTTAAAAGATATTAAATCAAGTAATAACACAAAAGTAACATGTCAACTAAAGTTCTGTATAGGGAGGTGAAATTCAGTCTCTTGTGCCTTTCTCAGTAGTGGCTATATATCAAGCTTGTACCACCTGCAAGATAGGGACAGTGCATTGGGTGGGGAGAAGCAATATATCTTATTCTTTTATTGGAAAGGTGATGTTCATTTTATCTTGGTTTCCCACTGATTCCATTAGTAAAAGAGATATTGGTCATTCCTTGCCAAGACATTTCTAGCAGAATAAAAGAAGGGATAAAGAAAGCATTGAGGAATTAGCATCTAAGAAAGAAAGAAAGATGGTTTTATCATGGAGAAAGAGAGAAAGGCAGAGAAGTGAATAAATAAAAGGAGAAAGAGACAAGTGAGTAAGGTAAAGGTTTCAAAGAAAAATCAGTGTCGGGATAGAAAAAAAAGAAAAAGAGCTAAAAAGAAAAGGTGAGCAGGGAGAAAGAAGAAAATGAGCAGTAAGAGAGAGAAAAATAAGAAAACATATAGAGAAGAAAGAGAGGGAACACAAAGAATATCAAAAAAGAGGAGAAAACAGAAAGGATAGAAGAAAAAAGAGAAAAGGCAAAGAGTATCAAGAAAAATAATGAGAAGAAAACATAGATAGAAAAAGGAAGAAGAAGAAGAAAAGATTAGCAAGAAAAAAAAGAAGAAAACATTGAGAGAAAAAAAAAACCTTGAGGGAAGAGAATAGTAAGAAAAAGGTGGTGATTGAGAAAACATAAAAATAGAAAAAGAAACAAGATGAAAGTTAGAGAGAGAGTGAAAACCATAGGAGAAAGAGAGAATGAAGAAACAGTAAGAAGAAAGAGAGAAAGGGGAAGTTGTATAAAAAAGGAACAGTGAGAAATCAAGTTGAAAGCAGTAAATGGAGAAAGAAAAACAATGTGAGAAAGAAAAATGGAGAATGCTAAAAGATAGAGAGTCAACTAGGCAGGAAGAGACAGAATAAAGTGGAATTTCTAAAACTACAACAACAAATATACTTAATAGAGTTTTTTTTTAAAATAAGAGAGGAGAATACAAAATTAAAATACGGATGTGGAAATATGAGAAGGAAGTGAAAGGGCTTACTTTATCTGGAGTGTTCTTTCACTTCCTGGCCAGCACAGCTAATTCACAGAAGCAGAAATTTACTAAGATTAACTTAGTCTGCCACAATCCTGGTGTGCCCTTTATTTATTGAATTCATTACACTCCTCAAAGATGAAGAAGAGACTTGAAGCAACAGAAATATGGTTCTACAGAAAGATGTTGAGAAAACTCTAGACCAGCATTTCTCAACCTTTTTACCCTTGTAAGATAAATTAAAATAAATTACATGTCTTAAGGAACCCCCGCATGAAAATAAAATTATATACCATATGTTTCTCATTTTATTTTCATCGTAGTTCACATGGTAAATATTATAGTATATGTTAATCAACGTGAAGTTGTTCCCCTTGTACCTTCTCCATGAGTGAGGTACGATTGAGGCGACATGATAGGGACAGTTGGTTACCACCACGTGGTGTTGGAAGGTCGCTAAATAAATTCTCTCTCTCCACACACAAGTCTTGTTGGAGTCAGTTATTTAATTCACAGTATATATTCTTGAATAACTGGTTTAAGCAAAAATTAATACTTCTTTGTCAAATTTTTCGGTAATGTTAAATAAAATTCATACAATTCGTTTATAAAACTTCATCAGGGAGTCTTCATTCACACAAAAATTCTAAACTCAAACATAAAAAATAAACATAAGTAACCAATATCATATACTTATAAACATTATACCTTATATAAACATAAGTAATCAATAACATATACCTATAATATAAATGTAAACAGAATGAAAACAAATAATTGTTGACATAAAGTAAATTGGGTAAAACTCTGTTCTTACGGAACCCTTGGGGACCTTTTGCAGAACCTTAAAGAAACTCTGCCCTAGACTGAACATGTGAGCAATGACAATGTTTTAGAGAAACAAAAAGGAAACATATACTTAATATCAGGAAGAGGCAGTTGAAATTTCTGGGTATGTAATAAGGAAGGAGGGCTTGGAAACACTGATACTCACAGGACAAATTGAGGGACAGAGGAAAACAACACGTAACATAATTGATGGGCTTGAATAGATGGTAGAACAGAGATTGGTAGAAATAACAAAAAAAAACCCAAAACTTATTAAGAGCTACAAGGGACAGGAAGATGTGAAGGGACATGATCGCCCTAATAGAAAAACTCAACTCTCCAAGTTTGGGTTCACTACTGCTGTGGCCTGGTATTGAACTCACAAGTCTTTGAGTCTAATCACTGGATCTAACCAACATCTTTATTCCCAAGGACACATGGCCCAGTGGATAAAGACAAATGGATTGGAACCAACATGGTCACCCATCTAGGTACTGGCTAGGTTCAACATTTCTTAACATATGGAAACTGGTGTTTTTAATGTGGTGTGGGCATAAATATTGGGATGGTGAATTTTAATGGATTCTAAGTAGAAACTTATAATTATTTCAGAATTTTTGTAAATTGATAATAATATAATAGATTTCAAAGTGAGCCTTATTGGGTTAATATAAAATTTGAGCTTTGAAAACAATATTTACTGCTATTTTCAAAGAAGTCTTAGTTTAAAAGCAAAACAAAAATTGGTCATGGGTATGAAGTGCATTTTAAGGCGACAGGTTGATGAGTCACATTAGCAATGTTTCAAGAGAGAAGAAAGTGATTTGGCCTATCACCTAAATGTCTCTCATGAACAAGGAGCGTTTGCTTTATTGAATAGCACTGTGGAAGAGCAAAGAATGGATTGGAAAAGGTTTAGTTCCTTTCTTAAGTGCCAAGGAGATTGGTCTTCTAATTGTTTGCCTTCAGGAAAAGGAGAATTTTGATTGTGAATGTAAGAAGCTTAGGGCAAGGCAAAATGATGGACAATCTTGTACACACACACACACACATATATATACATGGTATGAATATTAAATGTCAGTAATCATTCTGAATGTAAGCAGCAAGGAAGGACCAGAATGTTGAAAGGGACATAACTTTAGAATTCTAAGAGATTAGCTGAATGGCAGAAGTTCTGGTCTTTTCTTAGGTTTGTTCATGTCATTATCACTTCTTGAAGCCTTGACAGTTTGCGGATCTAAGGAGAGCAATTATAAAAGAATTTCTGATAATTTCAATGTGTATATTACTGATAAACCACATTCACACACGTTTCTTTTTCCTTCCTTTACTAACTGAGAATAGTATAAATGCATCTGGTTGAAAAGTGTATGCACACACACACACACACACACACACACACACACATATATATATATATATATATATATATATATATATATATATATATATATATATATATATATATATATATAAACTCTTGTCAAAGTGCAATGTATTATATCATGGTAAGTTTATAAATCATAACTTTTGAATTTTGGTTGTACTGAAAACATTATTAACTATTTCTACCAGAACAAGATAAGAATAATAAATTTACATACACACACACACACACACACGTGTGTGTGCGTATGTATATGTAACACCTTAAATATACTTAGACATTCACATAGATATGCATATATACACTAAAATACCCATATGCACACATACACACACACACATATATATATATATATATATATATATATATAAATTTAATCCATTTCCTTTAATATATATATATATATATATATATATATATATATATATATAAAGGACTATAGGAGGAAGTGCTATGTTCTTGGTTTAGCACTTAACTAAAATCTAAGCAAATTACCAAACATGAGAATTTTGATAGGCTGATAAATTTTCTGTGCTCTTTGTGTGTGTGTGTGTGTGTGTGTGTGTACATATATATATATGGTATGATATCTGTATAATATTAATATCATCCATATAGCCATGTACATAATATTAGACAGATATTAGATAATAACACTAATACTCACACATACACACAGTAAAAAGAATCTTCAGATAACCCACACTCAACAAAATTACATTTCGATTTAGTCACAACACATTACATTGCATCTAGACATTGGTTCTGTTGTAATACTTTGGTTTGTTGCATGATATGACATCATAAAACCACATTTTGAACTTATGAACTATTTCTATGTCAACATAACAAAATATTATCTTCGATGGTGAATATCTTTGTTAAAATGTCTGTATAACCATTCTGAAGATGGCTCATGTGAGTCGAAAGCTTAGATCAAGGACCAACTTAATAAAAAATATCCAAATATTGGACAATTTTTGTCTTTATTTTTACCTGAAATTAAAGCAAATATACAAACATTCAAATGGCTCATGATCAAACATAAGACATTCATATCTGTTATATTAACAATGTATGTTTAAATATATATATATATATATATATCACAAACTGCTGCCCAGAAGTTTAAGATATTCTCTCTTTCCTTTTTACCATCACTATAGTTACTACTGTTTTACCTTCCATACCTTTTCTTTTTTTTCCTTCCTCTCCTTTTTTTTTTCAATTTCCTTTCATCTCTTTTCCTTCTTTATCCCTCTCTGCTTTATCTTCTTTCATTCCATTAATCCAACTCACTCTTTTTTCATCCTTTATTTCCTTCTCTCTTTCCCAAGTTCATTTTTTTTCTCACACTCACTATACGACATGTAAACAAGAAGTAATTATTCCTTTGCCTCTCGTCCAGTCTCCACTGAATCTGTTCTAATCTCACAAGATGGTTTGAACTGATATTAGCTGTAAGTGCAAAAATAACATCTTTCATAGTTGGGATACAGTGGGGTACTGATCTGCTGTAATCTAAACTTGTTTACACACTATTATCAACTGCAGAGTTCACAGGATCGAAGCCCAAGACTAAAACACTGATATAGGCTTTGCTGAAAGAAGTTCTGTTTTGTTTTGTTTTTATTAAGGAATGTGGAAAAGCCAAAGTAAACCAGTTGAAGGCAAAAGGACATTGCTAGAATTTTTTCATTCAGTTTCTCTTAAGACATAAGCTTTTCATTCATGGTTCTTAAGCAATGGGAATTTTTACTTTAAGATTGCCAACAATATCTTTGCCTATTGGACTGTTTGGGTCAACAAAAAATGAAAAAATGTCTTTGTATAATAAATACATATTGTAAATTTTAATTCATATTTCACAAATATTAATTCCTTGAAGATATGTAAATATTTGGTTCATGTTGGCATGTAAATATGTCTGGTAAGATCTAAAAATCATGTAGAAGATGGCTGCGACATTTTGATTAAAAACTGGAACTGCATTTGTGTTGCTTTTAATCAATTAATAACTGTTTTGATCAATTAATTTTGTGAAATTCAAATTTCAATTTATAAGCGTAATATATATAAATAATCATTCAGGATATTAATAAATATAAATAATCTTCATATAGATAGAAAGAATCAATATTAGATAGATGCAAAAGAATAAACTGAGAAAGTAAAAAGAACGTAGATAGATAGAAAGAATCAATATTAGATAGACAAAATCAATATGAGATATACAGAAATAATATAAGATAAATAGAAACAACATTAGATAGATAGAGAATGAATAAACTCGGGTAGATAGACAGATTTGATTATAATAGTATGATCAAAAAGTATGGATAGATAGATAGATAGATAAATAGAATCAGTATGGTGGAGTAATGTATAGCGGCTCAGATTGAGGAATTGGAGAGCCGAGTTCAAATTCTAGTCAAATCCATTACATTCACTTATGTACTAATACCCTTTGGAAAGGTATGAACCCTCTTCTTCCCCTCCCAACAGCTATGGGTAAATAGCAGGATATACAGGGTTTTATAGCCTTGGATGGCAATTGGTCTACCACAGAAAGAAATGGCAAACTACTGTGGGAAAAAAATCTGCCTCATCAGTCATGTATTAAAAGATACATGATCGCCTAAGCATGTATCCCGTATGGCACATAACTGACAGATAGATAAAAGGGCTGAAAATAGATGGATAGATAAAAGGGCTGAAAATAGATGGATAGATAAAAGGGCTGAAAATAGATGGATAAATAAAAGGGCTGAAAATAGATGGATAGATAAAAGGGCTGAAAATAGATGGATAGATAAAAGGGCTGAAGATAGAATTAAATCAGTTAAATAGGTAGAGAGAATCACTATTAAAATTAATATTAGATAAATAGAATCAATACAGATAGAGATAATCAATAATATATAGAATTAATATTAAATAAAGAGAGATAGAATCAATATTAGATAGAGATAATCAATAATAGATCAATAATTAACAGACTGAGATAGATAGATAGGTAGGTAGGTACAGAGTTGCAAAAGAACAGACTGAAAAAATAAGAAAAATGGAGATAGATATATATTAAGATTTTGATGTTTAATATTTGCTTAAAAAATTTCTACTAATAATATCCTTTTTAATTTTAAATATATTACATTTTTATGAGAATGTATTTTCACTAATATTTTTAACTATAATTTTTCCAATACCTAAAATTAAATTTTCAATTACAATATTTTTTTCACTGTTTTTAATTTATTATTTTTTTTTTCATTTTAATAAATATTTTTTTTCAGATTGATTGATTAATTGATTTTTACAGTTTATCAACCTTTTTTATGGTTATTTAAAGCCAAAACATTTTTGGACTGTAAGAATTTTTTTGAGAACATGATGATTCTCTGGTAAAAGTTCTACTATTTAACCTATAGCTGCAAGGAGAAGAGGTGGCTTCATACCTTTCCCAAGGATATTTGCACATAAGGAAATATAATGAACCCAACTGGAATTTGAACTAAGTTTTCCAATTTCCAATTCTAACTTATTATCTATTATGCACATACATTGAAGCTTACTGCACATGGTATTCTTCAGGGGTCACCCATCTAGGTACAAATCAGACTCTATGTTGCTTAACTTCAGTAATTGGATGAGAACCAGTGATTCAATGTAAATGACTGTAACCCCCCCTCCACTTTTTTAAAATAAGTTTTGTCAGACTTGAGGCATATAAACTAGAATATAAATTTTTTATTAGTTTGATCTTGTTAGTTTTTTTTTTTTAGTTTTTTTTTTTTTTGTTATAATCATTTCACTCCTAAGCAAGGCAAGCATGTCAATAAAAAACAAGGATTTACTGAGAGTAAAAGTAAAGGAGCAAACATTATAAGACAATAAAAGAACAGGCTTCAGAAAGACATAAGATGACAATGTTGGATTTAGATATTTGAAGATTGCAGGTTATGGGGGAGAAGAAACTGAAAGAGAGTTTCACAGTTGAAAAGTGCTTGAAAAGAAAATATTAAAATAGAACTTATGGTTACATTTAGTTATTTCAAAAGTAAGATGATGAGACCTAATTGCCAATCTAGTAGAACACTTAAATTCATGTGGTTGAGGTACAAAAAAAAAAGCCCATTAAAATAATCCCCATGAAAAATGACAAAGGGAAGCTACTTCACAGTGGTGGGAAAGTGAAGTCGAGATGCCAGGTCAGGACTGATAACACTGCAGACCCTTCTTTGGATTTTGTCAAGATATATAGCAGGAGCACCAGACCAGATATAGCAGCAATAATCAGTGCACAGTAGAATGGTAGTTTTATAAACATGCAAGATGGATTTTGGCAAGAAAAACTGTCTGGCATGACACAGTAAACCAACTTTCCTGGAGGTTAGCATCAGACATAGAAGGCACAAATATTTCTCTATGATTACTAAAAGATGAGTAGATTTTGTTTTTTGATTTTACAAGGCAATTCTTGCCCTAGTTAGCAACTGGTTGGAGGTAATTTTTGAGAGCAGCTGCCAGTTTTACTTTGTTGGACTTAACAGATTTACTATTAAGACAGGAGTAAATAGTTGTGTCATCAGCATAGACACCAAGGGGACTGATGACATCAGGAAGGTTGTGGATGAAGATAAGAAACAACATGGGTCCCAGAATAGACTCCTGAGGGACCTCCGCCTTAATGTGAAATGAATGACAAATCCTCTCAAATGCCTTCAAGATGTCTAAAGTCACAGCCCAAGCCTTGCCTGGGAGATAAACTTGGTGATAACAGTTAACATATAAGTGATTCACCTAAAGAAACAAATGCCATATTGTTTATCTGAATGAAGGCCATGTGAAATGAGAATCTTAACTAATTCAGAGTTTATTAACTCTGCTAGTACTTTGCCCAAAAGCGATGTGTGTATATATATATATATATATATATGTATATGTATGTATGTATGTATGTCTGTATGTATGTATATATATATGTATGTATGTATATATATATATTTTACAGCAAAAAAAACAAAAATTACCTCAACATAGAGGATAGTCTATTTCAAGTCATTCTGTACACACCTATCATCAGCTCCTAATTGTCTGTCTCAGAACATTGTTCTGAGACGGACACTCCGGGGCTGATAATAGCCATGTAAAGAATGGCTTGAAATAGAATATCCTCTATGTTGAGGTAATTTTTTGTTTTTTGCTGTAAAAAATATATACGCTCTGTTATAATAAATACATTGAGCTCTCTGTGGATCAGTTTTAATAATTAATATTACTAGGATCCACCCAGGTTATATACCAATGGATCAATTACCTGTCCTATATATATATATATATATATATATATATATATATATATATATATAATGTAATAGAAATTTTGGAGATTTGAATAATTTCACAAATAATTCATCAAGTCTAGAACAAGAATCCTCAACTGAATGCAGAAAGCACTGGATGGGCATTTTGTCCTTTTAAGGACACATCAGCAGTGTGTATCCACTACCGAGAATCGATCCCTGACCATTACAATGCAAGCATCAAACCACTGGGCCAGTGAGCCTCAGTCATGAAGAGGAAACTAACAAGACTCTGTATAGTGCAGCTGCACCTAATTCCAGTGGTGATACTCATCCAAGTATACATGACCCACCAGAACTCATAATATCATGCTTGAATATAAGTTTGACACCACAGAACATATATAAAGATTTGAAAATGCAAGGGGCACCTCAAAGTGGTGTAATGGTTAGCAAGCTTCTATTGCTAGAACAATTATGACTGAGTAGTGGGTTTAGTCCTCACTGGGTGCACTCTAATTTTGGCCTGGTGCCACCTCTAAGCTGTGCTTGGAAAATCACTATAAAGATTTGAAAATGCAGGAAAGCATTCTTCTCTAATGATCCTTTTCAACCAACACTACGTCAAAAGAATGCGTTGGTAAATATTGACATAATAACAATACATACTGTAAGAAAAAATATAAGAAGGAGAAAAAAGAACCATGACTAAAATACAAATTTATTAATAAAAATGAGGGAGAAGAAAAAAGCACTACATGGGCAAAAGAGCCAATGTAAAAGGTTCCTAGTGAGTATAAAATGGAAAAATTCCCTCACATAACTCATATATATATATATATATATATATATATATATAGATGTTACTTAGTAATATGTTGCCCTGTTCTTTTTCTTCCTCTTGTCAATTTCGCTTAAATATTGCATATTATTTGACAGAAATCTTAGAGACTATAACACTCACCAAGCATGCCATATTAACAAGAAGCAAACAAAATAGTGAGTGACCTACTTTGAAAAGTTTGAGCCAATGGATGGATGAGCAAGTGCCATAAGGGTAATGAGGGTATTAAAAAATAAAGTGTCTTTGAGAACAAAAAATTCAAGAAGTAGTGGAGAATCATGATTAACCACGTCCTGAAGGGACATAAAACTCAGAGACAGAAAATAAATTACAATTCCAAATTGTTAAGTAAGTTTGCAAATAAAGTCTTGTACAACATGTCTGGAAGATGAAACACACTTTATTCTTTTTTTTTCTTTTTTTTTTTTTTTTTTTTTTTTAGCCGAATTGAAAACAAATGATTTTCTCCACTAAGTTAGGTGAGGGTTAAATGAGTAACTTTTCACTTCACTAAAGGAATCCATTCACTAAATTCCAAGGCATAAATCTATCTTTCTAGTTTTCAAGTTTCCAACCAGAGGAATTGTTGGTTTAACTTTTTAACAATCAACTAATCTTTTCTTTTTTGGACTGAAAAAAAACTAAAAATTCTCCAGTGTATCTCTTGCCTTTTTTAAAAGTTTTTGTTGGTCTTCTTTTACTTGCTTTTATTTTTTTTTACATAGTTTTATCCAATTCCAAAACCAGACTTTTGGCAACAATAATAATCTAAGACATTATTTGCATGGTTGATGCCTACTTCACCTTGAGCTATTTTCTCTCCTATTTCTTTTTCTTCTGTTTAGGATCTTCAGATTTGATCCCACATATGTTTGTGTGTGTGTTGTGTCTCTGTTCACCTGTGTGTCAGCATGTGTAAATGTGCATGCATGCATGCATGTGTGTGTGAGTGAGAACAATAAAATGGTACATCATTTCACACCTGATTGAATTCTTCATCATCAAATGCTGCAAGGCTTCAGTTATTTTCCATCAAACAGACAGTAATGAAGCCTTCATTTCTAGCAGATACTCACCTTCTACCTTGACTTCTTGAATCAGAATTTACGCAAGTTTTTGGTTGTTCTTTTGGGCTTTTGTGCACAAGATTCAATCTGCAAATACTTTGATACAAGGTATTAAGGCTTCCCACTCAACAAAGAGAAGTGAAACCAGAGAGAGAGAGAGAGAGAACAAATAGTTAAACACAAGGCGATGCAATTATCATCTTCCAGTCAGATTAAATGTAACGCACCCTCAACAATGACCCGGAGAGATTGTATGGAAAACAAAGTTTGGGGAGAATCTAAAAGTTTCTGAATTTGGAAGAACAAAATCAGAAAGATAAAAAAAAAAATCATGAGTGATTAAAAGAAAATAAGAAACTGAAAGACAATAAAAGGAAGGATAGAAAAAATGAAATTGGATGGCAACAAAATAAAATACAAATTTATTTGCAAGAATTTTCTTTACAATAATTTAGATCTCACTGCTATATATATATATATATATATATATATATATATATATATATATATATATATATAATCACTAGCCATTGGTTGAAAAGCATTTCGCATTGCATTCAAAAAACTGTTCAACATGCGTCAAGTTGGATTTGGTCAAGATCAAAACAAGCAAATAAAATGCACGCAACATCATGACTTAACATGCACAAGTGAAATATCTGTATGGTCGTCTATAACGATTTTTACGAGCGCATAAATGACGGCAAACGTGTTCACGAAACTTTCATTACAGATAGAATTTACTTAAAGGGACAATCAATTAGCTTATCTTCATACCCTGCCTGGTAGCAAATGCTGCTGGTGGCACCAGGGGTGGCGGTCCTGCCATAGCCACCGAAACCGTGATATCACCCCTGATCGGCGGCTGATGAAGACAGTGTATCGCCCGTGCTAACACACGCATGTTAAAAAAGGAAAAAAAAAGATTTATTCACTTCTTCCTTAATTTGCTCCGATAGTAATCCCTCTCATATTACTATAATAACCTGTAATAGCATGCTTGAAAATTCTACTCAAGTATTTACATGATATTTCTTTTAGCTTCTCTTGCCTTATGAGTGTTAAATTCTCCTATTCTTCTTTCCCAACAATGCGTTCCTGAAATTTCAACTGTCAGTTCCCTGTTGAAGTGCTGGTCATCATGGTTTTCTCTAGATTGCATTTCAAAGAATCATAATTGTCAGCTGATGGTTATCCACTTCTGGGTTTTATTTTACGGAACAAATCCCTGCCTTCATAATGCTTAAACTAATTTTTGTCAAATATTGTCTCATTTATTTTCCCCTCTTGAATTCTGCAAGCAGTTTCAGAGGCTCTGAAGCCCAAGTTTGAAATAATAGTTTAATATCTCCAAAATCACAGCACATGGATTCAACAATATAATTTCTGTCCGAACTTTGAGGATAGGGAGTTATCATTATTTCCATTATTTACGCACAGACTATTATCTCAATCTTTATTATCATCACAAACATTTTGGCTGTTGTACCCTCCAACCTTCATTAGGTTCTTGTCAATCCAGGTAACATTCAGGGAATGTCAAACTGAACCCTTTATTTGATCTACAAAGGTAGGTAGTCTTCATTCCATGTCTAGGGATATCTTGTCTAGTTCTTATTTAGTAGGGCTCAGTTATTACTCACCCCATTTCCAATAACCGAATCCATTAAGCTATTGTCCCATTGGTTCATGAAAGATTTCATTGGTGAAAGATTAGTATCTGTCTATATTTCTGAGATGAGGTATTATGTACACTATTTACATTATTCAAACTATTGTCCTCATCTTTGTTGCCATATTTATTACATTTTGGTAGTTCCAGTTTTATATGGTGAGAAAAGGGAGATCACAGACCTCTGTGTGATCAAGTTGAGATCTTAGACAAAGAACACTATTGGAAAATTCATAAACTTAAGGAATCAGCACATATGCTAGGCCACAAAAATCTCCTGAGCCAACCAAGCATAGAAATGAATACAATATGGGAATCAGTAATTAAATTCCTTAGCTGTAGTCTAGAATAAAAACCCTTAAAGTTTACAGCCACATCACAGTGAAACACTGGTTTTTGTATGATCACCAAAGTTAAGCAATAGTAAGCCTGGTAAGTACATAGATGGATGACTGCTTGGGCATACCAGGTGCTGTAAGCTTGGATGTGCAGGGGGTGTAATGGATAATGGCTTGGAATTTTTAATTGGAGAGCCGAGTTCAAATTCCAGCTAGGTTCATTATATTCACTTATACACCAATATCCTTGACAAAGGTATGAATCTACCTTTTATCCAACAGCTTTGGGTTAAGCAGGACTTGTATCAATAAAATTATTATTATCTCTAAAAAAAATTCTTGAAATCTAAAAGTCACTTCTGGCTTTAAATAACCTTCAAAAGTTTGATAAGCCATAAAAAACAAATCAATCTACAAAGTCCTGAAAATTTAGCTGTAGTCTGGTATTTGAAAATTCTTTTTATATATCATAATCGATAATTATAAGAGTCAAGTCAGATTGTCTTCAGATGCACAAGTGAAAAATTTTTTGCTGTAAAAATACTTTTTATATACTCTAATATAGTCATAAGTGTTGTGCCATAAATTCTTCTAGTGTTTTCAAAATCATTTCATCCTAAGTAAGGCAATAAAGCCACTAAGACATAGGGGTGCACTGAGTGTGAAAGAATATGAGAAAAAGAAAAACATTATCAAGGAGAGAGAACAACAAATGAAAAGAAACTAAGAAGATAGTAGTATAATGATTTTTGTTGCATTTAAATTTTTGAAGATCAAAATTGACTAGGAAGCAAGAGGCTGGAAGATAGTTCCACAAGCAAGAAGTATGAGAAAAGAAACTGTTAGCATAGAACTTATGATTACATCTAGTTATCTTAACTGAAAAATCATGAGACCTTTCAACCAATCTAGTACTGCGCTTAAATTCCGATAGTCTAGGTACCATAGAGGAAAATTCATCAGAACAAATTAAATACATGCGTACAATATCCTAATAGCTTAAATACAATTTCAAATATATAAATTTGTTTTAGTTAACACTAAAATCTTACCAAAATCAATGATTCTTTGTTTTCTTTTATTGATAATCAAACTTTCATTACCTACTATTATATATCTCTCAATCTGATTTTTTTTTATCCCTTGTATGTAATAATTTACTATCTTTGAAGTTCACTTTAAGAAAGCTTAATATGTTACCCTTCTGGCCAAAGTTCAACTTTGAACTAGAAATCTAATGGTGATTGTCCCAGAAACAAATCTCTAATTTTCTCAAATAAAAACATTTATAAATATTGCTTTTTATTTCTTCTTGCTTTTCTTTCTGTCTCTAGGAGCTTGCTATTTGAAAATTGTCTCTTTTGGTTTGCTAGATAAAACAATCTTCCAATTAGAAACTATTAGAATGATTGCTGAGTTAAAAGGCTCTTCTTTCACTACAAATGATGCTATTAAAGTGTTGATGACAAGAGAATTATGCTTTTAATAAAGCTACAGGTCTAAAATCTTACTTTGACTGCTTACTGAATGCTCAGAGCCAAAAGTACAGATGGTAATCAAATAAAATACAAGGCAGTGGGTCAAATTGGCAGCAATTAATAATATTATGGAGTTTTGTATTTGAATCAGACATTGTCTGCTGTAAATAATAGCTTGAGTTTGGTTAGATTGATATGATTGGGCAGGAGATTGAAGAAATGTGGAGTCTGTTGGTGTAATGTGCTAAAAAAATAAAAAAAGACAATGAAGAAGAGGAAGGTAGGTAAAGACAAATGTGATATAAAATATAGGGTGAGAAAGAAAATAGAAAAAAAGAAAGGGAAAAACGAGATGTAGAAAAGGATAGAATAGATAAGTAGAAAGAAAAGGATAAATGAAATGTAGAGAGCGGAGGAAAGACAAAATTGAAGACAAAAAGAAAGAGTGAAATAAGGAGGATAAGATAGAGGGAAGAAGAAAAGAGAGAAGAGAAGAAAAAGGACAAATAGAATGTAGAGAGCGGAGGAAAGACAAAATGAAGGAAGAAAAGAAAGAGTGAAATAAGGAGGATAAGATAGAGCAAAGAGGGAAGAAGAAAAGAGAGAGGAGAAGAAAGAGGTTAAATAGAATGTAAAGATAAGAGAAGTATAAATAAAAAGAGATAAAGATTTTGTAAGTAAAAAAGAAAATAGTGATAACCTGCCACGCTGTATCTCTCCTCCGATATGGCAGTGAATGCTGAACAATTTCCTAAAATTTGACATAGGTGTTCATTGATTTTTTTTGTAGGGGGGTGTTGCATGCAATAATGAAGTCATATACCTTTTAAAGTTCTTAGCACCATTGTTTTGGAAAAAGAAAATGTGGAAAATTTTGTACACACCCAAGATATATTTACCTGGGGGTGCATATGAGGGTGTGTATGATAAAGGCTAAAAATTGTTCTACAGTAACCAGTGATTTATACTACAACTATAGTGAGGTATATTTTATTATAGTTTCTGGAAGAGAGCACATAATCTGGTGATCAGGAGTTGTACAATGCCAATACACTCAAACTCTCAGTCAAAATGAATTCTGATTTTATGATAACAAATATAACAATGTTTTCCTCTTGTTTATGAGAAAATATAGATGGAATTTTTTTTTTTTTTCAAAAAGCTGTTTGTTTGGAGAGATAGATAGATAAAAACCAAACTGAGAAAGAAAGCAAGAAACCAAAACTAGATAGATAGTTATATAGATAGATAGTAAGAGACTGAAATAGATAGATAGGATGAGAGACTGAGACAGATAGAGAGACATAGATAGATAGAGAGGGAGAGAGTGAGATATCAAGATAGATAGAGAGGGAGAGACTGAAATTGATAGATAGATAGATAGATAGGATGAGAGACTGAGACAGATAGAGAGACATAGATAGATAGAGAGGGAGAGAGTGAGATATCAAGATAGATAGAGAGGGAGAGACTGAAATTGATAGATAGATAGGATGAGAGACTGAGACAGATAGAGAGACATAGATAGATAGAGAGGGAGAGAGTGAGATATCAAGATAGATAGAGAGGGAGAGACTGAAATTGATAGATAGATAGATAGGATGAGAGACTGAGACAGATAGAGAGACATAGATAGAGTGAGAGACCGATATAGAAAGATAGAGGGAGAGACTGAGATATCAAGATAGAGGGAGAGACTGAGATATCAAGATAGATAGAGGGAGAGACTGAGATATCAAGATAGATAGATAGAGGGAGAGACTGAGATATCGAGATAGATAGATAGATAGATAGATAGAGGGAGAGACTGAGATATCAAGATAGATAGATAGATAGAGGGAGAGATGAGATATCAAGATAGATAGATAGATAGATAGAGGGAGAGACTGAGATATCAAGATAGATAGATAGAGGGAGAGACTGAGATATCAAGATAGATAGATAGAGGGAGAGACTGAGATATCAAGATAGATAGATAGATAGAGGGAGAGACTGAGATATCAAGATAGATAGATAGATAGAGGGAGAGACTGAGATATCAAGATAGATAGATAGATAGAGGGAGAGACTGAGATATCAAGATAGATAGAGGGAGAGACTGAGATAGATAGATAGATAGAGGGAGAGAGTGAGAGACTGACATTGATAGAGGGAGAGAATGAGATAGATAAATAGAGTGAGAGACTGAGACAGATAGATAGAGGGAAAGGGAGAGAGTGAGAGACTTAGAGTGAGAAAGAGAGAGATGGAGAGAGAGAGAGACTGAGATAAATAGATAGATAGAGGGAGAGAGTGAGAGATAAACAAATAGAGAGAGTGCGAAACTGGGCTAGAGAGAGGAACTGAGATAGATAGATAGAGAGATAGATAGAGAGAGTGCGAAACTGGGCTAGAGAGAGGGACTGAGATAGATAGATAGAGAGAGTGCGAAACTGGGCTAGAGAGAGGGACTGAGATAGATAGAGAGATAGAGAGAGTGCGAAACTGGGCTAGAGAGAGGGACTGAGATAGATAGATAGAGAGATAGATAGAGAGAGTGCGAAACTGGGCTAGAGAGAGGGACTGAGATAGATAGATAGATAGAGAGAGTGTGAAACTGGGCTAGAGAGAGGGACTGAGATAGATAGATAGATAGATAGAGAGATAGATAGAGAGAGTGCGAAACTAGGCTAGAGAGAGGGACTGAGATAGATAGAGAGATAGAGAGAGTGTGAAACTGGGCTAGAGAGAGGGACTTAGATAGATAGATAGAGAGATAGAGAGAGTGCGAAACTGGGCTAGAGAGAGGGACTGAGATAGATAGATAGAGATAGATAGAGAGGAGTGAAACTGGGCTAGAGAGAGGACTGAGATAGATAGATAGAGATGGATAGAGAGAGTGCGAAACTGGGCTAGAGAGAGGGACTGAGATAGATAGATAGATAGAGAGATAGATAGAGAGAGTGCGAAACTGGGCTAGAGAGAGGGACTGAGATAGATAGATAGATAGAGAGATAGATAGAGAGAGTGCGAAACTGGGCTAGAGAGAGGGACTGAGATAGATAGATAGATAGAGAGATAGATAAAGATATGGATATAAAGATAAAAATCATACCAAGAAAGAAAGAAACCAAACTTAGATATATAAAGATAGTGTGATAGATACATAGGGTCTGAATGAGATAGATATAAATGAACAGAGTTTTAGTTAGATAGTCTTTTAGTCAGGAAGGACTATAAATGATAAATACCTTTAAAATCAAACATCCTTGCAAAGAGAAATGATTTCATTTATATGTACAAACATATAGTCATCTACAGAAGTTTTCTCCACCAATGCACTTACACAATTTACTGCGTGTGCATAAAATAGCAAAAAAAAATAAACCAACCTATAAGACTAATAACGTCACATATGTCTATTTCCATCTTTGTCTCTCTGCCCCGGTGAATTCATTCTTGAGCATACTGACATACAACAATTCCACTTTTACTTACCATTCTCGTTTTGGTGCATTGTTAATAAAGAAGCATCTGCTGTGTGTGCATTCACTTGTAAAAACCCCTGCAGACCAGACAGTCGTCTTGTCACAACTCAGTCAACCAGAACCGAGACATACCAATCTCTGAAATGTGCCATCCACTTGTGGGATTTTGTGGATTCCCGACTCTGACAATGATTGAAATCTTTGTGATGCGCAGCTGCTGGTCAGAGACTGCAAGTCAATGAAAATGACTTTGCATTTTCCGAGTAGAAGTATTAATCTACTATTGGGGATGACTTCTGGAAAATGGAGATTTGCACTCAAACAGTGGCAATTTGGATTGTCCATCAGCTCGATTATAAAAACTTGTTGGTGCAGATTCTGTCGGAATTTCTGGAATTGAAGAGTTATTATTATTTATACTATTTACAGGTAGACTATTATCCTTCTCTTTGTTTGTTATGATGTTTCAGCTGCTGTGCAGTCTGACCATCATCAGGAGATTATTACTAAGTAATCTTTATGGAATTTTGAACTGAACTCTTTATTTAATCTATGGAGTATACACCCCTATAGATAAGATAAAGGGTTATGAAGATGGCTAGAGTGTACAATGCTCAAAAAGATGTGAATATGACAATAAGGATGATGACAACAGTCCAAACAATGTAAATATTGTGCGTGTGTGTGTATATATATATGCATGATTAATGTATACTTGGGCACCAACCTTTCTTTAAAGCATGTTTCGTTAAATATGATGAGCAAGAAAAATTTAATTTTTCATTCAGTTTTTCCAGCATTCTTCCATTTTGCCATTTGGTGGGAATGAGAGAGTACAAATATTTTCAATACCATCCATTTTCTCAAGTGCTTTAGCCATGTCCTTAGCCATTTTCAAGGCGTTCACATACATATATATATATATATATATATATATATATATGTGTGTGTGTGTGTGTGTATTTTTGTATGTATGTCTGTATATATATGTATGTATGTCAATATGTATATGTGTGTGGATATGTATATATGTGTCTGGATATGTATGTATGTGTCTGTATGTATATATATATGTGTATGTGTCTGTATGTATATGTGTGTGTGTGTATTTTTGTATGTATGTCTGTATATATGTGTATGTATGTCAATATGTATATGTGTGTGGATATGTATATATGTGTCTGGATATGTATGTATGTGTCTGTATGTATATATATATATATATGTGTATGTGTCTGTATGTATATGTGTGTGTGTGTGTGTGTATTTTTGTATGTATGTCTGTATATATGTGTATGTATGTC
>CAHIKZ030000868.1:17500-50000 GCA_903632075.3 Acanthosepion pharaonis | reverse complement strand
TAGGGTTAACCAGTATCTTCCACACATATCCATATAAGCTGTCTTTCTTACTCTGTAACTCTCTGCTTTGAGTGGCCCTCGGGCCTTATACAGGATGAACACCACTGTAAAAAATAAATAAATAAAGAAATAAATTTCATCTTCTGTGTCCCTTTGCTTATTGATGTCTTTTGATGATCTAAGTAACTTGAATATTATTGCCATATCTTTCATGGGGTTTCTGCTCTGTATCTAGAGATTCTCAACAAAGTCCAAAGAATTATCTGCAATGTTAGCTAACATCTTGGCTTCAGTCATTTTTCCACTGCTGTAACATAGCTTCCCTGTACCTTTTCTATAAATATTTTCATGGAAATTGTTCTGATGAGCTTTTTTTTTTCAGTACTGTAACTTCATGAAATTAAGTGTAGTACTAGATTGGCAGCTAGGTCTCATCATTTTAATGAGGAAGTTTCTAGATGTAAGCCTATGTTCTATTGTAATAGTTAATTCTATCACACTTCACACTTATGAAAGTCTCTTCCAGCTTCTTGCTTTACTGTCAACTATAATTTACAAAAATTTAAATGCAATATCAATTGTCATCATCTGTCACCTTGAATCTTGTTCTTTTTATTGTCCTTTTTCTCTATAATGTTTTCTCAGTTTCCTTCAATTTCTTAGTGGCATTACCACCTTGCTTGGAGTGAGATAATTAACTAAAAATCTTCTTCCCATATAAGGTAGTAAAACCAGTAAGGCATCTTGGGTAAGACAATAAACTACATCTGATAGCAAGGCCTTTGATCAGGAGAATTTAAGGAGTGTGAAACCAGGTCCACCCTGATCCGGGGTAGTAGCACCTGTTAGGGTCCCAGCTATGGGCAAATAATTAAGCCACCAAACATTATGAAAGTGTAAAAATAGGTTTTAATACCAGCAATAATTTTTTGTAAAAAAATTACCAGCCATAAATTTTTGAATGTCATGGTCCAGGTTAGGACCAAGGAAGAACAACACGAACACAAGAGTAGAAATAACGAAGGTATATTACATGAAATAATAATACAAGATATGGAAGGTGTTAGTATGACTGTCAGTCTGGTTTGGAGTGAACTACTATCAGCTCAACTCAATTCATCCCTCTCTCTCGAGAAGCGTAGTATACATAGTGTTAGGAAGAGTTCCTTCTGTAGTTATAAGTAAGGACCCATTGAAGAAAAAATTATTACCAGCAATACATTTAAAAAAAAAAAATTACCAGCATTAAAAATCTTGTCAACCCATAAATAACCCATTGAGGTTGATATGCCATCAAACAAATCAAACAATTCAAACCAAACCAAAGCCACAAGGAGTTACAGAGTGTGGAAGAATTAAGAACATAAATATTACTCATGAGCGGGAAGAAAAAAGAGTAATCAGGAGAAGAGTAGATAGGAATTGACATTGCATTAAAATTTTTGCAGATTAAAGTTGACTGGAAAGCATGGAGTCGGAAGGAAGTTCCACAAGTGAGAAATGCAAAAAAAAACAAAAAACTGCTGGCACAGAATTTACAGTTACATCTAGCCAGCTCAACTGTAAATTGATGAGATCTCAGTACCATTCTAGTGCTGCATTTAAATTCAAAAAGTCTAGGTACCATAGTGAAGAGCTCATCAGTTTTCCCGATCCTCTTCATTTCACTATTCCCTGTGAATGTTAAATTCTCTAGGCCTTCTTTCCTTATTATGTGTCCCATAGAAAAAGTATGCTTTTTTGCATCCCATTTTCTTTAAAACTCCCTCTATGGCATTAACATTCTTATTATAAAGCATCTATGTTCCTGTTTGGATATCTGGGATGAGGAGTTATTATTTACATTCAAACTAATATCCTCATCTTTGTTGTTACTTTCATAACGTATCAGCTGCTGTGCCTCCTGGCTTTCTTTAGGTATATGTCAATCCAAAGAGACATCAAGGATCAAGCTAAATCCGTAATTTAATCTATAGGAGTTTACTGTTCTCATTCTGCTGTTCATGTCTAGGAACATGTCATCTTGTTCTTTCTTTTTCTTTCTGCATCTGTAGTATCTGTCCTAGAAATTGAAATCAGAGAATTCATGAAAGAATGTTTTATCTATTATTGCTATTGCCTTTTGAGACAATCCTGAATCTAGAACTTGGAACTTTACACTTATTGCTTGCCTGCTGTAGCTTGTTGACTCAAGTGAGGAAATTGACCAACATTTGCTGCTATATAGAAGGACTACTAGTTATCATTAGTACACCACATTCATCCAGTGTTGCTCACAGAGACTTGCCTGGGGTGCTATTATTTCAAGGTCAATATTGGGGTAACCTAGAAGATACACCATAGTTTGTAATTGCCTGCATTGACAGATGGGATCATCCTTGGTGACATATTCCCATTTCTGAAGGTTGGCTCTACAGTGACATCCACTGAAGGAACATTCATGTACAGTCCCAGTCCTCACTGGATAAGACCTCTTCTTTACCAATCCTGTAGGAACATTGTTATTATTATAGATAAAATAAACTACAAAATAATAATGAAAATTATAAATGAAATAAATTTAAACCTTGTTTAAAATAAATAAAAAAAATTAAAATAATAAAATTATTCCCAGCATGCAACAGTGACTGTTCCTGCCAGAAATACGTTTGTTTGTACTGTTTATTTTTACATCATTTTCAACAAAAAAAATTTCTTTTTGAACATCGTTTTTTTAAGTGGTGTGGTGAATAAGATTTTTTTTTTTCAAGCAGTCACCTTAAAATTGTGGAGGTATATTCACTCATACCATGTGGTTATAAAAATTGGGTTTTGTCCATGAGGAAAAACAATACAAACAAACGTACACAATAACAATAAGAAAAACATGGTAAATTGTATGGTAATTTCATACAATATTATTTATGTATTTGTGTGTATTGGTGTGTGTGTGTGTTTTATATTACAGTTGTGAAAAGGTTCATGTTATAAAAGGGAGTAATTCACTCCATAATATCACAAGTCCTATCAGGGCAGGAACTTACACGTGTTGTCAACCCAACACTCTTTGTGCAGGGAGATTGAACCTCACATCTTTTGGTGGGATGTCCGTATTTATGGCAGGAACACTTCCTGTTGCATACTGGGAATAATTTTATTATCATTATCTTTTTAATTTATTTTAAACAAAGTTTAAATTTCATTTTATTTATAATTTTTGTTATTATTATTATTATTTTATATTTTTATTTATAATAATAATAAAAGTTCCTACAATCTACACAACAACTACACCACTATTGGAGGACTGATAACAGTTTAGCACACTTTGTAATGTCATCTTTACCGTTAACAAGGAGGTAAAAATTGGAAGCAGTAAAATAAGAAAGGGAGATAATACATGATTGACATCAGAAAAGGAGTTCTTATTTTCTGTGACTTACAAAGTTTGATTGTGGAAAACTAAGAATTAATTCAAGATAGTAGCCAAGAGAGAAACATGGAGGAAATGAACACACATTATTGTTTTGTGTTAGTCAAGAGTCAGTCTCTGCTTCTGCTGTTGCTTTGGTCAATACCCAAAGGCATCATTGATAATGGAAACATCTTGGTGCCATTAAGTTTGCCTGCAATAGGGTTGGTCACTAATACCAGCCTGGTTGGATCAGCCCTCATGCGCAAAATTAGTGTTGGCTTTATAGTGAGTCAGTGTCTTAGAAGCTGTAAAAATATGGGCCTTTTCTGATTGGTCAAAAAAGATTTTTTATGACCCTGGTATTTGGGGACAGTATTCCATATGTGGGTGTGTGGGGCTGAACAAAATTAAGGTCGTTTTTTTTGTTATATGAGCTGTGTATGTCAAACTGAGCATGCCCACTGGAGTTAAAGAATTGGAGTTACAACAGTATATGACAAATTTATTTCATTTGTGAATAAATTTGGTATAAAGTGCTTTTGTCAGTAGCATATCTGCCTAAAGATGTGATAATTGCATACAACAAACCAGATTTTGAAATTTCTTGGAATCATTTTTTTTTATATCCGGATTCCATCCTATCTTTAAAACAAACACTTCAAATTAAGGATGTATTTTGAGATCAGCACTTTTGAACTGTCTATTTATTTTCCAATAATAAAGGCCATAGCAATGTGATAAACAAATCTTAGAGATCATTGATATTAGAGCTTTTTTTTTTTTTTTTTTAACCAAAATTTATTCATCATTTTCTTATTTGCCATTGATAAAAGATTATTTCCTTTGTTTGGCAAACATTCTATTTTTCTGCATATTTCATGACAACATCCAGATTCATTATTCAATCCCAAGAACAAGAAGCAACCAAAAATGGCATCAACAGACATAAGAAGAAAAAAAAAATCCTAATGGATCATGAAATAATTAAAGATAATTCAACAAATAAACACATATTTTCTGACCTGAGGCTAAAAAGAGGAAGATGTGAAAATGACAAAATTTAATGCTTAGCAATTTTTGCATATATATACAGGGTGTGTCAAAAATACTTTTACAAACTTTGGAGATGGGTTCCTCACACCAAAACAAGGACTAAAGTTCATGTAAACATATGTCTTCAAATCCGTCATTTTTGAGTTATTAAGTTCACAGTGAATGGCACTGTGCTGCTATGTAAACTAGGTTGCATTTGTCATTTGTGTACATTTGTGGTGTGTGTGTGTGTGTGTATATATATATATATATATATATATATATATATATATATATGCAAGTTTCGTTAAAAAATGACTGACAAGGTGCTGTGGTTAAGTTTTATTTATATATTATAATTTTTTTTTCTTTTTTTCAGGGCAATAATTATATATGCATATATTATCATCTAAATCCAACCCCAACAATCTAGAATTACGATATTCTTACATACATAAATTATACACATGAACACTGCTTGACTAATCAAATACACGTGAAGTCTGCTTAACCAATGAACATCAAACAGCACAAAAATAAAAATACTCAAAAATTTTTTGCTATATCCCAAAAAATGAAATATATTTGATTTATAAATGTTTCCTATTTCTTCTTTATCTAATCATTGTCAGATTCCGATCCATATTTGATCCATTTTGATCTGATTTGATCCCTTGTCTCATCTTGTCCGAAGCTTTAATAAAAGTGAAACATTGAAATGATTCTGTTGGATTCGATCCATATTTGATCTGTATTTGATCCCAGCTCATCTTGTCCGAACATTGAAACTACTTCAAAAGGAGAACAGCATTCTCTCCATATCTCATTCTCTGATGAAGCTTTAATAAAAGTGAAACATGTTAGATTTATAAATGTTTCCTATTTGTTCTTTATCTTAGGATTTTGTCGGATTCTGGTCCATATTTGATTTGTATTTGATCCCTTATGTTATTATATTACATTCTTACGAAATATATTTAATATGTTTGTTCCTAAATTTGATAACATTTTATTGATGTTAGGCTAGTCTTTCAAGGTCCAAGCAATCAATGCAGGCATCGCCCTGTGGCTCACTTTCAGTCCAACTGTCTTTCTACTTTACATAAATGACCTGATGAAGAGTGTTTCTTGTTTTTGAATTCAGTTTTCACATTTTATATAATATAGTATTTTTGAGTTACTAGTAAGGATTTGTCAGATTTCTTGTTTTGTTATTAAGAGTAATTTCACTAAGCACATGACTATGGACAAATTAAACTAATCTTAGAAAAAATAAAAAACAAACAATAATACAAATAATAATAATAATAATAATTCAAAAATACACCATTAAAATATTCTACAAGAATCAACAACATAGTAATCACAAACTAAACAAAAAAAATATAAGAAACCTACAACTAATTCACAGATACTTATCACCTAGCATAAAAGACAAATAAATTAAACACATCACTTATTCTTCTTTTTTTATGTGCCATGTCATTTCATGACTTGCATGGTTATGGCTCTCCACAACCTCATCTATTTTGTAGCCCTCAGTAACCTTTATGACTTTGTCAAGCCTCAAACCTCCTCTTCTACCATCCATTCACATAAGCTCATCAGGTATATATATGGCCTGCTGTCTTCCCCTGTCATTCTTGTCCTTGATATGCTCTGTGACAAATTCTCCACACTCATTTTATGTCTAAGAAATTTCAGTTATAAAGATACAAGTTTAAAAGGCTTACTAGATCATAACTATTTTCCAGTTTCAAATATCTCTGATGGTTTGGTTTATGGCATATCAACTTTAATGGGTTATTGCTGGTAATTTTTCAGAAATATATTGTTGGTAATATTTTTTCAAAAATGTATTGCTGATAAATATCTTTTTTTTTTTTTTTTTTTTTTTTTCAAGGTATTGCTGGTAACATTTTTTTTTCAAAAATTGTATTTTTGGTAATTTTTTTTTTTCAAAATGTAAAACATTTTTTTTTTTCAAAATGTATTTTTTTTTTTCAAAAATGTATTGTGGCAATATTTTTTTTTTCAAAAATGTATTGCTGGCAATATTTTTTTTTTTTTCCAAAATGTATTGCTGGCAATATTTTTTTTTTCAAAAATGTATTGCTGGTAATATTTTTTTTTTTTTCAAAAATGTATTGCTAGTAATAATTTTTTCAAAAATGTATTTGCTGGTATTAAAACCTGGATACAAGAAAACCAGCAACTATAAAGCGGTTCGACACCCCTCAAAACCTTCTGATCAAAGGCCTTGTTGTTGGATGCAGTTCATCATCTTACCCAGGACATGGATGTAGTTTATGATCATACCCCAGGATGGTATCTCAGATGGATGTTATATTTGGTTATTAAATGAGCAGCACCAAATAAAGATATTAACTAAGCAGTCTAGTTCTTATTTTTATTTAGTACTGCTCAATTATTTCTTGCCTGTTTCCATTAGCCTATGGGACAATTGGCTAAAGCACTGTGATAAAAACAATCAAGATAAGGATAAAATCAAACATTATTGTATAATAATGATGGTTTTGTTCAACCTTCTTTGCCAGTTGTAACATACAACAGGCATCACTCTCCAGTTGTGTCTTTAGAGTTCTTTAGTGCTATAATTTGTAGTATAGACCAACCAAAAAGCTAGGGTAGTCTCTACTTTTATCTTCTTCTAAAGATCCTCTAAGCTAGTCATATTATAAAATTGTTGATCACAAGTCACTACATACAACAGACATTATGCAAACAAGCAAGATGAATAAGTTTGAATGAAAAAATTATATTGAACCTGGCTATTAATTTTATATTTTAAACCAACAAAAATATTTTTTCCTATGGTTAAATCTCATCACGATAAAAAGAATGATTGATTGCTTGATTCATATTCTGTGGCTTATCAATCTTTTACAAGTTATTTAAAGCCAAAAAAATATTTATAGATTTTTTAGAATTTTGTTTTTTTGGGAGATAATAATGATTTATTGATACAAGTCTTAATAATTAACCCATAGTTGAATGGAGAAAAGATGGATTCATAACTTTCCTAAAAGTATTTGCTCAAAAGAGTATATGAGAAGCCCAATTGGTATTTGAATGCAGCACTCCAATTGATAATTCCAAGCCATTGCTTACATAACCTGGTATCCCCAAGCAATCCCCCATCTAGGTACTAAGCAGGCTTGATGTTGCTTAACTTTGGTGATCATGCGGGAACCAGTGTATTAATGTGTTGTGGCTGTAAGTAAAAGCAATTAATAAAACCTTGGCCAGAATATCACTTGAAGTTTTTAACAAACCAGTGTAGACCTTTTGAATCATTTATGATTATCTAATTAAAGCATTTCAAGCAATGAGAAAATAAAAATGGACAGAAACCTCTCAAGTAATTCAGCTTTATTTATATTTCATGACAGTCTCAATTGATTGCTCAACAAAACTGGGCAAGATTATCATTTTCTGTCTGCCTAATAACATAATTAAGAAAATGTACCATTCCATCCTGAAGACTAAATATTGACTCACAAGAGAGACCACCTTTGTCTAAACCAAGATTTCAATGGAACATTTTGCCATGATAAGTTCTACTGTCCTGATAAACTTGGTTTGGTCAGAGGGAGGGCATCTGCTTACATGGTTTACAGGAAAGTTCACTGCAGGAAAGTTCACAGTAAAACAATTTTTAATTGTACACATCTATGGGGACACATAAGACACAAAATATTCTATGGATTTGTAAAAAACTTTACTTTAAAAAACTGACATAATATGTGGAATATTGGCTAGCTTGCAAGTGGTCTGACACACAAGTACACTAGTGTAGCCACCAAGTTAAAAACTAATTCTGAGTCACTTAATGGAGAGATATATGGATGAATAGGGACCACTTATGCAAATGTGTTTGGCAGATCCATTCTAGCAAAATGGACCAACCCACCTGCAACATTAGGCACTCTCCTATGAAAATGCGGTAAAATTAGCTGGCTTGCTTTTTCAAGAAGACACAAGGCAGCCATGTTAGCAGGTAAGTCATTTGACTTCTGCATAATACATGAAGACACAATATTTGAAGAATGATGAAACTGATATAGCACAAAAAACAATTTGATAATGGTTTTTAAATGCTGAATTGACAATTTAGATATAAACTTCGATGAAAAACAAGAAAAATGATTCAAAATATAAGAAAATTTTTTTAAATCCTTAACAAATCTAACTAATGTCCAAATATTGCACACACACAGACACACACACACACACACACATATATATATATATATAGTGTAACCCGGATATAAGAGATATTTTGTCTGGTCCCAAATTAGAGCCTATGTTAATGTATATAAATCAGACCCGGATATAAGAGACTTCTTCTCTGGTCCCGACAACTCTCTTATATCCGGGTTACACTGTATATACATGATAAAAATATAGTTTTAAAGTTTTTGGGTTTTTTTTAAGCATTTCACCTCAAGCAAAGCAGGGGTGCCACTAGCACACAAGAAGTTACAGAGGGTAGAGAACAGAGTAAAGAGACATTCTTGGGGAGAGAATAAAGAGAAGGATCGGGGGGAACAAGATCAAGGTACCAGAAGATGTCAATTGACATTACACTTGAAAATTTGAAGATTATAGTTATCAGGGAAACAAATAAGAGGACGAGAATTCCACAGACAGGAAGTGCGAGATAAGAAGCTGTTTGAGTAGAAGAGACGGTTACGTTTAACCATTTCGACAGTGAAATGGGTGGGACCAAGATGCCAACCTAGTAGCTCGCTTAAATTCATGCAGTCTGGGAACCAGTGAAAGCAACTCATCAGAACAGTTGCTGTGAAAATACTTATAGAAGAGACAGAGATAAGCCATGGTACATCTGTGAGAAAGCAACTGTAGACTAGATGCCAGATCAGAACCTATCACATTGAATTATGGTAGATGAAGCTATTGAGTTTATGTATTTGTTTTCCCTCATATCAGGTGTGCCATATTTATGGGTAAAAGTGCAGAATATCAGGGATAGAGAGTATGTAAATATAAAAGTGGCCACTGATGCCAACATCAAGAGGTAACAGTTTTTTCATGCTTGAATGCAATTGTCAAGTCATCTGAATATATATATATATATATATATATATATATATATATATATATGGGTGCAGGGCTGAGTGGTTAGAATGTTCACTTTCTGACCATGAGACTCGGGTTCAAATCTCACCATGGTGAATTTGTCAGGAAGGAGACTTCCTGATGTTATCAGTCTGGAAGAGGCCGATCCCAGTGTATGGCACCTTTGGAATATGCCTGAAAATCATGCTACGGATTTATCAAAGTCTTGTCAGTGAAATTGGGTAGACAGAACACTTGGGGACCATCAATAGCTGTGCTGACATGAAGTCACAATTCATTATGACCGAGAATGTGCTGGGCTTATTCAGATTGTTGATCACGCTAGATAACCTGCTCTCTCCCAGAAACTATAAGTTTCATAGTTGAAGTATAAACCACACGTTTGTTGAACAAACACAAATGTGCCTGAGCAAGCGACTGCAATAGGGATTGGCTAGCTGCCCTAATAGATGAGAGACAAGCTATAATTATATATATATGTGATGCACGGTGGAGTAATGGATAGCAGCTTGGATTGAGGAATCGGAGAGCCGAGTTCGAATTCCAGTCAAATCCATTACATTCACTTACATGTTAATACCCTTGGAAAAGGTATGAATCCTCTTCTTCTCCCTCCAGCTATGGGTAAAATAGCAGGACAGACTGGGTTCTATAGCCTTTGATCGCAACTGGTCTAGGAGAAGGACAACTCTGAATTCAAAACCTGCGGAGGGTTGTTTGGTGACCCTGTGGCACGTAGTGCACCAGGTCTCTGTATTCGGCTGGTCCTGCACGAAACCTTCACCACTATAATCAAATCTCATGTGCTGTTGTCAGGCTGTCAGTTTCCTAGGAACCAATCTGCTTGACCCTTATGCATCGAATTCGATGGGAGAATATATATATATATATATATATATATATATATATATATATATAAAAAGGAAAACTTATCTTAGCCAGCATGTTTCATCCTCTGAGGGACATTATTAGCATCAGCTCTTATCTTTATTCATATTGTCCTTGTTTCACTTTTATTCTTTGATGAAGGTTTAATAAAGGTGAAACATGTTAGATTGCTAAACATTTTTTATTTGTTCTTTATTTTATATATATATATATATATATATATATATATATATATATATATATATATATATAATTTATATACTAAAGAAAAACAAAATATATTTGTGTGACAGACAACTTACCAAAAGGCCTAACACCTTAGACAAAAAAAATCCCAAATAAAGAAAGGAAAAATAAAGACCAAATGGCAAACACTTACCTACTCAGAAAAGTCAAGTGCTCAACACCCAGATTATCAAGAGGGGGGCCAAAAAAATGCTCTGAAGATCACCAGAGCATAAAACTTGAGTAACAACTTGGGATATCCTTTGTTATATATATTGATGTGTGTGTATTGGGAGGGTGGACACTTTGAGTTGATTCTGTCTAATCATGGAATTTTCCAGTCTAGTTAGAAAGTGTTCATAAAAATTAGTTCATTTGGTTGTGAATGCTAATTATTTTGTCAGCTGAACACAATTTCCAGTGTTTCAGATTAATGCTTTCTGCAAGTCTGAGAAGAAAAGGAAAGCTACTTATTATTTCCATTAAAAGTTGGATTAAAGAAAAGTGGGAATTAGTAACTGCTTTTCTGTGGTAATTAAACTTATTGATGTGAATGTATCATTAAAAGAAGGGTTATTTTTTTTAATTTCCTTCTCATTTTAGCTTACAATATTCACTATTTCTGTTCTTGTGGATATACTTTACAATCTTATTTTAGCCTCATTTTCACTTATGGTAGATTTAAATTCAAAGCTAATCATCCTATAGTTCATGGTTCAATCTCCAGACAAGTATGGCTCATTAATTTTAACTCACTCAGGAGAAAGAACCTTCTTTTCATTATGATCATCATCATCATCATTCCCATGACTGGGTGTGGTCATAAGGTCACTGCACTGAGCACCTAATTACTTCCACATATCTTGGTTGAAAGCTAAAGAGGTACAGTATATACAGACTTCATGTATAATGTGACCCCTGAATTTTTTGCATGAATGTTAACTCCTTCAGAAAAAAATCTACTTGCATATAGTACAATTAGTCACTGGAAATTACCTGTGTATAGTGCGACCACCTATTTCTTGCATAACAAAACTGATTATAAAAAAAACTCATGCTATACTCTAGTATATACAGTATTCAGAAATGTATAGTGCATCTTTTTCAAGTAGACCTGATGAACCCATCCCTCTCAAGGTTAAACGAGAGTCAGTAACCTCCATCTTAAAGGCTCACCTTGGTCATAGATACATGGTTATTCTATCAGGTGAATCATCTGCCCTGGCAGTAGATTTCAGTATAGGAAGCCTTCTGCCCAGCAATGGCACCACATTAGTTGCATACATAACTATGGGATTCAGTCCCCCCATTTTGCAAGATGGCCATTGACCCTAAAATTCTTCTTTCATTTTCCTTTTGTTTATTATATTCACTGTTTTTGTTCTTCTTTTCCTACTTTTGTTTCGACTTTCCTGCCTTATTTTAACCTCATTTTTGCTTATGGTAGATTTAGATTCAAAGCTAGTGGTTATATGGTCTAAGGCTCAATTTCCAGAAAATCTTGTCTTATTAACTTTAACTTAATCAGGAAGAAAGAACTAACGAGCTGCTAAATAAAAGTATTGACTTATTGATTGTTCCGTTTTAAGGGCATATCAACTCTGTTATTTACTACTGAAAAGATTTTCTATAAATATATGACTTCTAAACAATCCCTTGGGTTGTTAGTTCTCTCACTTTCCAGCTATGTCTTTAGAACAGAGTTATTTAGTACTATAATTTGTAGTATAGACTAACCAAGTAGGCTAAGATAGTTTTATCTTCTTGAAAAGATCCTCTGAACTAGTCATGTTATAAAATTGACATATAGGGACAAAGTCACTGCAATTAGTTAGAATATGTTTTACACTATGCTTCTAACATCCTGTACATTTAGGTGTTTGTTCTTTTTTTTTTTTTTTTTTAGAAATGTGTGAGTGACATATTTCCTATTCTAATTCTTGATAGGACAAATTCCTCTTTCCACAAAAGTCTGAGACCATGATGTTTTTCTCCTAGAATGAGTTTAATTTTGTAATGTTTGTCATTTGGCTAATAGTTCACTTAGCACTTGTTTAGAATGTATGAGCTTATAGTTGCTTTGAAGTGTATACAGGCATTTTCAAATTTGTATTATTCATTTTTAGGGATTCCTTTGTTGTTTGTCAACTTACTAATCAAAGTATATGGAAGTTTCTAACTTTCAGCAAATACCTACAGATAGAACAGCTTTGCCACAATTTAGTAAGACACATACACCAACTAAGAAAATACCCTGAAGAAAATGAAATCTAATGTCCTTGACATTCTTTACAGGAAACTGTTTTCATTATTGGATTCACAGGTTTAAACAATTCAATCTGATTGGAAGTCTCTTGGGAATATTCTGAGAATAATTACCACTTTTTTGAATTGTAAATAAATCAACTTCAAATCTGCTTTGGGTTTAACATTGAATTTGGCAAAGAAATGCCAAGATTAGTAGCATAATATTTATCTTCTGGTTTCCACTGATAAAAACGTTGCCAAAAAGAGATTTGATTTCCCAGCATTCCACTGACAGGTGGTCATCTTTCTTGTTTTCTTTTTTTTTATTTGTTTTTTTTTTTTTTTTTTTTTTTTTCTTTTTTTTTCTCAAATAAAAAATAAAATATGGTCAGATACCTGCATGGATTTAAACATAAAATCTTTTAATCTTTTTTTTTTTTTACTTTTAGTAACAAAACTGAAAGTGATGAATGTTTGCTATTTCAACACTTATTTATCTATAATTTAATCTCTTACTTGGCGGAAATTTGATTTACATAAGCAGACATATATAATCTTAGATTATGGTCATAGTAATGGTATTATTAGCCATTTCCTTATAAGGAAACAGTCAGCAGACATTGACCAAACAGACAGTGATATTTTTGATTGAAATTCATAAAATCTTTCTCTTCAAACAATTTTCCAAGAAAATAGGTTTCTCAAATCCAGTAGCTGTTATTGCTCTTTCCAGTACTGATGGGGGTTTCCTTCCTAACTTTTTGTTTTAAGTAGTGTGGAACATCAACATGTTCATTCTCCTTATTTCCTCTTCAAGTTTAATGTGATATCCACAATATTTGATCATGCTGTTGAAAGTCGTAAAGTGATGTTGATTCTCTTATTTGATATAGTTGTTTGTGTTGGAGAGTAGGACTTAATATACTTCCTGCTCTTCCCTACTACTATGACAATAAACTGCTCCTATTTATAAATATGGCAAGTAGCTATATTAGTGTAGGATTTGAGTAGTATTTGATTTACTCAAGTTTTTCCATTCTATATATAAGTATTTAATAAACCTCTTCTTTGTTTCCTCTACCTTGTGTTCTGTTCCTTCAATACTCTCTCTAACTACAGTCTTCTTAATTCTTGGTTATTTGGAACAACAAGATAACAATACAGCACTTTGTTTAAGACTATGTAGCACTAATCTATGAGGTTCGATAATCCTTACAAAAGTCTTGATCTGACAAGGTTATCTAAGAACATCACTGAGTTTTTAAGTTAATATTTTGGTCTTGTAGCAATGTGCAGTGTTAGGAGAAACTACCCCTAGAGCATTCCTTTTTACTCTTAGCTGATACAGATGTAAAAAAAAAATAATCTTTATTTTTATTTTTAGATGTAGCATTGCAAAGCATTATTATTAATTTTACTGAGCATGTGAGCAATGAGGAAGATTTCAGAAAAGTGTAAACAAAAAGCTCACTTATATTTAGAACCGAAAAGATTCAGTTTAATTTCCATAGACCCATAATGAGGAAACAAAGCTTGACGAATTTGACACTCACAGGACATACAGAATGCTAGAAGGATATAAGGAAACTGAGTAACTCAGCTGACATGTAAATGGATTGTAGAATAGGAACAGTGAGGGATATTAATGTGATATAGGATAGGAAGTTGTGGAGAGCCATGATCACCCATGTCCTAAAGGGACATGGAAATGTAGGTTTTATAATTTATTAATTAATGTGCCAGAAATAACAAGAACTAATAGTACCTGAAGACTACTGTTGCAAAAGACAGGTAAAACAAGAGAAAAATGTGATGGTAAAAGACCCAACCTTGATAAGACGGTTGCAAACTTGGAAGCCTTAAAAATAATGTTCAGTAGTTCAAGCTTCATTAATTTCCCACAAAACAATGGTCTAAATGATTAAAGGGTTGGTTAGTGAATTTGGTGTGATAATAATTGTGAGTTCAATCGCTGAGATAGGCAGTACAGATATAATCAGAATCAATGTAATAGGACTAGCAGTCAGTTTTAACCAAGATGAGATATTATCTAGACATAGATGGTGGAAAGAGAAAATGTGCATGAGAGAGGAAGTGAGAGAGAGAGAAAGAACAAGTATATTTAACACCATTATTACAAAAATATATGATTTGAATATTTGAAATGATGCCAGAAATCCCACATTCTATGATTTAGATTTGACATAACTCAGCTGTCATAAATTCTAAATATTTTTCTTTAAAACAATTTCAATGCTCAGACACATTTCATCCAAACACTTATTCACCATGACTTTCCTCCCATCCCCATACACTATCATGAAAATACCAGTCATTCAACAAATTAAAACTATGCCCTCGTATTTACTATTATTATACAGTGAGCCATTTGGAACTCTTCTGTCATTGTTTCAATCACACCTTCCTTTTTGGCATTTTGAAATTAATATCAACCGGCCTAGATTTAGAAGTTCTATTAAATGAAAATTTCACTGTTTTAAAAAATAGAAAAACAGGTACACTGCAGTTCAAAAGTTTGAGGTACCCCTAGTATTTTTTTTAAATTGGCTCAAAAAGTAGTTGTTTTGTACTTTAAATATGATAAAATTATTATACACTAGCTTAAAAGCCACTCTATTTAGCTCCTACTGAGGGTTCTTAATTGGGCCTTGTGCTTGTTCAGTAGTTTGAGATTCCCTAAGTCTTTACATATTCTCAGCATTGGAAGTTTTCCTGGCTGCCATTTGATTTGGGTTTTCAGTTGCATGGGACTTTCTTTCCCTTGCTGCAGCCTTGGCTCTTTTGGTTACAATCCGGTCCTCTGTTGACAGAGATTTCTTTTTGCAAGGCATACTGTATGCAATAGGAAACAATAAACTACAGAAGAATTTCAATTATTGCTGCAAGTATTGCATTAATATTTAAGCTTACTTTTTAAAAGTTCAACAATAATTCTTCCATCACCACTTAATTTAAATGCAATTTGATGTGTGTAAGTCCTTACTTTCTTTTCCTTCTTCTGTTAAGTTCAGGTATGAAAATGAAGCTACCATTCCATAAATGGGTCATTGAGTTTTGCTTTCTCATGATGACCTCCCATGACCAAAGAGGTAATGGCACATTTTGGCTCTAAGAGTTGTTTCCTTGATAGAAAAAGGGGGATACATGTTCAATTTCTGTCAGGAGGTACGTTTGACTTGAGTAAGACTTTTCAGTCTAAGACAGTTGATATAGATTTCCGAAGCCCTCATACACAAACACAAAAATGTTAAAAATTCAAAAGAATATATATATATATATATATATATATATATATATATATAGATAATTAGTGGAAAATATATATGAATATAGATGAATATGTGTATGTGTGGATATGTGAATATATTTTTAGGTTTTGTATATATATATATGTATGTATGTTTGTGTATGTGTATATATATATATATATATATATATATATATATATATATATATATATATGTGTATATGTATATGTGTATGTATATGTATATATATGTGTGTGTGTGTGTATGTATGTGTATGTATATGTATATATGTGTGGTGTGTGTGTGTGTGTACATGTATGTCTGGGTGTGTGTGTGTGTACATGCCTATGTATGTTTTTTTTTTTTTTTTTTTTTTTTTTTTTTTGTGTGTATTAGTATGTGTTTTGAACATAGAAATATTTGGTCCTTACGAAATGAGACAATCGTTATATTCATCTTCATATATTTATATTTGATTTTAAATTTTAAGTAAACACAATTTTATTTTCCTTCGTCCCATCCCTCTCCCCCCCCCCCCCTTTTTTTTTTTTTTTTTTTCCTTCCTATCCGAATTGTCTGTGGTGTGTATATGTCACCACGAAATGTATCTTTATGTATTAGACATCCGTCGACTTTCTTTCTCTCCTCTTTTTAAATCCACCCCACCCACATCTCCAAAAATTCTCTCTGTCACTCATCCTCATACTTACACTTTCTCTAAATTCTGTTTAGATTTCCGGAGTTGTTTTTTTCTGTTTTCATTTTGAATTTGTAGGTCTGATGATTTGGATCGTATTTACGATTCCAATGGAATAAATTATGACCATGGAATATTAGTGTTTAAGCCTTTTTATTATATTTATTATATATATATATATATATATATATATATATATGTGTCCCTACATATACATACATATCTGTCTATATTTCTGAGATGAGGTATTATGTACAATATTTACATTGCTCGAACTATCATCCTCATCTTTGTTGCCATATTGATCCCAATGTTTTGGCCATTGTATGCTCTGACCTTCTTCAGGTGTTTGGAATGTTGAACTGAACCTTTTATTTCACTCGCTGGAGTAGACTGTTCTAGTTCCACGTGCCATGTTTAATGAACGTCAGATATCAGTTATCTCCTGTTAATTCCCCTCTCCAAGTTCTCCACCGCTTTAACCAGGTATTGATCTCACACTCTTTGGGTCCTGCCACTAGATCTAACTAAAGCCTTTATCCACTGACATACATTAGACATGGCACGTGAAACTAGAACAGTCTACCCCAACAAGCGAAATAAAAGGTTCAGGTCGATATTCCAACCACCTGAAGAAGGCCAGAGCGTACAACGGCTGAAACGTTGTGATAAATATGGCAACAAAGCAAAGATGCAGATGATAGTCCGAGCAATGTAAATAGTATATATATATATATATATACATATATATACACACACACACACATATATATATATATCAATCCCTACATATATATACACATATATACAAATATATATATACACACACACACACACACACACACATATATATATATATCCCTATATATATATATATACACACACACACACACACACATATATATATATATATATATATATATATATATATATACATATATATATATATATATATATATATATATATATATATATATATATATATATATATGTCTATGTATACCTCATTTCATATACATGTTTACACACCTACATATTCCATTCTCCAAATATGTCAGTGTTTTTTTTTCTATTGTGCTAGACCAGGGAATTTAATAATCATTCACAGAAAATGAACAACACTGTCTTAAGATTATTAATTCCATTCCATGAGAGAATGTAATTCACCACAGAAGAATTGTCAGACATCTTGTCTATCTAGAAATTCCGACAACAGATGTGTGATTTCACTAATTTTTCTTTTGTGTTTTTTATCTATTATTTCCTTTCTGACTTACGTTTTCATTGTGGCGTACATTCCAAGCTGCTTGATATCAATTTCAGAAAATGAAGATAGATTCCTAAGAGAGAGAAATAAATATCTTATTTTTGTAATCAATCAAAACATTCAAGAAAAATAAATAATTAAGTACATTAGGAATTTGTCTTTCCCTTTTATTATAATTAATTATTTGCTGAGAAAATTTGCCTACGGATCAAGATAGCATATTGTACTTTTTCATTTTGGGAAGAATAATTAAACATATTATTTTTAAATGAGAGAGCAGACTGACAACTATGTGACACAGGGGTGTGAATACACAAACCCAAATGTATCTATCATGACACCCGAAGCTGGTAAGAGTATACAAGACACCTATATCACAGCCAAATGTGTACAATATTAGGACAGGTTTTGATAAAAGCAATATTATTATTATTATTGAATGAGAGTGCAATACACCAACAAAGTGAGGTTTTTGCACAAATATATGAAACCCAATATAACTAATTTGACACCCAGTATGATAACGGTACACAAGGTACATGCCTTACAGCCAAATGTGTACAATATGGTTACAGGTTTTGATAAAAGCACTGTGAGCTTGAGTAAATGGATGGTGTAACAAGGTTTAGGAGAGATAACAAAAACAAAATTTATTAAATGATACAAAGGAGAGGAAGTTGTGGAGAGCCATGATTGCAATGTCCTGAAGGGAAATGGCACATAGAAGCAGAATCTAAAAATTTCAACTGTTTCTTTCTGATTATAAGTGCCATTTTTATTTACATACTTGTTGTAACCTAAGAAATGGTTACTGAATAAGAATAACCAAAGTGATGGTTGGAAATGGAACGATAATATTTATAACAGGAAGGACATATAAGATTAACTAGTAGCATGTAGTAAGTAATTGTTATGGTGAAACACACCTATTCTATAGTTAATAGACTCTCCCACCTAATATAAGTAGGAGTAGTAAGAGAAACGAGGGTCACTTGATGTCGGATCTTCGTTAGTTGAATCACTTAGTAGTCAGCTTACCACAACAAGATTACTTGCATAATACCTATTATATCAAGTTCCTAATGTTTTGTACGTCGAACTATATTAAGACTGATTTAGTGTGAATACAACCCTCCACTGCGTAAATAACTCCACAACAACTTTGGATCTCATCCTCGTCGGGTTCTACTTTCATATTCGACTAACTGTCGTCCGACATTGACTGACCCTCGTTTCTCTTACTACTCCTACTTATATTAGGTGGGAGAGTCTATTAACTATAGAATAGGTGTGTTTCCCCATAACACTAATCAACTGCTTGTGGTGAGCTGGAAGTGAATCAAAGTGAATTGCAAGTGAATCCTAAGTGGAGATATTCACTAACTGCTCCACGTTGTCAGATGTGGCACAAGGCCAGAGTTTGGTGTTGGGTATCCGAACTTGTAGGCTTGGGAAAAAATTTCCCATAGATCCCATAAAAAGGTCAGGTAGCTGTTTCCCCAGATGACTTTCCTTTCGACATAGTCGCATCTGGGGATCCTCTGTGTCTGGAGGCAGAGAGTTTGACCAGCACAATTGGAAGTGGATTCCAAGTGGAAGACAACCTAAAGTATATAACATTGTATTTTTAGGAATTGGGACATACCCATTATCGTCCATAGGTACGGTATTATTATTGAGTGAAAGGATGTACACCAAAAACGTGATGTTGGTGTACAAATATATGAAGCCTAATATAACTAGTATGATAATGTTATACAAGACACATACCTCACAGTCAAATTTGCATGATATTTTGACTAGTTTTGATAAAAACATTGTTAGTATCATTGAATCAGAGAGCAGGATTTCAACAAAATGATGTTGGGTTACAAGTATATAGAAAGCGCAATATACCCATCATGTACCCATGTGACTGGTATACATTTATCACATGCATGATATGGCAACAGGTTTGGATAAAAGCAGTGCATAACCTTACAGGTGGTGCCCAGTTAGAAATACCTTCAAGTTAGCTTGTCCAGTTGCTTCAGATGGTCTCTGATTGAGATAAGAGTATTTCCAAGTTTCTAAATGTGACTCCAAATTTAACTTGGCAATTTCATCCTTCAAACTTGACACCCTTTTAGTGCCGACATCCATTACACTATTTACACATCCATTTTGCCTGAAAATGGATCCTTAATATTTTTATTCAATCTGACTTGAATCTATTCATAAGCCTTCAAAAGTCAAACTCTTATAGCAACAGTTGACATATAGAAGAATAATTTATACATGTGTACAGACCCAAGACATTTCATGGCAGTCATCTTATGTCTGCACAAACTGAAGAGAATCAGTCCTTATACTATTTATAAATCAGAAATGTTTTCTGTTTGCAGCACTTCATCTTCAACACTCACACGAGATGTACAATAGGAAAGAAAGAATCTCTTTGATATGAACTGAATTAACTCTAAATAGCTCTTATTGTATTTGCAGTGATATAAAAAGCTGATTTTGGGTGGCAAAAGTACTCCGAAGGGAATCGGAAGTCGTCACAACAATAGCATCTGAAAGAGATGTAAAAATGCTAATCACAGTCATTTGAAAAAGACGACACTTTACCTCATTGTGACGACTAAGCCTCAATTTTAAAAGGTCACAGTCAAAGCACTTTAAGGCATCATCTCTAGAGGACTTGGGAGAAAATCTAATATGAGGACATTTACTGATTCTTGAGGCATTGTACAAGTAGAATTTAGGGTTGTTTTTGTTATAATAATAGACACAAGTGTAATGGGAGCAGCAACAATTTCCTAATAAAAGAACAATTTGGAATGTATTAACTAAGTATGGAGAACTTGAGATGTTATTAATAATATGAGAATAATGGCTTATGGGTTTGCCTTTCAATATTGTCAATATTTTTTTTAAAACTTCCAGCATTATAAAGAATATGATAGTTGACTGGTAAGTAAGGTCTCTTACTTAGTGGCATTGCTAAAAGTGGAAATAAAAATATATTTTAGCATGCATTTGGTAGTGCATAATTATTTTTTATTAATTGATTTTTTTTTCTATGACTTTACAATTATTTAAAGCTAAAAAATACCTCTAGATAGTAAGAATTTATTTTTTTGGAGATAACAATTTAGTGATAGAAGTCTTACTAACTAAGCCATATCTGGGGTGGGGGAAGAGGTAGATTCATACCTTCTGCAAGGGTATTTGTGTATAAGTGAATATAACTTGAATCCAACTTATTCTGGAACTCAGCTATCTGATTAACAATTACAAGATATTATCCATTACACCACCTGCACATCCAAGCAGTCATCCATCTAGGTACTGTCAAGGCTCAACATTGCTTAACTTCGATGATCGTATGTGAATTGTTTAATCTTGGTGTGATTGTAGAAATGTGTAAGGCCACATACACCTTTTTTGTGTGTTTTTCTATTTTTGATTGTAGAAGTGTGTAAGTCTACATACACCTTTTTTGTGTGTTTTTTTTTTCATTTTTGAAATATGTAAACTGATCTCTTTAAGAATGACATAAACAGCATTATGATGCAATGATTTTTAGGGAAGTTAGGCTCTAATATTATTTTTAAAATCATACATAAAATGGATGTATTATTTTAATATATTTTCATATTTTGCAAAACAAAAATGCCCTCATGTCCGTTTAGTCTCACATCTGCAGCGGATGCTGAGTAACAGGTAATGGGCAAGGTTGAGGTTGGGAATTTTCAAAGAAATTGAATCCAACATTTTCAAAAGGAACAAATTTCAACATATGGAGGAATTCTACATACATACATACACATATATATATATATATATATAGTTTATGAAAAACTAGGTAATCCATATGGGTAAACCTAAGGAGTATAAAATCCAGAGCTCAATGTAAATCCAGAGCTAATAATTTAAATAAAAACAGACCACTTTAAGGTTCCATGTAATAAATTATTTCACCACAGCCCTTTTAAAGGATTGTGGATCATCAGACTTTACATCTATAAAAAAAATATTGAATTTAAAAACTTCAATGTTCCAATATTTTCAGCATTTCCTACCAAAATTTTGGTTTTATATTCCCCAATCTTTTTCTACACATACATTATGAGGCTAAAATTGGATGTACCCACAGAAAGTCGGTTTTTGTATTTTTACCAAGACAAGTGAGTAATAGAATTCATTTATTAATACAGATGTACATATATACATTATACAAGTCAAAAAATTATTTAGTATTTTGTTGGGTAACCTTTTGCAGCCATTTTTTTGTCTTGTACTGTATATAATTACATCAACAAAAACATTACTTTTGTTCAATCAAGTCCTAAAGAACGAAACATGTCGTTGGATGTTGACTTACTAAAGAATTTAGTCTATATCATTACCACAAATAATTAAGGCTGTTATTAAAGCAAAAGGTTACCCAACAAAATACTAAATCATTCTTGACGTGTATAATGTACATATGTACACCTGTATTAATAAATGAATTCTCTTATATCTTGGTAAAAATACAAAAATCGACTTTCTATCGGTGCAGCCATTATTTTGCCTTGTACTGTATACAATTACATCAACAAAAACATTACTTTTGTTCAATTAAGACCTAAAGGACGAAACATGTCACACTAAAAATAATCTTCACTTTTTCATTAATGTACCTAATATAAGTAGTAACAATAGAAGAAGAGAAAAATATACTTTTATGTATGCAGATGGTTGAAAAGGAAGAAAAATATTTGCAGTTTTTCTATAGTAGGAACAAGACTCATGTTTACACTGCTACATATGAAAATGTGTTCATGTCCCTTGCTTTTACAGCCTTGAATAGTACAGCACTTAGCGAGCAGACAAGGTGTGTGTGTGTGTGGGGGGGGATTGTAATCACTACACACTGAGAATAAAAGCCTTAGTCTCAATACATTGTGTATTGGTTGAGTAGCAGCATTTGTTAAGTGAATGATAGATTTGTTTTTTACAGTTTATCAATCCTTTGTAGGTTGTTTAAAACTGAAACATGTGTTAATATTGTAAGAATAATAATTATTTTGTGAATGAAAATAGTTCTATTTAACCTATATCTAGGGGAGACTAGATGGATTCCTACCTTTCCCAAGGGTATTTGTGCATTATTGAATATAATGAACTCAATTGAAATTCAAACTTGGCTCTCCAAGTTCTCATTCCAAGTCATTATCAATCACACCTCCTATAAATCCGTAGCATTTGTTAATCATGTGCACTAAGACCAAGGGAGTGATTAGTGACAGACTTTTTAACATAGATATTTGCCTGCCAGTCAGAATTCAAAAACAAAGAAATACAATAAAATCACATGATCATCTACAGAATTAGGCATTGGTTGATTTTGTTTAGTGACATATCCACCTCTATGGGTTATTTAATGCCAAAATCTAAATATTTTGAACATGGCTTCAACTAAATATATTTTGAATGGAATTGTATGCCTTCAGCTATGGATAAAATGTATTGTTGGTCGTTCTGCTATAAAATGTATTTGCTTTAAAAATGTATTGTTGGTAATTTTACTATAAATATGTATTGTTTATTATTTTCTTATAAAAATATATTGTTAGTAATTTTTTATATGAAATATGTATTGCTGGTATTTTTACTATGAAAATGCATTTTTATACTTTCATAGTGTCTTCTTTTGTTTATTGGTTCACTATTTGCCCATAGCTGGGACCCTAACAGGTGCTACAACTCAGGTCAGGTTAGACTGGATAACAACATCTGTTAAGAGGTATTTCTACACTCCTCAAAAACTCCCAATCAGAGACCTTGCTGCCGAATGGCTGGAAAGGAGAACATTATTTTGCATGATACCAATGTAAGACTGCGGTGTAAGTCAAGAAAATGCTGCACACAATGACAATCGTGAATTGCACATTTCTTGCACTCCTTCTGCAGAATCCTGATTTTACAGTCCAATAGACTTCCTGTTGTTCCAGACATTAAAAAAAAAAAAAAAATTAACATTTTTTTTTACTCTGATGTCAAATGAGTGAAACGACTAAGTTGTAAAATATTTGTTAAGATACGTGGCGCTAAATTGTGACAATGTTGAAAAATAAACTTGGACACAGTAAATGACTTCACAAAAATAGAAAGAAATGTTGAGACAAAGACATGTTTTCTTATTGGATTAATTCAGCGTATACAAGATGATTCTAAAAGAACAAGAAAACCTACCAAGATTTATCAGCAGACATAATCTTAACAACACAAGATACACAGACGTAATTTTATTAATGGCAGACTCAGAAAAAGCAGTAAAGGAAACCAAGAAGAAAGGGTTGACTTTTAATTATAAAAAGATAGAAGGCATGGTTGCCAGCAATAGTTAGTCTATAAGCTATATATTTGGGATATCAAAGTCAAGCAGTTACAGAAATTTAAAGATCTGAGTATTGCAGTAAGAGATGACAAAAAATGTGTAGTAATAGTGAAAGAAGCCTTTCAGAAACTAAGCAAGAAGATAGGAAAATATTCATAGAATCAAAGAAAAGAGTGTTGAACTGCTATTTTATATCTTATCTCCTATATCGCAGTGAATTAGTTTAGTTTGCTTCTTTTTTTTTTTTTACATCTCATTTGTAGAACTTTTTCTTTTATCCATGCAAAAATTTAAATGCTTTGTCAATCACTATCTACTGGCCTCCAGATTGCTCTTTTCTCTTTCCACTCATTATTAATGTTTCTATTCCTAATTCTTCCACACCCTGTAACCCCTTGTGTTTCAGTAACTTTACTACCTTGCATCAGTTGATACCAATTTTAAAAAAATATCAACCTCAATGGGTCATTTAATGCCAAAACTTTTAGGATATGTTCGTATGACTAGAATATGTATTCTTTGTAAGAAATCAGTTTGTAGATCAGGTTTCATTGTTATATTTTTGTAAAGAGGGTTTTGATTGAGAGTCAAATATATTGCTGCTAATATGTTTTTTTTTTTTTTAATTTATTGCTGATAATGTTTTTCTTTTTTTTCATAAACGTATTGCTGTTAATATTACTGTAAAAATCTATTTTCATACTTTCATAGTGTTTCAAACCCAGTTTACGTGTTAACTATTTGCTCATATCTGGGACCCTAACAGGTGCTACCATCCCGGGTCAGTGTGGACTTGGAAATAACAGCAATTAAGAGGTGGTTCCATGTTCCTCAAAACCTTTTAATCAGAGGCCTTGTTGCCGGATACATTTTATCATCATACCCAGGACAGATGGCAGTGAATGCTAAGCCATCTTCTCACAGTGGGAGAAGACACTTAGGGATGTGGTTCTAGCCAGGGATGCTGCAAATATCATGAACAGAATATGTCAACAATGAGGATAACTTAATGAAGATGGGAAAAATTGTGACCAGAATTTGATATTTTTGAGACATGTGAGAAAAGAGGGTGTGGAGACTCTAAAACACATAGTATATATTGAAGGCAAGAGAAGTAGAGAAAACATTGAGTTACCTATTGAACTATTTTGTGTGAATGAATGACAGGACAGATTTATCAATAAACAGAAAATAAAACTTTATTTACACTGTTTACATTCTGACTATTGTCTTCATATTTGTCGTTGGTATCGCAACGTTTTGGCCATCGTGCCCTCCAGTTTTTATATCAGTCAAGCCAGGTAACCTACAGGGAATTCCAAACTGAACATTTTACTTAATCTACAGATGTAGGCAGTCTACCCCTGTATATTAAATGAAGTCTGGAGGGCACAATGACTGAAATGTGATAACACCAACAAAGATGAGGATAATAGTCCAAATGTAAATAGTGTAAATAATGATCATTTCTCACCCCAGAAATTGCTTGCTTGATTTTGTTTAATGTCATATCAACCTCTTGGTTATTTAATGCTGAAATGTAAATATTTTCTATGCAATTTTTGTTTTTATTTATTTTGGAGTGGGAGAGTTAATAATGGTTCTAGTGATATCTTAATAATTAACCCATAGCTGGGGGGTGAAGAAGTGGGTTTATATCTTTCTCAAAAATACTTGTACATAAGTGACTATAGCAAACTCAACTGAAATTCTAACTTGGCTCCCTGATTAACAATTACAAGCCATTATGAATTTGTTCACCTGCACATCCAAGCTTACAGCACCTGGTATTCCCAAGCAGCCACTCATTTAGGTACTGGCCAGGTTCAACATTGCTTAACTTCTATCACCTGAGTTTAGACACTAGATTTAAACCTTTGAACCCTGTATTCCTGAACAATTTTAACCCTTCTACTGTTTACCTACCATACAACTGGTGGCTGGGCATGAAGTCATTTTTCTCTACCACCGGGAAAAGTAGTGGTCACGGTTCAATAGTTTAAGGCACCACAATGGCATCACTGGGTTGTCCAAGAGGCAAATGGCAAGCACTTGTGTATTAAAGCATTCTTTAAAACATATCTGGATCTCTGGCAATGTGGAAATGCTATAGACTTTGCTTCAGTAGAAGAAACAGATAAGTTCACCCCAAACAGGGCAATAATGCCACTAAGATGCAAGCAGAATGAAAGGGAAGGAAAAAAACATCAGAACCCTATCCTAAACACGAAACAAAACATTGTTCAAAAGACCTAAGGAGGAGTATAAATCAGATGATGGTCAAACCTACCTACTCCTATTAAGGAAAAAAGATAGTAAATAAAATCTCAGAGTTTAAGCAGATATGTTAAAGTATAGACTTGAAGTAGATTTTAGAAGGAACTGGAAACCCAATCCGAAACATGGAACAAGGGATAAAACCCCTTCTCCTGTTCAAAAGACCTGAAAGGAGTGATAAACAAACCTTTCAAGATGAATTAACTAATACAAGTTATCTCACTTGAACATAGAAAGCAGAATATGAACAATCAAACCTCATAAACTGAATAAAGTGTTTGGTTAAAACTGTCTATGAAGAAGGACTCAGTGTACAACAACTAAAACATTATGAGTATAACAACTAAGACAATAATATTAATCCAAAAGGAAAGACATACTGCTAACCTTTCATCAATGGAATAATAAGGGGAAGGGGTGGTCAGTTACAGCCAATTGTCTGCAGCTGGGAAGGGATTATTTTTGAGTTATAAAACCACTATAATAACTATTATTAGTTATGATTATAATATAAATACTATAAACACATATATATATATATATATATATATATATATATATATATATATAATATATACTTTATATAGATATATTAATCAAAATAACAAAATAATAGACTTCTCACAGCTATTTTCTCATGCATGCACTAAAGTGTTATCCTTTATATATTGTACACTCATCTTTGTTTACAAGGCCTGCCACCAAGCAGTCACTTTGAGAACTAAGAGGACTCGTTTCGCTAAACCCACAAATTTTGAAATACATCACTGAAAATTTGGGAGTTTTTTTTTTTTCCTGCAGATTTCTTTTATTTTGCCTGCAGATTTTGTCCATTGCATCCAAAGTTTGTTGATGGAGGTCCATAGATGAAAGGATTGTCTGTAATAGAATTAGAATGATTTAACCAACTCTATTTCTGGTTACTATCTAATTTGATCATTTTCTACCAATAAACCATTGATATGTATTTTTTTTTTTCTAGATGCAGAGAATCCATTTTGGGTGAAGTTTACATTGTGAAAAAGTTCAAACTGCTATGCAGGTCATGTGATAGGATATGATTCTCGTAGTGTTCAACTTTGGGAAATGTAAAGAAAAAAGTAATCACAATATAGGAATAAAGTTTTTCCTTTTACAAGAGGAAAATGGACTGTCAGTGAAAACTGAATATTTCAGCAGCAGTGACATTAAAACAAGGAAATAACTTGTCATACAACAATATTCTTCTGTTACTCTATTTAATTTTAACATCTTTTTTTTTTTCTTGAAAGATATTAGAAAATGTTTGGGAAGAATTGAATATTTAAGTATAAAATGTGATGTCATCAACCCATTCATTTCTAACATTAGAAGAAAACAATGAAATAGGAGGTGGAATTTAAATTTGAGCCAACTGGTCATGACATTAAGTTTATAAAGCTTTGTTGTATTTGCCTTATAATAACATTTTCTACTTGTAAATGCCAACATTTAAAATTACTCATATCTTCTCATTTATCTATGGCTAATAAATATACTTGTTTATTTGCCATCAAATCAACAAGAGTCACATGCTTATTTATATGAGACACTAGCATGCATTTCATTTTTAACACCATAATTATTCATAAAGGTTTGTTTCAGAATCCTAAAACAAAATAGACATTATATTGGAATTAAATGTTTTCATAGTTGCATTTACTTTTACAAAAAACTAGTACATATAAAGTATATATTAATATATAATACACCAACAGTATAACCAGTCATAGACATTTTGCCATTCACTTAGAGTAGTTTAAGTTTAAAGTCACCCACCCGAAATTCAATATTAGTAACAACATTTGGGTGAAACTGAGGCATATCTGAAAAAATTGTTAACAATTTGAATGTGGGGTGACCCTGGAAAGGGCCGTTTTTGCATTCTCAATTTTGCAAGGAAGGAACCTCTTCCATGGACCGTCATAATGATAATATACAATAATTTTTATTTATAATATCATTTTTTCTATAATTTTAATAATCTTTTGCGTTAGATTTTAACATGCTAAATTGATTGTACGCTGTTTTTTTACAAACATTAAATTTTGCTTTTGATTTTTGCACAAAGTGTAAAAAATAAGTTTTTTCGATTTTTTTCACCTTCAAGGTTGTATTTTTTCCCAGCAAATCTGGACTCAAAATCAGCACTTATCAAACAAAATAAATTTCATCAAAATTGGATGAAAACTGTGGAAATCCATAAACAACATCCGATCACACACATTTTGAGAATTATAGATAATATTATTGTAATAATTTAAACTATTTATTTTTATTAAAGTTTTTATGAAAGATATATATCCGAGAACAGATAGTAAATAATAAAAAGTTGCTCAGAGTTATAAAGGACAGGAAGTAGTGGAGAGCCATTGTTGCCAACAATTTGGACTCAAAACAGCATTAAAGAATTATCTATCAAACAAAAACAATTTCATTGAAATCAGATGAAAACTGTGGAAATGCATAAACAACATCTGATCACACATACACACACACATACATACATACATACCCACGCACATTTTAAGAATTATAGATACAAATACTACTACTACTTTTATTGTCTTCAGAATGTGGTGTGATCATGGCTCTCCACACCTTTCCATACATTGTAGTTTTAATAACATTTGTCTTTATGCACCCAATCTGTTTTAATACCCATTTACTCATTAGGTAGGTTACCCACTGGTTTCCTTTGTGCCACATTTTCAATATGTCTTGTGAGTGTCAAATTTTACAAGTCCTCTTTCCTCTACTCAAAATTTAAACTCTTTATGATTCAAAAGCTAAGCCTCCTTTTGTTTCTATTTTCTTTGTAACTTCCTTGTTAATTAAATGTTCAGCTCATGTTATTCTCAGCATCCTTCTGTAGAACTACATTTCTGTTACCCTAAATCTCTTCTTCATCTGTGAGGAAATTGTCTAGCATTTACTGTCATATAGGAGGATTGATATTACATTATATTCACCATGAAAATACTCAACATCTGAAAATTAAATCCATTGTTACTGAATAAAGAACTTTCCAATTTATAATAACAATATCTGAGAAGTAAGTTTTAGGTTTTATTACTTTTTTATCATGTTATCTAGAATAGTTTGTCTAAAAGAATAGAACAGAATCAAATACCCCCTACCCAAACAAAAAAAAAACAGTCAAAATGGAATGGTCTGTTATTTATCTAATGTAATGGCAGAACATAATTACTGAGGAAGAAATAGAATTATATGATACACAGGAAATAGAAGCTATATTCGGTTAAATATTTATTAAAGAAGAGATGATACCAGCTATAAACAAACAGAAAATGGTACTACACATAGATAGATTATATCTTATATAAATAAATGTAGTGTGCATGTGTCGGTCCATCTATTTTTCATTCTTGGCAAATCATAAACAACATGAAGTAACAGTTAGTAACTAGTGTAGTTACACACGATTAAAAATTAAATGAATAACTCATTTAAAGTTAAATTTAAATATGAAACAAAGTGAAAGGTTTAAAAATTTTTATGAAACATTGAAAGATTATGCCAAATTAAGGTGTCAAATAAAGATAAAATAATTTTATTATTTCTAAATTCTTATAACTTTTATATAGACATGACGATAAATGTAAAAGGCTGAAGGTTCAAAAGCCCTTATGCAGGAGCTAGCGTAAAGTCCGCCCGAAGGCCAGCTTCTAGAGGAGTATATTAATAAATATACATATTTTTTCTTCACCAGTAGCATGATTTCGAGTTTCAGGCAAACTGAAAACTTCAGGTGCTGAGTGGAGTATACATTATTAATATATACTTCATAGCTCTCTTATATTACACCGACCACTATTTTATTAAAACCAGCAGTCAATGTGCAATATTTTATATATATATATATATATATATATATAAACAAAACGGACATCATGTTATACCGTAGTTACCTTTTGCCAAACACTTTTTCAAAGGTATATGTTGGCAAATTGGAAAACAATCAAAGACACACTCAATATAACAAATGAGGAGGGAAAGTTGGAACGTGTTTAAAAAAAAAAAGATAAATTTTAATTACAAATAATTAAAATTCAAAAGGGGATGAAAACAGTTCCACAAGAGTATAAAAAGGAAAAAAGACACTCACAGTTCCTCCAACAGGCATAAGGAATGTACAAAATGCTCCCTCTGTCTGCACAGGCTAGGCTGATGAAATTATATAAATACAGCCTCCAGGACTCGAGGATGGTATACCAAGTGAGCACTGTGTAATGTTGAGAACCAAGTGTCTTCATAATCGGTGGCACAAACATGGCTGTCAAGCAAATGCTGTCCAATGGCCAAATCATGAACTGCCTCCTCATTATGTTGAGTGTGTCTTTGAATGTTTTCCAATTTGCCAACATATACCTTTGAAAAAGTGTTGGTTGAAAGGTACCTAAGGTATAACATAATGTCCATTTTGTTTAAATCTATGTTTTATTTCTGCAGGTACAAAACACTTATATATATATATATATATATATATATATATATATATATATATATATATATATCTGGTTGACCCCAAAACTTGTTCACTTTATTTACATATAAATCAAATATTTTGACCTCCCCTATATATATATAATCATTTGAAAACACCAAAAGACAAACATAAGAGATAAACAGAGCCTAAAGAAAGCCAGAGCTCTCAATCCCTGAACCCATCTACCCTACCATGTGGTGGCTTTGGGTGTTTTTCAGATCCAACGTAGGACCCATTTCACACAGAAAGAAATGTTGATGAGCACCCCAATACTCAGCAATGATTTCTGCCAAGGACTACATATATATATATATATATATACACACACACACACACACACACACACACATATATATATATATATATATATATATATATATATATATATATATAACAAGGAATGTTAAAAGATTCATGTTAAAAAGATAAAAAAATAAAAAAACAAATGAAAACTACAGACAAAAGTTCATTTTCTCTAACAAAAGACTCATTTCTGTAGTATAGTACTAACAGCAAGCAGAAATATTTCTCCTCCCGATGATGGCCATTTGGGTCGAAACTAGTTGAGGAATCTAAATGGAATAATAATAATAAAAAAACAAAAGAATATTAATCTACAACCCAGTGTGTCTAAAGATTTTAATTTTTTAATTTCTTTATTGTTCAATATATATATATATATATATATATACACACACACACACACAAAGTGCATTTGTGTATGTGTGTGTATTTTGATCTATATTCATTATTGTTACTAAATTTCCTCTTTGGTACAATATTTACATTTTTAGGTGCACCTGTTAACTTTAATTAAATTGATAAAACTCATCAAATATTAGTTTCGTGTTGCATTTGAAATAGACCTTGGTGACTTTTACGTATAAGTTATGCTGCTTTTTTGTCAATTAGAAATTTCTAATTGAGAATGTAATCGCAATTGTTGCCTGTATTCACATTATTTTTTTTTTGCTTTTGTTTTTCTTCTTTCAAACAATTAAATGTGGTTAGAAATACTACATTCCTGAAGCAAATTTAAGTCCAGAAAATGAAAGTGTATTGAATTCTTTACAAAACAAAAATATAAAAAAAAAGATTTTAGTTTTCTTTTGAAAGCAAACATTACAAGTATGCATCATCATATGACAAAAATCACACACTAGTGAATGCTATATGACCTTT
>CAHIKZ030000868.1:0-10000 GCA_903632075.3 Acanthosepion pharaonis | reverse complement strand
CTCTTTAGCCTTAGTTGATAATTAGTATGAGAAGAACAACTGTAAATTCAAAACCAGAGAACTGTTTGAGGATCTTGTGGCAGACTGTGTGCACCAGTTCTTTGTATCCATGTCATTCAAAAACTATATATGATTCTGCACAAGCCTTCACCTCTATAATCAAATCATATGCATAGAGTAGTCTGGTTATTCAGTTCTGGGAGCTAAAATCAGACCACATACATTGAAAAATATATATATATATATATATATAATATATATATATATATATATATAAATAATGCAAAGGTTAAACAATTTAAATGGTGAGACATCCATCTGCAAACAATTCAAATAGTACACAAAAACCTCAGATCCGTTATGAATGAATTGATCGTTGTTTATATAAATTTCTGCATTATTAGTTGTTATTTATTGCATCAAGCTTTGAAAATGAGTCTGTTCCTACGGCATCTTCAGGTATATAATATATATTACTAAGAGAAAAAACAAGAACAACATTCTATTATATGTCGTACCTTGAAAGTGTCATGGATAGAGGAACAGAAAGCATGTAGTAAAATAACAACTAATCAAAACAGAAATTTATATATAAAACAAGGATCAATTCATTCAATAACAACTATCTGGAGGTTTTACAAACAAGGTACTATTTGAATTGTTTATTTAGAATTGTTTTATGTATGATGGATGTCTCTCGCCATTTAAACCATTAACCTTGCATTAGTTTTGTGTGAATAATTCATGTATTTGTAAATTGATTGCACGTTTATTGTAATATATATATATATATATATATATATATATATATATATATACACACACACAAATAAAGAGAAAAAAATAAAGTTCTCTTAAGTCAGAGAAATGAATTAACAGTAATCTGTAGGCATTGTATAATGTTTACTTTAAAATATCTACACATTACAATTACATATCCGTTATTTTATTAATATATAATGGTCCACATAATATTTAAGTTTTTGATTTTTCAACTTGTATATTGACATGTTTTATTGCCCATTCAATATAAATATCGTATCTTAGATTCAAAAAATATACAAAAATGTTTTAATTACACTAGAGTCCTCTTTAAGATAGTTCTGATATGTAAAAAAAATTAAAATATTGAAATTCCTTAAAAATAATTTTGTGTTAAATATGTCTACTTCTAAGTATCTAAACCTGATGTCATCCGTGTTGAATGTTTCTAATATGTTGATTTTATCAAGACATGAATTAATAACCTTCACCTTCTGACCTTATTTTTCATTTTTATATTTTAACTTTGATCTGTCCTTTGATTGGTTAATCAAGACATGCCCACAAATGTGTTTTTTAATTTGGGAATTTTGGTTTTCCCACCTCCTTTTTAACTCTCGAATGAGCTACCTAATTGTTTTCTGATTTCCCAAGTAAATCATTTTCATTATAAGTTATCTAACAACACCAGATGAGGGAGAATTTAAAAGTTCTGAAACATGGAAAATTTTGTGTAGCAATGTAAAATATTATATATAATGAAAATATTATAATAATATTTCATATATATATATATATATATATATATATATATATATATATATATATATATATATATATACACACACTACAGTTCAAAAGTTTGAGGAAACCACTGGTAATTTTTTAAATTGGCCTTAAAAGTAGTTGTTTCATTACTTTAAATATGATTATTATACATGGTTAAAAAAAAGGAATTAGGAATTTTATCATGACAAAAATAAAAAAACATTTTATGATTAAGTTTTGCTCTCATCAAAATGTCCTCTTTTAACCTTGATTACTGCAGCACAAATTTTTGGCATTTGCTGCAAGATTTTCTGGAAGTAAAAAGTTGGTAATTGATTCCATTCTCTTTTCAATGTCTAAGAGATCTTTTTAAATTTTTTTTTTCACTCATCTGTCAAGATCATCCCATGCTAATTCTGGGGGTGGCTTCAAACTTTTGAACTGCAGTATATATTATATATTTTCTTTTGTTCCACTAGTTCAGACATTTACAGATAGGAGACACCATGTCATATACACTGAGCCAACTCATTCCATTCATATTCCATTGGTGAGGTGAAATTCCACTCACAGCTTCTTACATAAAACTGTTGCATTGAAGCATGAACTCCTGAGAGGATGCTTGCCCAATCAGAACAATCATAAGATCTTTCAATTGATGGGCAACTGTTAACTATCTTAAAATTCCTCATAATAATTCCTCGCTCCTTCTTTGTATGCCATTGAAAATCCTCTTTTAGTGGCCGTTACTCTAAGTGGCTCTTGGGCCTGGTATTGGGTGAAAAATTATAAAAAATTATATATGAGAAAAGTTTGCCAAAAAGCAGACCAATAAGTATAAAATGAGAATTTTCAATTCAGAATCCCTTGTTTTTGTCTCGTGCTGAGGAGAGAGGACAAAATATTGTAATCCAGTTAAAAAGTGCCATCTACACAAATCTATGCTAAGAAATTTTCTTTCCTGAAAAAAGATAAAGGAAGTGGCTAGAAATCAAAAGACTCATCGACAACTACATGTCAGCTTTTTTGAAAGGTCAATACGATTGTATTTACTTTTCTCCTGTAAGCTGTGCGAAATGACATTTACTAAAATGTATGAACTTTATATCAGACACATGTCCATTTCTAAGAACATTCCAGGTTTCTTTTTTTTCATATACTAAAGTTCACACAATACAAGGCTTGACAGCCACTGAAGATAGAGGGTTACAGTTAAAATGCTTATTATGAAAGTGGTGGTAAGAAGTGAATATCATGAGGATAAGGAGGATAGATAACAATTGACACTTGATTTGAAGAACTTAAGATTGTAGTATTCAGGGAACCATCTGCACAAGAGTTTGATCCACACACGAGTTTGATCCACACAGTAACAGTTTGAGTGGAACTTTTTCCTTACATTTGGAATACTTTTACTGTGAGACATGAAACTGACAGGATGCATATGAGGATTCCTCTGTTTACTTTCTCTCCCTCTCTCTATAATATATATATATATATATATATATATATATATATATATGTAATGGAATAACCTGTCACTCCCATGAGTGATTACACTATAGGTAGTAACTAACTTATAAGTATCTGTAAGTCAATGGACTACAGAGTCTAGCTGGGATCTCTTCCAGCTAGACGGTCGAACTCTCTGCCTTTGAGCAGAGAGGAACCTGGATGAAGCTCCACCAAAAGGCAGAATCTCGTTCAGGGAGGTAGACTGCCCCTGAACCCATTTATATGGGTTCAAAAGGGAATATTTTTGGCCAAGCCTACAGGCTTGGAGAACCCACACTAAACTGGCCTTGTGCCACATGCAACCCTCATGGGAGGGCAGCTAAATATACTATCTGAGATCTGTTGAGTACAACTCAGACTTACGTGAGAACTACCGACCTTACAGTAGTAGCACTCACTACTGGATTGACTTGCGACGACCTTGTGCATAACTATTACCTTTATTCTTATTGTATTAGTTTTTATAATAAACCTTTATTTATTTTATCCACCATATTGTTCAAGTATATATTCCTATTAGCATGGAATATAACATATATATATAAAGACAATAGGAAAACTATACTTAGTTTAACCGACACATTTTGTCATTCAACAGACTTTTTCAAGACAAATGTGATGGTTTTATTTTGAAACAAGTATATATTTGACAATTACTCAAAATTTACAAATTTAGGAACACTCATGAATATTCAGCAAGATAACTGAAAAGATTTAAGTGTTAGATCCTAGATTAAGTCAATAGCATCTTTAAAGGGTAATTTTTAAATTTAAAGACGCTTGATGTCAAGTTAGCTGAAAAAAAAAATGTAAGAAAGCAAAAAAAGAAAAAGAAGAAAATGTTTATTGCATTGAAATTTGAGATGGACACTTGTATTATACGTCTCCAAAATTTGGAAAATGATGGATTCAGCCGTTTCCCTTTGATTTTTCAATATGTTTCTTGTGTATGTTGGCTTGGGAAAGTACTAAAGAAAAGGTGAGATTGGGAAAAAAAAACAGGACATAGATTGATATTTTGATAATATTCAATGGTGGATTTTCCTTCATAGTAAATTACTTTCTCTTTTGATGAATTTGGTATTTTATAGATCAAAATTGTGGTCAAATTTATTTCTTTGTATGATTAACGCATTTGCTAGATTATTATTTATAAGGTCTCTTTTGCATTCATAGACACGTTTTTTTTTTATTTTTCCTATTGTTTTTTCATTTATTTTGTTTCTTCTCTAGATACACTCCATGTGAAAATAGTTATCTTAGAAAAATTGAACATGCCCTGATGATCTTTCATTTTTGAGAATGAAACTTGATTTGCTTTCATTTTATGTACCCGATTCTTTGTGCTATTCTCTGTCATTAAGATAGCTAGATCAGACCAAAACTAATGTACGGTTGCTATATATGAACAGGAATTTCCCATGCTTCATTTTCCAGTCTTGATAGAGTTCAAAAGCATCTACATGGCTTTGTGAATAATTATTTTCCAACCTATAAACCATTTCCCAAGACAAAACACTGCAAGCTGCTCACTTGTCTATCACTATTTCTATGGAAAGTGTTCAGATGAACTATATTCCTTAATTCCACCAGTTGTACCCTCCATGGCTAAGATCAACTATGACATGCACATTGTAGCCATTATTCCCTTTGCCATTGTCGAGATATGTTCTGTTCAAAGAGCTTCTTCTTATATACTATTGCTTTGTGGAACAGACTGCTATTAGGATGCTGTTCTGATCACTACAATCTTAAACTTTTCAAGTCTAGCGCTAACTATCATCTTCCTCAAATATCTCTATAAACTATTCTTCTTACTTTGGAAACTTTTACCTTGCATGGCTCTTAGTCTTATGCAGGGTGAATATTATCATAAAAGAAAAAAAGTCTTTACAAACAACTTAGAGCAGTTCATTAAAAGGAGGAGGGAATCATGAAGTTTCCACAAAGAGCGCAAAAAAAATAGAGAAACAAAATAACACATGGTTGAATAAATATATGTACAAATACCTAAGTATTTCCTTTGAAATTCATTTAAAAAAATGACTTGTCTCAAATCAATATGTTTGTATGAGTAAACATGTGATTGTAATGGTATCTTCTTATTTAATAAATATGGTTGATCCTAAATAAATCCACTTTAATAAGAAATCCAAGAGATATGTCTATCATCACTTTCAAATGTATTTGATTCTAGTGCTTAGTAAGTTTTGCCCTCATGGCATTTTGGTGAAAGGCTTCTTCTGACAGTCAACTGTTCACTGACTTGCCACAATAACAAGAAGCCATTAATTTTCCCATTAATCAGGAGTAATTTAGTGAGCCCCATGAAGGAGAATGGCAGAAATGGAAAACACTTTGCTTTGAGGCTTCTTGGAGAAATCTGTGTCTTGCAATCTGGTTTCCTTGGCTAAGAATTTTGCCCATGGCCAGCAAGCAGCTCAATGATAATGAAATATCCTGTTGGGACTGGATTGTGTTGTTGAACTGCCACCACTACAGGAATTTGACAACACTGCAAAGTTGATTGTTCGTTCTTAAAGTAGTCAGTTTCTTTTTTCTACTTTTTTTCTTTGTTTCTCTTTCTGGTAAGCTTTCATGTTGTATATTCTTTTTTTTTTCCTTTCTATCTTTTTTCTATAAGTTCTTTTATTATTTCTTTTTTTGTTTCTATTTTTTTCTTTCTATCTTTTTTCTATAAGTTCTTTTATTATTTCTTTTTTTTGTTTCTATTTTTTTCTTTCTATCTTTTTTCTATAAGTTCTTTTATTGTTTCTTTTTTTTGTTTCTATTTTTTCTTTCTATCTTTTTTCTATAAGTTCTTTTATTGTTTCTTTTTTTTGTTTCTATTTTTTCTTTCTATCTTTTTTCTATAAGTTCTTTTATTGTTTCTTTTTTTTGTTTCTATTTTTTCTTTCTCTTTTTTCTATAAGTTCTTTTATTGTTTCTTTTTTTGTTTCTATTTTTTTCTTTCTATCTTTTCTAAGTTCTTTTATTGTTTCTTTTTTGTTTCTTTTTTCCTTTCTATCTTTTCTATATAAGTTCTTTTATTGTTTCTTTTTTGTTTCTATTTTTTTCTTTCTTTTTTCTATAAGTTCTTTTATTGTTTCTTTTTTGTTTCTATTTTTTTCCTTTCTATCTTTTTCTATAAGTTCTTTTATTGTTTCTTTTTTTGTTTCTATTTTTTCTTTCTCTTTTTCTATAGTTCTTTTTATTGTTTCTTTTTTTTGTTTCTATTTTTTCTTTCTATCTTTTTCTATAAGTTCTTTTATTGTTTCTTTTTTTATTTTTTTTTTTTTTTTTTCTATAAGTTCTTTTTATTGTTTCTTTTTTTTTTTCTATTTTTCTTTTTTTATCTTTTCTATAAGTTCTTTTATTGTTTCTTTTTTTTGTTTCTATTTTTCTTTCTATCTTTTTCTATAAGTTCTTTTTATTGTTTCTTTTTTTTGTTTCTATTTTTCCTTTCTTTTTTTCTATAAGTTCTTTTATTGTTTCTTTTTTTTTTTTCTTTTTTTCTTTCTATCTTTTTCTATAAGTTCTTTTGTTTCTTTTTTTTTCTTCTTTTTTCTTTTCTATCTTTTTTTAAGTTCTTTTTATTGTTTCTTTTTTATTTTTCTTTCTATCTTTTTTTCTATAAGTTCTTTTTGTTTCTTTTTTTGTTTTGTTTTTCCTTTTTTTTTTTCTATAAGTTCTTTTATTGTTTCTTTTTTTTTTCTATTTTTCTTTTTTTTTTTCTATAAGTTCTTTTATTGTTTCTTTTTTTTTCTATTTTTTCTTTCTATCTTTTTTTCTATAAGTTCTTTATTTTTTCTTTTTTTTTATTTTTCCTTTCTATCTTTTCTAAGTTCTTTTGTGTTTCTTTTTTTGTTTCTATTTTCTTTCTATCTTTTTCTATAAGTTCTTTTATTGTTTCTTTTTTTTGTTTCTATTTTTTTCTTTCTATCTTTTTCTATAAGTTCTTTTATTGTTTCTTTTTTTTGTTTCGATTTTTTTCTTTCTATATTTTTTTCTTTTCTTTCTTTTTTTACTTTACTTTGATTCTGTTTCATTAAACATTTTTCTTTTTATTCATTTCCTCATTTTGTCTCATATTTCTGTTGAGCTTCTTTTTCCCTTTATTTTCTAAACTTCTTTCTTTTCCTTTCTGCATTTTCTTTCTATCTTTTCATAATCTTTTCTTAGAAATATTGCGATTTGTTCTTTGTTTTTATTTCTTTCATGACTTCATTTTTGTTTTATCTCTTTTCCCAAATATCAGCTTTTTTATAAGTTTGATTTTTATTCATTTTCTTTTTGCCACCATGTTACTTTTTTTTAATTTTCATTCACTTCCCTAACAACCTTCCCATATTTTATTTTCATTCTTTTTCATTCATTCTTTTTTTTCTTAGATGCAATCTCATATTCCTTTTTATTTTTCCTTTTTATTTGGCTTTAATTTTCTTTTGTTTTAGATGTTTTTCTTTGTTTCTTTCTGTTAGATTTATTTTTATTTTGATTTCTTCCTTTTTACGTATTTTCATTTTTTTCTGTTGCTTTCCTTCCGGTTTTCTTCTTTCTTTCATTTTCTTTCTTTCATTTTCTTTCTTTCATTTTCTTTCTTTCATTTTCTTTCTTTCATTTTCTTTCTTTCATTTTCTTTCTTTTTGCTTGTCTTCTTTCTTTCATTTTTTCTTTTTGCTTTTCTTCTTTCTTTCATTTTCTTTTGGCTTTTCTTCTTTCTTTCATTTTCTTTTGGCTTTTCTTCTTTCTGCTTTCTTCTTCTCTTTGATTTTCTTTCACTTTCTTTGATCACTTTCTATTTCTAATTTCTTTCTTTCTTTTCTATTTTGCTTTATCTTCTTCCTCTTGTTTTCTTTCTTTCCATTCACTTTTTTTTTTTTTAAATTATTTCTTTTCTTCACTTTAGCTTTCTCTTCTTTCTTTCTGTTGCCTTTTTCATTTTTTATCTTTTTTTCTTTCTTCCAGTTTTCTTCTACTTTGTTGTCTTTCTATCTTTTCTTTCAGATTTTTTCTTCTCTTTTTGTTTTCTTTCTTTTTGTTTCCTTCATTCCAGTTTTCTTCCTTTTTACTGTTTTCTTCCTTTCCTTTTGCATTGGCTCTTTTTCTACAAATATTTCTGAATGATCTCTTTCAATCTTCCTTCTTTAAACAACTTCTTCAGTTTCCCTTTCTTTTATTCCCAAATAATCCTTCTCTTACATCATTTCTCCTTTTTCTTCCACTTTTATTTTCCTTTTAATTCTTCCCACATCTCCTTATTCTCTTTTTATTTTCCAATCTAATTTTTCAATGGTTATTCTTATAAAAAAAAAAACAACAGAAAAAAAAAGAAACATACCATTGTTCACTGACCTTGTTCCTGATTAGAGGTCATTGTGTCCTAAACATAACAAAAATAAATGATAAAAATGAGACTCCTAATCTGACCAGAGATTAAAATAAAAGGGTGAAATTCCTTTAGCATGACAAAGAAATCAAAGATTTGGGGAAGCCAATTAGAAGGTTTTGTTTAGTTTTTCTTCAGAACCACCTTTTGAGCTCTGACAAACCCATATTTTTTTAAGTAATGGCGGGTGTGTGAAGATCAGCCAATTAACACATATGATACCCTAGTTTTTTATTCCTTCCTCTTTTCATTGTCTTTATCTTGTTCATGTCTAGAAATTAAATAACGGGTCATTTCCTGGGATTAAACGAGGGGTCGTATGCTGAAATTAAACAAAGGATCATCTTTGGTAAGCTTGGCATTGTCAAAATCCCTGTTTATCTTTTGTTCAAAAGGAAACAGCATGTTAGAAATAGATAAACACAGCAGACTGATCTTAACCGTGATATATATATATATATATATATATATATATATATATATATATATATATATATATATATTCCCTGTTACAACTACAAGATTGGTTCAGTGGTTATTCACAGGACAGACAACTAAGAGGTTCAAGAGAATATTCTTAGGTAGTTGGTGAAGCTTGTTAGAGATGACAAGTGAATGATAGAATTTATTATTTTTTAAGCATTTCACCCCAAGCAAAGCAGGAGTGCCACTAGCATATAAGGGGCTACAGAGAGTGGGAACAAGAATAAAGAGACACGATTGAGGAAAGGATAAAGAGAAGGACGGGTATATTAGATCAAGGCATCAGAAGATGTTGATTGACATTACATTTGAAGATTATAACTGTCAGGGAAGCAAGTAAGAGGAAGGGAGTTTCACAGATGGGAAGTGCAAGATTAAGGTATTGGAGTAGAAGAGACAGCTACATTTAACCATTTCATCACCGAAAGGGTGGGACTGAGATGCCAACCTAGTAACATGCTTAAATTCATGCAGTTTGGGAACCAGTGAAAATAGCTTGTCAGAGCAGTTATGTGAAAGTACTTGTAAAAAAGACAGAGGGAAGTGACAGCACATCTGTGAGAAAGTGACTGCAGACGAGATGCCAGACCAGGACCAGCCACATTGCATATCTGTCTCTGGATTTTGTTGAGGACCTTGTGACAAAAAGCGGGGGTGCCAGACCATATATGGCAGCAGGATTACATGCAAGGGAAAAGGGTTGTTTAATAGATTTATCAAAGTAAATGTGCAAATTTATATCGATAGTTGTGAACAATAAATTCTTATTTTATGTTCTATGTTCCTTCAAGATGTGAGAATTCACTACAACTTCCTATCCTATTTTGCCCTATGCAATGTTTATTCCCTTACATACAGTCTATGCTATTCCATCCATTTACACGTTGAAGTTTTTGAGACAAATAAGGAAAAAGAAGATTTGGAAAATTTGACACTCAAAGGACATATTGAGAAAACAGAGTAAATCAGTAAGTAATCTACATAACAAGCTTGTGTAAATAAATAGCAGAATAGAAAGTGGGGATAGTAAAAAGACAAACATAGCTAAGAGTTATACAGTATAGGAAGTTGTGGAAAGTCATG
>CAHIKZ030000867.1:1122500-1212516 GCA_903632075.3 Acanthosepion pharaonis | reverse complement strand
CGGTTACTAAGTTATCCCAAAACTTAAGTAAACCGTGGACTGTACATTTTAACAATTTTTGAAGCAAGTATTACGTTATCTGAAGTGGACTAATAGTCGATGCCTAGTATTTTGACAATCCAATAAATTATTAAAAATTGGAAGAATTTTGTGATGCTGATTGGGCTAATTCACCAGACTATAAGAATATAACAGGCTATTGCTTTAAGCTAGCGGATGGTAACCCAATAATCAGCAGGAATTAAGAAACAGCGAAAGATTTCACTTTTAACTTGTGAAGCGGGATGTATTGCATTGTGAAAAAGAACACAAGAGTTTATTTTTCTTAAATTGCTAATGAAAAACAATTATAATACTGGCAATAACAGAGCCAATTATTATTTACTCGGCGATCAGAGCAGTATTGCTTTGTCTAGAAATTCAACATTAAAGATCAAAGCATATCAATATGAAATATCAGTTTGTTAAAGGACCAACTATAGAAGAAAACAGTACAAATTGAATGTGTTTAATCGGGAAATAACATGGCGGATTTATTTGTAAAAAAAACGATTATGAAATGGAAACTACAGGCTTTTTGCTTCTGCAATGTTTGGTGCTGACTTCTTAGACTCTTATAATGGTCCTGGGCAAGACGTAAAACTGCATCCACTAAGGTCCTTATTAGGTCCTGGGCAAGACGTAAAACTGCATCCACTAGGGCCCCTGTATTTTAGGTCCTGGGTAGGACGTAAAACTGCATCCGTTAAGTCCCTCTAAGGTCCTTATTAGGTCCTGGGTAGGACGTAAAACTGCATCCATTAGTTATTATCCTAAGAAGCGTCAGTTCAGTTTTTGGTATGAACATAAGTCCTTGGTTTCGGGGTATAAAGGTAAATGGTCCTACCTTGAGCCCAATCCTCTTCTAAATGATTCCCTGGATCACTCTGACCCGGAGTGATAGTAACTGTTTTAATGGGTCCCAGCTATGGATAAAATAATAAATGATTTTTCTGGATCACTCTGACCCGGAGTGATAGTAACTGTTTTAATGGGTCCCAGCTATGGATAAGATAATAAATGATTTTTCTGGATCACTCTGACCCGGAGTGATAGTAACTGTTTTAATGGGTCCCAGCTATGGATAAAATAATAAATGATTTTTCTGGATCACTTTGACCCGGAGTGATAGTAACTGTTTTAATGGGTCCCAGCTATGGATAAGATAATAAATGATTTTTTCTGGATCACTCTGACCCGGAGTGATAGTAACTGTTTTAATGGGTCCCAGCTATGGATAAAATAATAAATGATTTTTCTGGATCACTCTGACCCGGAGTAATAGTAACTGTTTTAATGGGTCCCAACTATGGGTAAAGTAATAATTCTTTCCACTTTTTGCCGTGATCGCAATCTAAACTTATAGTATTGTTGTTCATGTTCTATTAACCCGAAGTATTTAACTGTGAACAAAGTGATATGACTAATTTTTGTGAATATTAATTTTCAAGAAAATATAAAAAAAAAACATAAAAATAAAATTTGGAATACTAAAGTATTTGTTACTTATTAATATTACCTTTAAAAAAAAAAGAGAAAAAATATTATTTTTGGAATTAAAGTATTTATTAACTTTACTAATATTTTGGAACGAAGATTCCATTATATACCCAAAATAAGGGGGGCTGTTACGGTTTTTTGGGTATATATGCCTGTAACTAGGGTATTTTTTACTGTAAATTACAGTGAATTGTGGAACAAGGCCGAAAACGGAAGGGGTAGAGGCTGGTCTTCACTAACTATCTTATACCTAGCTAATCAGATTCACGACCCATTCATACCTTACAATTAACTCATTCACCACAAGAACTTGTCCATCACCACTCAATCCTTCATGCACCATAATACCAGATTCTCACAAGGGGAACTTACAAAACGCGCCCCAATCCATAAAAATTTGATGATGATACATATACTATACATAAAATTCTAATAATGATAAGAATGAGAGGGGAGGGAGATGAACCCCAAAAATAACTAAAAATATACACAAAATACAAACTAAACATAACATATGTTAGTAGGGACCGTCCAACCCTCAAAACAGAGAGGCCGCTGTATTCTGCCCAGAGGACAAAATCAAGAAGCACTCTCGCTAAGGGAGTGGGAAAAGAGGATAAAATATTATGCCGGAATGGGTAATATAATGCTGACCCAGTCGAGATGAAAAGGGGGACCAAAACAAACTGGGGAGGTTGGGAATCTCGACTTGGACCATAACCAAAGAGCAGCCGGGATACAGGCCAGGAACAACACTTACTCACATTAACTAGGGTACACTGAAGCTTGTCCAACCTAACCAAGGGAGGGTTCCACAGGAAGCCACCCTGATGTGCTATAGGTTGACCTAAAAAGAAAATCAAGGCTAGCCCCGGTCACACGAACCAGGCTTGCTACTTTTACCCACCTTTCGCTGAAGACTGTCAAATGCAATCGTTTTCTATCAGATCTAATCTTCATCTTGAGCTGATGCTCAAAGAATTGGATTAGATGCTGATAAGAAAGACGGTTGCCCCGCAAGACTTCCTCCATTCGCGTCGTCCAAATCACCATTCGAGCCGTGGCCATCAGCATCAGAAACACCATTCGTTTTTCCCCGGAATACGGGGGCGACACATTGTCACACGCGTATGCGCGATCAATGGACACAAGCTGTTCGGGAGCGAAACGAGCCGTCAGCTCGCCGACATGGTCCCATAAGGGGCGGATCCGGGGGCAATCGTAGAAGGCGTGCGAAGCCGTTTCTTCTAAGCCAAGACCACACCGTTCACAGTCTGGCAAATCCGCCAAACCCCATATAAAAGTCTTGTCATTGAGAGGCAGCCGATTTCGAGCCAATCGCCAGGTAAGCGAAAACTCAGGGTTACTGAGGTAATCCGCCGCTGTCGCCCAAGACCAATAGGAGCGATACTCCTCCTCCGACAAGCCGAGCGTATCACGTAGTTTATCCTTCGCGCGACCCTCCACTAAACCACGATAGAAGACCTTCCTAGGCCGTGAAAGGTCACTGGACCGGGGAATGGCATTCAAGGCCAACCGACACTCGCGGATGAAATCCGACTCATCCCGGGGCCTACAACGGCGCTCAGCCCTCGAGATGGGGGTACTGATAGTAAAGGCTAGGGAAGGCGTCCCCTAACAATCCCCTCCAGAATCGGATCTCCTCTAGTCAATGCGCGGCGTAGGAAAGCCAACCTAGAGGCACGGATGTGACTCATAAGGTGCGGCATTCCCAGCCCCCATGACACGGACGTTTGGTGCAGACTCGTCTGTCGACCCTGTTCACGCGTCCCCTCCATAAAATGGAGGATAGCAATCGCTCGAGCACCTTCCTGCGGTCCTTACAGAGAGGAAGTATGGACAACCGATAAAGAATCAGGGGGAAAATGTATGTAACACACACCTCCGCCCTGCCCTTCACGGACAACCGCCGTCGATTCCAAGTCTGACCGGCAGAATCGACCTTTGCACGTACTTCAGACCAATTCTTCTCCAGCTGGAGGTCGGGCCCAAACCACACTCCAAGAATGCGGACAGGACCGTCCGTCCAACCGAAGCGGCCCGGAAGATCGACCCCCTTCCAGGCACCTAACCGCAAGCCGGACGACTTGTCGCGGTTTATCTTGGCCCCTGTCACCTTCTCGTACCGATCAAGCGCCTTCTGTACCACCTCAATGTCGCTGCGGGACGACACGAAAGCAGATACGTCATCGGCGTACGCGGAAACCCTGGCTCGAGACCCTCCAGGCACGGCAATTCCACGTAGGGGCCGGACTGCCGGTCTCGTCCTTCAGCCGGCGAAGGAGAGGCTCCAACGCCAAAGCATAAAGGAGAGGCGACAGCGGACAACCCTGACGAACCGACCTAGACAGCACGAACGCGTCCGACAACCTTCCGTTCACCTGTACCACAGCACTGGGGAGCGATACAGGAGGCTAATCCAGCGGCAGAAGTTGGCTTCGAATCCAGCGGCCTGCAGGACAGTAGCAAGGTAGCGATGGTCAACCCCTATCAAATGCCTTTGACTGATCCAAATTGATCAGCGCGGCTTCTTCGTCGTCTTTACACCCTCTATGATCGTGCGGATCAGTTGCAGGTTGCTCTGAATTGTTCGGCCCTCACAGAACAAGTCTGCTCAGGTCCCAACAGAGACTCGGCAACTGACTGCAAACGCTCCTGCAGGATCTTGGCCATAATCTTTAACTCTGTGTTTAGCAGAGTTATGGGCCTATAATCATCTAGGTTCCCCCACCACCTTTGCCCTTTTTCAACAGAGTGATCACGCCCTGGTAATCCGATTGGGGATGGACCCCGACCGAAACCAGTTGTTGAACACTGCTGTCAAAATCGGAACAAAGATGTGCGACAGCCTCAAGTACAATTCATAGGGCAAAACCATCCAGACCGGGCGACTTGCCTCTGCCGACCTTCTTCAAAACCGCGTAGACTTCGCCCTCCGTGATCTCTCCCTCGCAGCTAGCCGCTTCAGTCGGCGAAAGCCGAGGAAAGTCAGCCAAATAGCTGCGAAACTCCTCCTCACGGAGACCAGGCTCCTTGGTAAACCGGCGTTCGAAATGGCGCCGAAACGCCTCGCACATGCCATCAGTGGCCCGAATAGTATGCCCCTCCGGGGACTTTGACTTCACGAATGAAACGATCGCCACCTCGACGGACCTCTTCCTGCGCAGATCTGCGCCCAAGTTCACAGCTTCGGAAGACATCTTACTTAACTTATGTCTAATTACCTGGCCCATGTACCGCTCGCTATTCAAACGATCCAGGGCCGCCCTAGCTAAGGCTATCTCTAGGGATCCCCCCAGCCACCGCCCGGGTGTAACTAGCTTTAAGTGTCTTCACCTTATCAGCTCTATCTAGAGCGAGCCGTTTGCTGAAATCAGTGGTGAAAGACCTAATCCTAGACTTAAGGCGTTCCCACCACTTATTCCCGATAACCGCCCCCACTAATTCCCCGCTGCACTAATCTAGTTAGCTGCTCCCGGAAGTCCTGCCTGTCCAGTAAAGACAGATTGAACTTCCAGTAGCCAGCCATTCTAGGCCTATGATCTAACGCTACACGGGCACAAACGTGTTTGTGGTCCGTGTAGCCTACCCAGTGGAACGTAGGGCAATCTAGCAGATCTATGTCGGCTCTTCTCACTAACATTCTGTCAAGGTAGCTAACCACCTTTCAGAAGGCCAACTTAGAGCCCACGTCCACATGTTCCCCCCATGATCGACCCGGTATCTATCGACGAGACCATAATCGTCGATCAGATCAACCAGGCTACGATCGTCCCTTCTCCCACTAGCACCCCCCCCCCCTGTCTAAGTCGGGGTCCAGAATGGCATTCCAGTCCCCCATTAAAACTAGGCGCGTTGAATCAACCAGGAACGGCCCCAACCGCCGAAAAACGAGACCCGCTCCTCCTGGTCATTGGGCGCATAAACCGCAACGACTCGGAACGAACCACTTTTCACGGCAATATCGGCCGCGATCAACCGGCCGTCGGCATCGGTATGCACAAGGTCCACCTTCGCATCAAGAGTCCGTCTGACTAGCAAAGAAACTCCTCTGGCAAACCGGTTCCCATATGCTGAATAGACAACAAAGTCATCCTCCAGCACACACGCATCGGCACTGCAAACAAAGTGGGTCTCTTCGATCGCGGCGACATCCACATCCAGAGACAGAAGGTCCCAGAGCAGACGGGCAGCCTTACCCCGGTCCCTTAAGCCCCTCACATTCAGAGTCGCTAACTTGGTTTCCATTTTTTAGGCCTGCAACAAGAAAAGAAGAATAAGCGCAAAAACCTATTCACATACGGGCCGGAAATCTGAGGGTGAAAGGACCCCGACAGAATGTCCCAAGCTACCAGTGCCTAACTCGGTCGACATTCGACCATCTGGCACTATTCCACCGACGTCCATGGGGAAGGTTAATTTTGCAGCCCTATATACAGAAGGGTGGAGTATAACAGGGACCCTCCCTGCACAGAAATATGACAACTTTTTCAATTCTGGTGTTCCAGTTTCCATAATCCTGAAGTCCGGGAATGCATCCCTGCATTCCTCCAGAAAATACCATACTTTCAATTCCCCCCGTGTCCCTAACACAGGTAGTGATACCACGGGCCTTGGGGAAATTACGGGGATCTTCGGTGGATTTGCCCTCTACCGTGGTAAATTTAAAGAGCGGACCCAGTCGGGCTCTCCTGTGTGAGGACATGTCCTTCTCTAACTCCTTCCTGTCCACCTTGCAAATAAGGTCAGGACCGGGAAAAAGCTTTTTTTTTCTTTCTTTTTTATCTGGGAGGGGTGAGGAAGGGGTAGATTTGAATAGTGGGGTGGAAGTGCCAGGTGGGGTAGATAATGAGCCAAAGGAGGAGGTTGATGGGGAGGGCGATGAAACCCTAGAGGGGGAAGAGGGACGACTCTTTGATTGGGAGTCAGTCTGATTCGGGGTTGCCGGGAGGGATTGGGAACTGGGAGTGTCCTCCTCATTTTTCCAATACAGGCACTAGGAGGAGGCATTTGTTCCACCTCCATTTCCCCTTCAGGCTGCTGTTGCTTGCTTTGCTGATGTTCATTCTGCCTCAGTTGCTCCTGATTTTGCTCCTGCCGTTGTTCCATCTGTTGCTGTTTAAGAGCCAGCTTTGGTGGTTTTTCCTTTTCCTGCTTTTGCTGCTGCCGCTGCTTTTTGCTGCTGCTGCTTTTCTTCTCCACTTCCTTCTCGGATTTCCCTTGCTCCTGCCCCCCCCCTTGGGCCGATCCTCGGGCTGTCGCTGCCTTTTTGGATTCGCTTCCTCTTCTTCCGGGGAGAAGTTGCCCTGTCCTTCCTCCGACCCTTAACTGTCTTCCACTTCACTTCCTAACTCCTTCTCCTTCGCCACATTTTCGGGGGCCGTCGTTGCTGGAGTTTTGTTGTCGCTGCTGAGGGGGCTGCAGAGGGCGTTGCTGGCTTAGAGTTCTTGTTGGGACATGCTTTCGCCATATGTCCCAGAGTGCCACAGGTCCAACAAAATGGTTTGCGCCCCTCTACCACCACCAATATCCTTCTATCTCGACATGTCAAAACATTCGGTATTTCGGCGAAGGTCTTCCTGTTGAGTGTAACTTGCAACATCATGTCCCCCCGTCGCTATACCTGCCTTTGCTGATAATGGAGGACACTTCTTCCACCGGACCATATTTGGAGAAGAAGGCCCCCCATCTGGTCCTTGCTGATGTCGGCTGGCACCCCATGAACTGTTATCTTGATCTTTCTTGTGCCCAAGTATTCCGTCTGGAGCCTAAGAGACGCTGTGTTCAATATGCTCCCCCGCCAGACTCTTTGCTTCTTCTTCAGTTCCGAGTAGAATCTCCCACTTCGCATGAGATCTTCTCGCCAACATCTTGGGGCAATGTGAAGGCTCTTCAGGGCTTCCTCCACGTTTTCCCTACTTACTCCAACCAGCTTCCTACTTTTCACGTCTGAACTCAGCAAACCAATTATCCTTTTTTCCACTGCCTGAAGAACTTCGGGAATTGTAAGGATTTCATCCTTCTGAAAATATTTGTCATTTTTTATCCTTAATTCGGCGTAATATGCCGAGTCCTTTTTCGTCCTGTTTTCTGTCCAGGCCGATTTTTCCTTTGGAGACTGGTTTTGAATCGTCCCCGTATCTCCTTCCGTATTGTCCGCCATGGTGGAATTTTCTTCCACCATGGCTTCAAATTGTAAATGCGCCATAAACGGTTTGCTTTTTGCCACGAGAAGCAAAGAAAAACAAAAAAGTCAAAACAAAAGAAAACAAAATATGTAAACAAAAGTTAATACGTCAAAAATAAAATAAATAAAAAAAACTGAAACAAAAAGGAGCACAACAAAAAAAGAAAACAAAAAAGCAAATCAAAAATAAATGCAAAAAACAAAGAAAAAAAAAAACTGATACTTTCAAGAAAATCAACAAAATAACTTATCCAAAAACTCTTTTAGCACGGGTGATGTAGCACAAAACAATACACTGGAATATTCCACACTACAAAAGAGGGAGATATATGCCTGTAACTAGGCTATTTATTATGTATCAATACATAATTGTGGCACAAGGCCGAAAGGGGAGGGAGTAGAGGCTGGTCTTCACTAACTATCCTATACCTAGCTAATCCGATCCACGACCCATTCATACGTTACAATTTACTCATTCACCACAAGAACCCGTCCATCACCACTCAATCCTTCATGCACCATAATACCGGATTCTCACAAGGGGGACCTACCAAACGCGCCCCAATCCATAAAAATTTGATGATGATACATATACTATACATAAAATTCTAATAATGATAAGAATGAGAGGGGAGGAGATGAACCCAAAAATAACTAAAATATACACAAATACAAACTAAACATAACATATGTTAGTAGGGACCGTCCAACCCTCAAAACAGAGAGGCCGCTGTATTCTGCCCAGAGGACAAAAATCAAGAACTCTCCGCTAAGGGAGTGGGAAAAGAGGATAAAATATTATGCCGGAATGGGTAATATAATGCTGACCCAGTCGAGATGAAAAGGGGACCAAAACAAACTTGGGAGGTTGGGAATCTCGACTTGGACCATAACCAAAGAGCAGCCGGGATACAGGCCAGGAACGACACTTACTCACATTAACTAGGTACACTGAAGCTTGTCTAACCTAAACAAGGGGAGGGTTCCACAGGAAGCCACTCCGATGTGCTATAGGTTGACCTAAAAAAGAAAATCAAGGCTAGCCCCGGTCACACGAACCAGGCTTGCTACTTTTACCCACCTTTCGCTAAAAACTGTCGAATGCAATCGTTTTCTATCAGATCTAATCTTCATCTTGAGCTGATGCTCAAAGAATTGGATTAGATGCTGATAAGAAAGACGGTTGCCCCGCAAGACTTCCTCCATTCGCGTCGTCCAAATCACCATTCGAGCCGTGGCCATCAGCATCAGAAACACCATTCGTTTTTCCCCGGAATACAGGGGCGACACATTGTCACACGCGTATGCGCGATCAATGGACACAAGCTGTTCAGGAGCGAAACGAGCCGTCAGCTCGCCGACATGGTCCCATAAGGGGCGGACCCGTGGGCAATGGTAGAAGGCGTGCGCAGCCGTTTCTTCTAAACCAAGACCACACCGTTCACAGTCTGGCAAATCCGCCAAACCCCATATGAAAGCCTTGTCATTGAGAGGCAGCCGATTCCGAGCCAATCGCCAGGTAAGCGAAAACTCAGGGTTACTGAGGTAATCCGCCGCTGTCGCCTAAGACCAATAGGGAGCGATACTCCTCCTCCGACAAGCCGAGCGTATCACGTAGTTTATCCTTCGCGCGACCCTCCACTAAACCACGATAGAAGACCTTCCTAGGCCGTGAAAGGTCACTGGACCGGGAATGGCATTCAAGGCCAACCGACATTCGCGGGATGAAATCCAACTCATCCCGGGGCCTACAACGGCGCTCAGCCCTCGAGATGGGGGGACTGATAGTAAGGCTAGGGAAGGCGTCCCCAACAATCCCCTCCAGAATCGGATCTCCTCTAGTCAATGCGCGGCGTAGGAAAGCCAACCTAGAGGCACGGATGTGACTCATAAGGTGCGGCATTCCCAGCCCCCCATGACACGGACGTTTGGTGCAGACTCGTCTGTCGACCCTGTTCACGCGTCCCCTACATAAAATGGAGGATAGCGATCGCTCGAGCACCTTCCTACGGTCCTTACAGAGAGGAAGTACGGACAACCGATAAAGAATCAGGGGGAAAATGTATGTAACACACACCTCCGCCCTGCCCTTCACGGACAACCGCCGTCGATTCCAAGTCTGACCGGCATAATCGACCTTTGCACGTACTTCAGACCAATTCTTCTCCAGCTGGAGGTCGGGCCCAAACCACACTCCAAGAATGCGAACAGGACCGTCCGTCCAACCGAAGCGGCCCGGAAGATCGACCCCCTTCCAGGCACCTAACCGCAAGCCGGACGACTTGTCGCGGTTTATCTTGGCCCCTGTCACCTTCTCGTACCGATCAAGCGCCTTCTGTACCGCCTCAATGTCGCTGCGGGACGACACGAAAGCAGATACGTCATCGGCGTACGCGGAAACCCTGGCTCGAGACCCTCCAGGCACGGCAATTCCACGTAGGGCCGGACTGCCGGTCTCGTCCTTCAGCCGGCGAAGGAGAGGCTCCAACGCCAAAGCATAAAGGAGAGGCGACAGCGGACAACCCTGACGAACCGACCTAGACAGCACGAATGCGTCCGACAACCTTCCGTTCACCTGTACCACAGCACTGGGGAGCGATACAGGAGGCTAATCCAGCGGCAGAAGTTGGCTTCGAATCCAGCGGCCTGCAGGACAGTAGCAAGGTAGCGATGGTCAACCCTATCAAATGCCTTGGACTGATCCAAATTGATCAGCGCGGCTTCTTCGTCGTCTTTTACACCCTCTATGATCGTGCGGATCAGATGCAGGTTGCTCTGAATTGTTCGGCCCCTCACAGAACAAGTCTGCTCAGGTCCCAACAGAGACTCGGCAACTGACTGCAAACGCTCCTGCAGGATCTTGGCCATAATCTTTAACTCTGTGTTTAGCAGAGTTATGGGCCTATAATCATCTAGGTTCCCCCCACCACCTTTGCCCTTTTTCAACAGAGTGATCACGCCCTGGTAATCCGATTGAGATGGACCCCGACCGAAACCAGTTGTTGAACACTGCTGTCAAAATCGGAACAAAGATGTGCGACAGCCTCAAGTACAATTCATAGGGCAAACCATCCAGACCGGGCGACTTGTCTCTGCCGACCTTCTTCAACACCACGTAGACTTCGCCCTCCGTGATCTCTCCCTCGCAGCTAGCCGCTTCAGTCGGCGAAAGCCGAGGAAAGTCAGCCAAATAGCTGCGAAACTCCTCCTCACGGAGACCAGGCTCCTTGGTAAACCGGCGTTCGAAATGGCGCCGAAACGCCTCGCACATGCCATCAGTGGCCCGAAGAGTATGCCCCTCCGGGGACTTGACATCACGAATGAAACGATCGCCACCTCGACGGACCTCTTCCCTGCGCAGATCTGCGCCCAAGTTCACAGCTTCGGAAGACATCTTACTTAACTTATGTCTAATTACCTGGCCCATGTACCGCTCGCTATTCAAACGATCCAGGGCCGCCCTAGCTAAGGCTATCTCTAGGGATCCCCCCAGCCACCGCCCGGTGTAACTAGCTTTAAGTGTCTTCACCTTATCAGCTCTATCTAGAGCGAGCCGTTTGCTGAAATCAGTGGTGAAAGACCTAATCCTAGACTTAAGGCGTTCCCACCACTTATTCCCGATAACCGCCCCCACTAGCTCCCTGCTGCACTAATCTAGTTAGCTGCTCCCGGAAGTCCTGCCTGTCCAGTAAAGACAGATTGAACTTCCAGTAGCCAGCCATTCTAGGCCTATGATCTAACGCTACCCGGGCACAAACGAGTTTGTGGGTCCGTGTAGCCTACCCAGTGGAACGTAGGCAATCTAGCAGATCTATGTCGGCTCTTCTCACTAACATTCTGTCAAGGTAGCTAACCACCTTTTCAGAAGGCCAACTAAGAGCCCACGTCCACATGTTCCCCCAGGATGATCTACCCGGTATCTATCGACGAGACCATAATCGTCGATCAGATCAACCAGGCTACGATCGTCCGTTCTCCCACTAGCACCCCGCCCCTGTCTAAGTCGGGGTCCAGAATGGCATTCCAGTCCCCATTAAAACTAGGCGCGTTGAATCAACCAGGAACGGCCCCAACCGCCGAAAAACGAGACCCGCTCCTCCTGGTCATTGGGCGCATAAACCGCAACGACTCGGAACGAACCACTTTTCACGGCAATATCGGCCGCGATCAACCGGCCGTCGGCATCGGTATGCACAAGGTCCACCTTCGCATCAAGAGTCCGTCTGACTAGCAAAGAAACTCCTCTGGCAAACCGGTCCCCATATGCTGAATAGACAACAAAGTCATCCTCCAGCACACACGCATCGGCACTGCAAACAAAGTGGGTCTCTTCGATCGCGGCGACATCCACATCCAGGGACAGAAGGTCCCAGAGCAGGCGGGCAGCCTTACCCCCGATCCCTTAAGCCCCTCACATTCAGAGTCGCTAACTTGGTTTCCATTTTTAAGCCTGCAAAAAAAAAGAAGAATAAGCCCAAAAACCTATTCACATACAGGACGGAAATCTGAGGGTGAAAGGACCCCGACGGATTGTCCCAGGCTCCCCCTCCCTAACTCTGACGTCATACGTCCTTCTGTGACAATCCCGCCGACGTCCGTGGGATAGTTTTAGTTTAAGGGCCCTATATAATGATGGATGGAGAAATACTGGGGCCCTCCTGCGCAAAAACATTTGCATCTTCTTGATGTCATTGGAAGCCATTTCGACCATCCTTATTTCCGGAAGGCCTCTCTGGCCTCAAAGAGATGAGACCACACTTTAAGGTGTTTACCAGTGTCCCCACATGAGCCCAACCACACCAGGGGCAAGGAAATTTTCTCAGGTCCTCAATTGATTTGCCGTCTACGGCAGACAGCTTTATTAAAGGTCCCAACAAGGCTCTCTTGCGGGAGGAAAGGTCTTTCTCAATCTCCTCCTTTTCCACTTTACAAATATCTTCAATTCTCCCGAAGATCCTTTTTTTTTTTTCCCCTATCTGGGGGGAGGAGGGGTGGAGCGGTTGAAGGGGTTGAGTAGAGAGGATGATTGGGGAGTTGGCGGTCCAAAGCAGTAGGAGTAGGTGTGTGCGGCGGAGTCAGGGGGTAGAAGGAGTGGCATACGAGACCAGGAAGGAGGGAGACTCCTATCTGCTGGGGTGCCTGTTTTTCACTGGTGAGGGGGACTGAAGCACACCTGTTTTCTCCCTCCCTCTCTTCACTAATACATTCAATTAGATCGTGAATTATTTTCACTTGTTTATCTCCCTCCTCCTCGTCTTCTTCCCGGCTTCTCTTCAAGGAGGCGGCACGTTTGGGAGGTACTTCCTCCACCTCGATAGCATCCTCTTGTTTCTCTGGCGATTTTGCCGGAGCCGGACTTTGCTGTTCTTTCTTTTTCTGTCGCTGTTGTTGCTTCTGCTGTTGTTGTTGTTGCTGTTGTTGTTGTTGCTGCTGCTGTTGTTGCTGCTGCTGTTGTTGCTGCTGTTGCTGATTTTTTGGTTTTGTCTGCCCCTTAGAAGGCTGAACTTCTTTGGGCTTTTTTTCCGGCTGCTTCTTTGGGGACGTTGAAACATTCGTTTTTTTGTGTCTCTTCTCTACCTCCTTCCAGCCTTCTTCGGGAGGTTTCTCCATTACCGGCTTTTCAGTCACTGCTGCTGATGCTGCTGGTGCTGGAGGAGGGGGAGTGGGATTCCCCTTTTTGCCAGGGGCAATCTTTGGACATGTGTCCCAATGCCCCGCATGTCCAACAGCACGGCTTCCTCCTCAACCACGACCAGCATCCTCCTCTTTCTACATATCAGGGTGTTTGGAATATCCTGAAATTCTGTCGGTTCAGAGTTATCTGAACCTCAATATCTCCTGTTTGTATCCCACTCTTGCTGACGAGGGCTTTTACCTCATTTACTTCGCCATATTTGGCGAAAAAGGCCCCCATTCTGTCCTCTCCAATGTCTGCCGGGACGCCATGAATTGTCACTCTGGTTCTCCTCGTCCCCATATACTCTGTCTGCAAGCGCAGACTTTTGGTTGTTAGCAGACTTCCGGCCAACGCTTTCGCCTGCTCTTCTGTCGCCAAGAGCAAGTCCCAGAGCGCATTAGTTCTTCGCGCCAGGATCTTTGGAACGATCTTTAGCGCCTTTAAGGCCTCCTCCATTCCTTCTCTGCCGACACCAATCAACTTTCGGGTCTTAACGTCCGACGTCAGGAGCGAAATCGTTCTTGTGTCGACCGCATCCAATGCCTCTTAGATTGTCAGAAATTCGTTTTCTTTGAACGTTTGTTCAAATTTAGCCCTTTGCTCCCCGTAAAAGGCTGCATCTTTTTGCTGCGGCCTGTTTTGACCCCAGGCCGTCTTGGCTGGTGATACCGGTTGGGAAGGTGGCGTATTCCCTTCCTCGTTGTTATTGTCGGCCATGATGGGTTTTAGCGGCCCACCAGGCCGAACACTTTAGCTTTTGTTCCTACTTTCTTTTTTGTTTCTTACATAGGTTTAAAAATAAACAGGAAGAAATAAAAACAACTCAAAAGATAGAATGAAAATGAAAAAATGCACAAACAAAACAAGAAAAGATAAAAAAAGCTGAAAAAAGGGAAAACTAAAAAGAAAAGAAAATTAAAGAGAATAAAAACAAAGGCAAAAACAGAAAATCAAACAAAAGGTTACAAAAAGATTCACTAAAAAGGCTTAACTTAACGATGTGCTGTACTTCCTGAAATAGACTCGTCTATATAACCAATTAAGCAGATTCCAGATATACCCAAAATAAGGGGGGGCTGTTACGGTTTTTTGGGTATATATGCCTGTTTCGTCTACCGGAAGGACCAAAGGCGACCAGGAGAAGGATGAACTACACTCTGCTGTGATATCCACTGCGAACCTAAAGTACGCTTTCCTACTGTCTCCGAAATATTCACTGCCAACCCCTAGATTCAATACTCAAGTACGACCGTCATGGAAATGTCTAACACTGAGTACATTAACAAGTGAGTTAAAGAGAAAGGATTTTCAAATAATCACACTATGTTACTTGGCTATATAACGATTTACTAATTTGACCGTAGTTATGTGGAGGCGCGTATGAACTAATTGTTAATAGGATGAAATTTGTAGTCGCTGAGCAGAGTTCGAATTTTGTATGAGACAGTCTGTGTTAACTTTCTACTAATGTCTTTGGGAAATGCATAAATCCATCGCATTTCCGCCCCCCAGCTATAGTTAAAACAGTAGACTAGACTCTCTCTCTCTCTCTCTCTCTCTCTCTCTCTCTCTCTCTCTGCTTGGTTGGCCACAAGTCTAAGAGAAAGAAAACCCTGAATTCAAAACCATGAAGAAAGAAACTACTCTGCTATATTTCCCAAGAAAATGGCAACTCACTGTCTACAGGAACTTGTGGAGTTCTCCGACTGCCTACGTTCTGAAAGGACATAATGTTCAAAGAGAAAAGGTTATATCTGCTATAATGCTAAATATATGTGGTTCTCTTTCAAAATTGACTCCTTAAAAGTAGCAATGGATTGCAAGATGGTAGAACATCAATAAATACTTTGATATTTTTTTTTATAGAAATGTTTATTTTACGGCGTAAATATTTTCGTACAAAATTTACCGGAGTAATTAAATAATCACCTGATTTATGGCCGACGGATAAGATCCTGATCCAGATTTTCTGTTGAAATCAATGAATCTGAATCAAAGCAAGAAGATATCGTCCAACTTTTGAAATAAAGCATTTTTGGGAAGGAGAAGAAGAACCCCGTACATAAAATCTCTACACTCTAATACTACGTTTCCTAACATTTTTTAAAAACTTCACACGGCGCACCTGACCCAAAAGTTAAACTTCCTCGGTACACATAAATTATGAAGATAAAAATGAGTAGAAAAACAAAGCAATTTATTAAAATTTTTAACAAAAAGATAATAATCAAAATTCTTTAAAAAACGTCTATTTAGTTTTATTTTTTATTAGAATTTAGAATTTAATGAGATATTTGAGCTTGACTTTTTTTAAAATATCTTCTTTGCAAGGTTTTATTTTGCATACTCTTCCCAGAATTCTAGCTGTGATAGTCTTTTCTTTTTAATATTGTTTATTACAGAAAAGCTTACTTTTTACATTATTTTTATATATTATGTATACCTTTATTTATTATAACGACCAGATACTCGTATAATCAATTTATTGCGATTAGGACTTCTTTCAAAAGTAATTTAATTAATGTCCATTAAAAATTTTTCGCGGCACACCTTCGATCCTCTCAGGGGATACTAGTGTGCTGCGGCACACCAGTTGAAAATCACTGCTCTAATGTCTCAAGTTCAAGAAATCTACGTGAGGAGGGCATGACATAATCCTTTGTGGGACTTAGCTTTGTAATCACTTGCATAAATGTAAATTAAAAACTTAAAGTCTTAAATTTTCTACACAAGGATATATATATACAAATTGTTCATAGACACTTATATGCCTACATTATGCGTAAACCTTTCAGTATTCTTATTGGGGAGCTTTCGTTTCAGAAGACATAAAAGAGTTATCGTAGAATTATATTATCAGAAAATACTTTTGATTCTTCGATAAAAACTTTCATGCTTTGTTCATTATAATGGTTGTATTCGATACAATGTTACTTAGCGAAAAGTAATCATGTTCAAAAAATAACTTTCGATATGGTTGGAATATATTTCTCACAAGGGATATTTAACTCGCGGCTACCTTTATTGGTTTTATCATGTGACGGATCATTTCAAAATATAAGATTGAAATAAAACAAAGTCAAGTAGGAAAGAAAAGTAAAAGCAAGCACGATCAGGAAAACGAATGAGGAATAACGAAATATACTTGAATAATTCATGGCATAAAGGTGGAGCACCGAGAGGTCACTTAATTGACGATATGAATAAAAGAAATATTAATGAAATTAGTTATCGTAACTCTAAAGCAATTAATTGATTCTCTTGTAACGAACATCGTTTTTCATAATATCGGATATTGCTGATCAAGCCTGACTTATTGATAGCGATTCAACCTCACTTAGAAAACGTCTAATAAGAAATGAGTGTGTCTCATTGGATTTACAAATATAGCAGAATTAGTGCCAGAAAATACCCTATGGTGAACACTCGGTAGTATGGATGTCTCATTCAATAAAAGATTAGCGTTTTGATTTGGGAACTCGGGACTAAAATTACTATTATTCTCGTAATGTAAAGCAATCGAAGTGTCATTTCTTTTGAAGACTGAGACATTTGTCGCTAGCCTTTTGTCCTGTATCATTATAAAGACCGTCGTTAATATTCATGAGTAAGAAATGTGCTTTTCAGAAGAGAACAAAACTTGTATATGTATGAGCATAGCGGTGTAATATGAGAAAGTCATTTACTTATCTAGGTTCTATATATTTTACAAGGAAATCATGTACTTTCAGACAATCGATTTCTGTTTTGAAACGCTGTCTTAAAGGAAAAGATAAATAAAAGCATGTCTACGGAAACGGATCAATCATCCCGCGGCATGAAACGAATTTTGATCTGTTATTTTCGCTATATAATCCTCATTCTACATGGTTAATAATCACCTGTGAATTGCGTTGGAAATTAAATATTTATATACGTAAATGATTTTCCATCTTTAGACTGTAAAATTACTGATTTATTTGGGAATGTGATGTGTGTCTGTGTGTGAGACAATATTCTAAAAATAGCTGAGCACAGTATGAACTTCATTTTTTTTATACGAGATATTTTTCGCGTTCAGAGAAATTGAACGGCGTGTATAAACATTTCCCAATTTGTGAACAATACTCTTTCAAAACCAATATAATACAGCAGGTAAGAGACGGTGGAAAGTATTTCTAATTGTAATTGTGTTTTTATGGTCAAATGTCCCGAATATGGCAGTAACTATTATGGCGAAATTATCATTTTTGTAATAAATACCTATCCAATACAAAGCTCATGGTAATGGGTTACTTAATGAGATTGTTTTATGGATGTAGGATGTGGGGAGTAAGTGCAGATTATGAGGATACGTATGATAAGTAGCGGTTGAACCTAGCCTTGAAGAGGTTAAGGCTGTAGTGTTCGAAGAAGTATTCTCTCGGGAGTAAGTTCTATAAAGTGTTGACTCTAATTATCTATATAATATCAAATTATACATATACACACACACACACATATATATATATATATATATATATATATATATATATAGAGAGAGAGAGAGAGAGAGAGAGAGAGAGAGAGAAAAGAAAAAAGAGGGAGAGAGTATTTACGCAACACTCTTTCATTTATGAATGTTTCATTAAATCGACAGACAAGGTACTACGATTAAGCTTTTTACTTAATTTTTCTTGGGTTCGAACAAGTGTTTTCTTTTTTGGACACAGAGTGTGTAGAAACATTTGAACAGTTTCTACAAACACTTGTCTGACGTTTTAATGAAACATACACACACACAGATAGATATATATATATATATATATATATATATATATATATATATATATATATATATATATATGAAGGGTAAGGAAAGTTTTGACACGAAGCATTAAAATTAGATGGAGGCAACACAAAAGCTCCTTCAATAATATTAGAAGTAGAAATCAGACATCCAAATATTTTTGGCATTTAAAAGAAATGAATAAAACACCAAAAGTAAAATGGCAAATAATAAACAACAACTTGTAAAACCTGGGATGGCGCATGTCCTTTATGCCTACACGAAAAACTACACATAATTAAGTTTCTAAATAATGAAAATTTATTAAACCATAGACATGAGTTAACCGTTTTTTGCCGACATCAACAAATTTTCGCATTAAATAATTAACTTAAAAAAATCAAATTTCATATTTTAATAAAGGACTTAAAAGCTTAACCCAATCATTAAATAAAAAAACCCTTTATGAAGTCGTCAAAAAACAAATTGTAGTTCAGTGCGACGCATTTATATATGAAACAGCCCTTTGGAAAATAAATAAATGAATAAAATAAAATAAAACAAAATTCTCAAGACACTTAACAACATACCATGGTGCCAAAATCTATCTTCCTCTGTGACTGACCAGACGATATGTGTACATGAATGCCATCATTTGCTTTGAAATAGGCACCCCACCATACCCCAGCTAGACCTCTTCCCGAAGGTGACTGATATATGGATAAAAATTTATTTTTAGGCCCCGTATCAAAAATGGTCGCCCCAGCCGTTTCCATAGTAATGAAAGGAAATTCTTATAAAGATGCGTAAATTTCAAGATTGGTTATTCCTAAATGTTCGCTTGGGGATGAAACAGGGTTTGTTACCTTAATTCAATTTAATTCTAATAATTATATTGACGTTTTTGGCTCTCGTTTTTTAAAAATGAGAACTCTTATGTAGCGAAGGAATCATATTTTTTAAAAAAAGTAATTATAATTTAAGGTCTACTACTGTTTTTTAAAAATAAAAACAAAAAAGCTAAAGAAATCCAGATTAATTACCTAACGTATTCTTTCGTATTTTTCTACATACCTGCACACATATATAATATATATATATATATATATATATATATATATGTGTGTGTGTGTGTGTGTATTGTATATACGTATATATATGTACGTGTATATATGTATGTATATATATATATATGTATGTATATATATGTATGCATATATATATATATATAAATGTATATATATATACATATATATATGTATGTATATACACATGTATATATATATGTATGTATGTATATATGCAAGTATATATTTATGCATATATGTATATGTATATATATATATATATATATATATATATATGTATATAAGTATATATGTGTGTGTATATATATATATATATATATCTACGTATATATATATATGTATGTATATATATATGTGTATATACATATGTATATGTATACATGTATATATATGTATGTATACACGTGTATATATATGTATGTATATATATAAGTATATATGTGTGTATATATATATGTACATATAAATGTATATATGTATATATATACTTGTATATATATATATATGAATGTATATATATATATGTGTATATATGTATGTACATCTGTATGTATATATACATGTTTATCTATACATATATATATATACATGTACGTAACTATGTATATCTATACTTGTATATATATATATATATATATATATTTATGTATATACATGTATATATATGTGTGTATATATATATGTATACATATGTATATATATACATGTATATACATATATATGTATATATATGTACATATGTAAGTATATACATTACATATGTATGTATATATACATGTATATATATATATGTATGTATATTTATGCATATATGTATAGATGTATATATACATACATATATATATACATACATATATGTGTATATATATGTATATATGTATGTATATATATATATCTACGTGTATAGATATGTATGTATATATATATATCTACGTGTATAGATATGTATGTATATATATATCTACGTGTATAGATATGTATATATATACGTATATATATATGTATATGTATACTTGTATATATTTATGTATGTATGAATATATAAATGTATATATATATATGCGTATGTATATATATACTTGTATATATATGTATGTATATATATGTATATATATATATGTATGTATATATATACGTGTTTATATGTGTGTATGTATATATACATGTAAATATATAAATGTATGTATGTATATATATACTTGTATATATATGAATGTATATATATGTATATATATATGTACATATGTATGTATATATACATGTATATATACATATATATATATATATTTGTATATATGCATATATATATGTGTATATATGTATGTATATATACATGCGTGTATATATGTATCTATATATATATCTGCGTGTATATATGTATGTATAAATATACGTGTATATATATATGTATCTATGTATGTATGTATATAGATTTACTTGTATATATATATATATATATATATATATATATATATATATATATATATATATATGTATGTATGTATATATACGTGTATATACATATGTGTATATATATATATATATACCTGTATATCTATGTATGTATATATACATTTATATATTTTATGTATGGATACATATACTTATATATATATAAATGAATGTATATATATATATATATATATATATATATATATATATATATGTGTGTGTGTGTGTGTGTGTGTGTGTGTGTGTGTGTGTGTGTGTGTGTGTGTGTGTGTTTATATATATATATATAAGCAGATATATGGATATAGATCCGATTATATGAAGAAAAATATACTGAAAAATAACAAACAAAAATCCCTAATATGCATACAATATGCCCTTGGTATTGGGTAATGTCCACGTCTTTTTTCTATGTTGAATTGTATATGGTCCATCTTAATTATGTTTTATGAATATGTCCTGAAGATGGTCCATTAGACCGAAACGTCCGACGTTGACATTAAACATTAAAACAGCATAATTTTCATATTAGGATTTTTTTTGTTTTTTCAGTATATTTTTCTTTTATATATATATATATATATATATATATATATATATATATATATATATATATATATATATATATATATATATATATATATATATATATATATATATATATATATGTATATGTGTCAGTGTCAGTACCTAATAGGTGTTGCGGTCTGTAAATACAGAATACGTATAAGCCATACAACAAAATTTCTCATTTTGTTAAAATAATCGTCACCTAATGGAGGTAAATGGAGGGTTTTTTGTAGGCGGGGGGCGTTTTGAATACAGCAATTTATTGGCAAGAAGAAAGATCTGAGTGACTTTAACAGTGATCGAATACTTATGAACAGAAGACTAAGTCAAAGAATTTAGGTAACTACAGCTTCTGAGGTATTCGCGTTGCAATGTGGATCTCTCTGTAGTGATCCTAGAAGAGAAAAATTACCAACCTCTGAGAAGACATTAGTCAGCGAACCATTATCGATGCGTGATGTGAACAGAGGCTTTCCTACCAAGTACAAGCCAACGGCCACAGATTGCAGATTAATGAAGGTGAAGGAAATACATTGATCCTTGTTGCTTTATGGAGTGCCTGTCTGAAAATTACACACGCACAGACCAAAAACCAGTGATAGCGAAAATCTTTCTCAAGCATATATGGTTTCCGTAAGGTGGTAATGGATTTCTCCCATGAGATGAGTGCTGTCAGCAGTTTCTTCAGCTGTCATCAAGATTAGAGTATCAAAATTTTCCAAGTTATACTGAAAATATGAACAAGGATCTTATATTCAAATCAGTAACTTAAATCTCATTATGAATTCTCGAATATGCTTAAAAATATGTACAAAATAAAACATTCGCAAAAAACATAAACTGGGTCATACAGATTTTCTTTTAAAAAGAACCAAAGAAAGAAAAAATTGGTTTGATTTGGTTTGGTTTGTTTTTACGGTATATCAACCTCGATGGGTTATTTAATGCCGACAAAATTTTTATTTCTGGTAATAATTTTTTCTTCAAAAATCTATTACTGGTAATATTTTTTCCCTTTAAAAATCTGTTGTTGGCAATATTTGTTTCAAAAATGTATAGCTTGTAATATCTTTTGTTTTCAAAGATGTATTGCCGGTAATAATTTTTACAAAGTATTTCTGGTATTAAAATCTATTTTTTTCATTTTCCTAGTGTTTTAACCGCAGCTTGTGAGGTTAACTATTTGCACGAAGCTGGGACCCTAACAGGTGCTACCACCCCAGAACAGAATGAACCTGGGAACACCAGCAATTAAAAAAAACCTCCTGACAGAGGCCTTGCTGTCGGATGTAGTTTATCGTCATACCCAGGACGACAAAGAAAAAGACTGGAGACAGATATAAAGATTGGATATTAAAAGTTAGATAGTTAAATGCATTACAGTCATCGAGGGGAAAGTTGGAATCGTAGAACTGAGTTCAAATTCATGTCAATCCTGTTTTGGTTACTTTGCGGTAATATTTTTGGAAAAGGCATGAATCCAGCTTCCCCCCACTATGGTTAAATAGCAGGTAAGAATTGACTCTCTTGACTTATAGGCAAGAGAGCCTTCTACATAATTTAGTGCCTATAGATATAGCGTATATATTCTTCTATATAATGTAGTATATGTAGATATTGTAATAGAAGAAAACTATAATTAGTTGATTGTTTTTGTTTAGTGGCATAGCAACACCTCTATGTGTTATTTAATGCTGAAATCTAAATATTTTGTACGCAGTTTTATTTTATTTGTTTTGGAGATAATAATTGTTTTAGTGATACAAGTCTTAATAATTAACCAATAGCAGGAGTGGGGAGAAGGAAGGTATTTGCGTGTAAATAAAAATAACGATTGCAACTGGAATTAAAACTCGGATCTCTGATTAACAATTCCGAGCCATTATCCATTACACCACCCTCAAATCCAAGTTTACAGAACCTGATATTCCCAAGCGGTTACCCATCTAAGTACGTTGCTTAATTTTGCTGATCATTCGGGAACCGGAGTTTAAACGTGATATGGCCATGAGCCAGAAAACCTTTTTAAAAATCCTTCTATATTATTTACTGTATGTAGATATATAGAGTCTATATCTCATTTCTGTTACTCAGCATTTGTTTAATATACGGAGTGCGGGAGAAATACTTCTCCCACTTTAAACTGTCATCTGTGTGATGCTAGCAAACTTAAGCAAGTGACAATGGTGTCTTTCTCTAGCTAATAACTTATATTTTTCTTTCAGATCCGAAGAGTTACCATCACGAACCGGCGAATACTGTGCTTTTGCTTTAGAAACATTTTTTTAGACGTGTAAATCTAACACCGTGATCTTTTCGTGCTCATATCATATTACGTCTGAATGATGCTGTTCCGGATAGAAAATTGATATTGTTATGGTTTGATCATTTTAGGGACACAGGTTTAGCGCTTAAAAGGAAGCCACCTGAAAGATCTCGAAGCGCTCTCACTCCAGAAAATGTATTAGCTGATGAAAAACTTTAAGAATCGTCTACAACAATGTATGGCGAATTGAGGCCACCATTTGAAGGATGTCATTTTTTAAAACAAAATGAATCAAAACTGTAGCCCTGTGTTTAAACAACAGTGAACTATATATTTTTAATAGCAGTTACATTGGTCTTTTTGTCAACTTTTAAAATGCGCGCGGTATTTCTGCCGAACCCTGTATAATTACAAAGGGTGGGTAATTTTTATTTTTTTTTTTTACATTTTGTCATTCTACTAATGAAATAGTACTGTACAAATAGTAACCCTAATGTATTTGATCAAGTGCTATATATATCAACGAGGCCGTACATTCCCTATTAGATATGTGTTGAGTTTTCTTAGAAAAACTAAAAAACATGATTTCCGGGAAAGCATAGTTAAGTACATGAAGTATCCTTAGGTTATGACAATATTTCACAATAAAATATAAAGAAGACCGTGCCTGAATGTTAAGGCACATTGTGCACCATTTTTCCGTTATCAGTACTTCCAAAACGCCTGTCTGGTTTCATACAAGCCTTCACCACAATAATTAATTCTCATCTGAACAGTTGTATTATCACAGTTCGAAATGCGTTACACACACACAAACACACACATAAACGCACACATAAACACGCACACTCACACACTGTTGAGGGGTCCACCCCTTTTGATACAAATGGACTCACCCAGTGTATACTTATACTACTGCCAGTGAATACCCGACAAAGCAAGACTAAGTCGAGTCGAGTCCAGAGTGACAGAGTAAAAGGTTGTAGGTAACCGAAAGAGTGAGGGTGAGGTAACAGCGTTGTAGGAGTCACTGTTAGCAAGCACGTAGACTCAGTAAGAAGTCATACAGCGATACTGCAATACCAAAGACTGTATATATATTTTGCTACTAACCCGTATTCCTGGAACTACTAACCTGCATTACCAGTTTGTATTATTACGTTAATACATTATTTTCCTATATTCATTCCTGGCGTTTGTTATTTATTGGTACCGGATTTCAACCCGGAATCCACAACACACACACACACACACACACACGTACGGGCGCAGCACACATACATACACGCACGGGCGAACACTTGTGCACAGCTTGCAGCCATATTTCATTGAAACACCGGTTCTCATACAATCATCGAAGTTAGTTAAGTAACGTCGAGCCTGGTCAGTACCTAGATGGGTGACCAGTTGGAAATATCAGGTGCTGTAAGCTGGGAGGTGCGTAATGGATAACGACTCAGAATTGGAGATCGAAGAACCATGTTCCAATTCTGGTCAGGTTCATTATATTTACTTACACGTAAATATTCTTATAAAACGTATGGGTCCAACTCTTCTTACCCTAGCAATGGGTTAATTGGTAGGACTTGTCAGTAAATCAGTATCATGTCCAAAATATTTTTACAATGTAAAAACATTTTCCAACTTTAAATAATCTACAAAAGGTTCATAAGTTGTAAAAAAGCAAAATCAATCACTCATATCGCGCACACTACACACACACACACGCATATATATATATATATATATATATATATATATATATATATATATATATATATATATATATATATATTCTTAAACACATGCATATACATATTATAATACGTTATAATTGACAGGTTACATTTTTTTGTTTCGCAAGAATACCAGATAACAGAATGTGCCATAAGACATTGCACGACAGCATTTTGGATAGAATCCTTTTCACGAAAGATGTCGGCACAACGATTGTCGATTTTTGGTGTGTTCGTAATATCGGAAATGCTTTCCGGAAAAAAAAGTGTCCGATTTGAGTGAGTGGATTTTCTTCTGTGCGTGAAGGATAAACAGGGATAGAAATGGAGGGGAATTTTAACTTCCAGGTTAAAATTTTCCGTGTGACAGACGTGTTCTTGTCAGATTGGATACAGAATAATTCGTTTCCCTTACGATTTCCGATAAAACCTTGCGTTGGGTTAGGATTAGGGATGGTTCTAACGCTAAAAGCAATCAGCAGTTTCAAAAGATTTTTTCAATGATTCCCTACTCGCTCTCTCTCTCTCTCTCTCTCTATCTATCTATCTATCTATCTATCTTTCTCTCTTACTGTATATATATTATTGTATTTCACCCTTTCTCTGTCATTCTTCATCTCTACCCTTATTTTTCCTCTCTTTTTGTATATGAAATTCTCTCTCCATGTCTCTCTTTATCTCTCTCTATTTTCTTCTCTCCCTCTCCCTCTGTATACTCTCTCTCTCTCTCTCTCTCTCTCTCTCTCTCTCTTGAAGATGGAACAGAGCTTGGTACTTTAATTCAAATAATTATATCGAAGTTTTCGGCTCTTGTTTTGAAACAGGAGAACTTTTATGTAGCGTTGGAATAATATTTTTAAATAAATAATTACATATATATATATATATATATATTACTGCATCTCACACTCTCTATTTCCCTTTTTTCTTCTCCTCCTCCTGTCTCCCTCTCACTTATTTTCTATCTCTACCCTTCTTTTCTTTTCTCTTTCTATATAAATTTCTCTCTCTCTCTCTCTCTCTCTCTCTCAAACAAACAAATAAGCCAACACCTGTTTTTATCACTCTCCTTCTTTATTTCTCTCCTCTCTGTGAAAAAGTAGGATGCTGAAACAAGCTCGCGGTCCATAGAGAATAATGTAACTTCTGGATTTGTAAAAAGAAATTTCGCACCCAGTGTTTGCTACCCTAAAATCAACTGATTATAACATCGACTTGCTCAAGGCTAATTCCGAAATAAAATCAACAACACAAGCAAACACTGAACAACAGAAAAATATGCAGACACATTCCAATTTTTTTCTACAATGGACAGGATCATTTCAAATTAAGAATCCCCCAATGTGAAGCCTTAAGCGATTAATTACGCAAAAGTTAATTAATTCAGTATTTTATTAGGAAGAAACACGGTAGAAGAAATAGTTTTTTTCCCACCCAAGCATTACTGCTCTGAGCTTTTGTCGCAGCTAAATGATAACGGCTGCTGAACTCTCATTTTATACCATTTTTTAATCTATGCAAATGGTGCAGTTACTTTCTGTATGAAGCTACTTTTTCTTACCTTCTATGTTAAATTAATTCCGATATGTTCACAAAAAACATGTTGATTTTATTTAATTTACTGCCAACAAATAAATGATAGAAATAACTTTTAGAAAATCATTCTATATTATTTAGTGGATGTCGATAGCATAATAGAAGAAATGTTTGAAAAAAGGTTAAATGAATGAAGCAGAAATCGTAATGTGGTAGACAGAATATGATATAAATCTTGTTCCAATAACTTGGACCGATTTTAAATGTGAATTAAGTTTAAGCATCTAATGATTTTTTTTCTTTTTCTTTTAGATTTAACAGCTTAAGTCTTTGGCAATTTCAACCTTGGAAATATTGACAATTCAACAACGTGTTAAAGTTTCAAGAGTGTAATTGGAAATTGTTCGTAAATTCAAACTGGGTCGGTGGCAGATGTGAAAACACTATTGCGTGCTCGTTTACGCCTTCCAGCTGAAAACATTGCTGCAGTGCACGAGAATGTGGCCGAAAATCCAAACTCCTCTATTTGTCATCGTGCGCAGATATTGAACCCATTCACAACGTTACATCGAATTTTGACAAAAAATTTGTCTCTACTCGCTTACAAAATTCAGTTGACTGAAAGAACTGAAAACTGCTGACCATTTGGTTCACTGTACATTCGTCAATTGGCTGCACGAGCAAAGACAAGTCGATGAAGATTCTTCGCAAAAAAAACTCTTTAGTGATGAAGTCCATTTTCCTTTTGGTGGATTCGTTAATAAGCAGAATTGTCGCATTTAGGCTGATGAAAATCCAAGGAAGATTCTTGAAATGCCACTGCATCCACAAAAGTTCACTGTTTGGTGTACAGTTTTGGCTAGCAGAATCATTGGGACATATATTTATAAATTTGAACGTCCATTTTCGTAATAGGCTTCGATAACTTTAACATGTTGTTTGATTGTTAAGCTTTTCATGTTTGAAATTGACAAACTCTATATATCAGACAAAGGGTAGGTAAAAGAACTTCTCCCGTTTTGCCATTCTTTTAACCATCAATATTTAATGTGCAAATAGTAACTCCAATTTATTGGATGCAGGATGATGGATCAATAAGTTCGTTGCCAGATACAGTTTTTCACTGAGGTTTTATCTGAAATTTTCACTGCATGATGTTCACTATATGTGATTAATGGAAAAACGTTAAATTAATTTCACTGAGAAGAAATGCAACTCTGTTAAAAATAAATATTTGTAAAAAATAATTGATCTTTTCAGCAGTAGTTCACTGAATTACAAATGCTTACACACACATACGCACACACACACACATATATACACATACACATACATATATATATATATATATATATATATATATATATATATAGAGAGAGAGAGAGAGAGAGAGAGAGAGAGAATCCTAAAAATCCACCAGGTCAGGTCAGCCTGACGATTGCGTTTAGCATGAGACAGATTGTCACCTCTCTCCACTTTTATATTTACGTGCACTTGGGCACTTCGAGGCGGTGTAACGGTTAGCAAGCTTGTCTTACTACGAACAATTACGACTTAGTAGTGAGTTTGATCCTCACTGGGTGCCCCATACTTTCGACCTTGTGCCACATTTAAGTTAAGCTTGGAAAATCTCTATATTTACAAGCGCTATATCTTTTTAACCCATAAATATAGCATACTTTCAAACTATATTTTATCGTGCACATCGGCAATCTGTTTTTCTTATTGCCAAGAGAAAAACAGTGATAGATCTTCAGGTGTGTCTAATAATATTTTTGCGCCTGATGTTCAAATCAAATGACATGGGTACCGTGCCACTTGCCATATAGGAGTTCCGGTTGTATAACAACGCGTTAGGCACAAGCAAAATATAATATTAGCGTTAATAGCTTTGAGAACCAAAAGAAAGAAAGAAAACTAGATAGAAATAGAACCAAGCAACAGCAAAAAAAGGAGGAAATAACCGCCAAAATCCTTGTTCAAATCGTAAAGAATGTAAAAGGCTGATGATCGTTCTTGAATAAATCTAAATGCATATTCCAGCATTTATCCTCGCTGTCAATGCCTGTAGGCCATAAAATAAAACCGTATCTTTTTACATACTTAATTTATTGGACTTAATAACAGTAAGTTTCTTGTAGCAGAATTGGGATTAACCCAAAAAAAGAAAGGAAAGGTAACAATTACCAGCTAAAAATATATAATTCTGCAATATATTATTAAGCTAACTATTGTCCGTGTTTTTATATTAGCAGAAGACCGAAAGAAGCCTACAGGAATTTAAATCCTTATATGTATGTACATGTGTTTGATCAACCCATGTATGTATAAACGCAGACAGTTCACTACGCAGAAGATAATTCATAAAGATTTTCGCGGGCCAGTGAGAAATGGATAATGACAAAGTCCGTTGATGTTTCACCTAATGGTAATTATAGGGAAGCGTAAAATGCGAACGACTGAAATCGAGAACGAGGTTAGAAATATAAGAACAAATGTAAAGAATCAGTAATATAAAAGTTTCTAGATATTCATAAAAGCTTCTTTTTTTTAAGTTACTAAAGAATAGTGAGAACTGGACAACATTTTATATTTTAAGATGTTTTATTTTTGTATTCAAATTTTTGTGCACAATTATACGCTCAACATAAAAGCAGGAAACAGAATGTTCGATAAGTTGAACTCTAAAACATTTTTTTTTCTTCTTTTCGAAAAAAAAAGAAGTGATGTTTTTATATCTGTGCATTTACCTTTTATGTATTCTTATCATTATTTATGCATACATTTGTATTGATCTGTATTTTGCTCATAAAATTCAACATTGAATTTTTAAAAAAATGTTCGTGTTTCTTTCGATATACTAACATTAGATATATTAAATGAGGCATTTAGAATATGTCTTCGTTTTGTCTTTTTGATTTTTCACCTTCCACACACACATAATCATGCACACATATATATATGTATCCTTATAGATAGATAGATAGATAGATAGATAGATAATATTATTGGTAAATATACACATACATATGCAAAATATATAAATATATATACATAGGTGCATACATATACATGTATATTTTTTGAATAAAAAATTCCAAGAGGATAGAATCCAGGTAGAACTCAATGTCCAGGATATAATAAAAAGGCTTAAACACTAATATTCCATAGTCATAATTTATTCCATAATTATGATCATTATGACCATGGAATATTAGTGTTTAAGCCTTTATATATATATATATATATATATATATATATATATATATATATATATATATATATATATATACATGGATACATATATATCTATGTATATATATATATACACACACATATATATATATATATATATATATATATATATATATATATATATATATATATATATATATATATATATATATATACATACATATATATATATATATATATATATATATATATATATATATATATATATGCGAGGTGCGATGGTAAAATTGTCGCCTGAACTACGCAAAAATGAAATTAATACTGACATCACATTCTCATTTTAACAGACATATTTACCAAAATTACGTAAAAATATCTTCTTTTTTTTAAGCATTTCACCCCTAGCAAGACGGGAGTGCCACTAGCACGCAAGGGGTTACAGAGAGTGGGAGCAAGAGTAAAGAAGCGTAAAAGAGGAAAGGATGAAGAGAAGGACGGGGAATAGATCAAGGCATCAGATGTTGATTGACATTGCATTTGAATAGTTGAAGATTATAGCTACCAAGGAAGTAAGTAAGAGAAAGGGAGTTCCACAGATAGAAAGTTCGAGACATGAAGCTGTTGGGGTAGAAGATACAGCTACATTTAACCGTTTCGACAATGAAAGGGTGGGACTGAGATGCCAACCTAGTAGCACGTTTAAATTTATGCAGTTTGGCAACTAGTGAAAGTTGCTCGTCGGTGCAGTTATCGTGAAAGTATTTGTAGAAAAGATAGAGGAAAGCGACGGCACGTCTATAAGAGAGTGACTGTAAACGAGATGCCAATGACATTGCATATCCGTTTCTGGATCTTGTCAAGGACCTTAAGACAAACAGCGGGTGTTCCAGACTATATATGGCGGCAGTATTTCATGCAAGGACGAATAAGTGTTAAAAAGTAAATTTATTCAATAAAATCACCATTGGCTTAAACCACGGCCTCCAGACGAGTTCGAATTCTCCTGTATCTCTTCTGGACAGTCTCCTTGTTTAATTTGGTAAATGCTGTCATAATCCTTACCTTCAGTTCATCTTTGGTGTTACAAGGAGTTTTGTTGGCCTTTTGCTCAATTGCATCCACACATAATAATTAAGGGGGTTGCAATCTGGGGAGTTAAGTCGCTAAATGTAAGGGATGATGTGGTCACAGAAATTGTCTGACAGCCATGACTGTGTTCTCCTGCCTGTATGACATAGACATAGTGCATGGTCCTGTTGCCAGACATAGTGCCAGACATAGGATCTTCTAGAAGCCACACTCTTGACCCATATCAGCGCTACCTCCTCAAGGCACGTGATCTAGACCTTCGTGTTGAACCTGTGGGATGATGAATGGAGGAATAATGTCGCCATCACCATGATGTTGACTGGATATATCATCCAACTCTTTCGGAATCCTCTGCTCACAAACACTCTGAAATATTTGTATTTGAGCTTCCGGCGAGAATGCAAAACATTACAGTATGCCGTTTCCAGATTTCTGGCGGAAGGAATTGCATCACGGTGCTCTTTTCCTCACATACGGTGCCCAACTGAATCTGCTATGTAGTGTGTAGTGGATAAAATCAAAAACAAACAACGCGTATGCGCGAAATTAAAAATATAAAATGGCGACAATTTGCATATCGCACCCTATATATATGTGTGTGTGTATGTGTATATATATATATATGTAGAGAGAGAGAGATAAAGAGAGAGAAAGGGGGAAAGAGAGAGAGAAAGGGAGAGAGACAAGAGAGAGAGAGGGGGAATAGTAGTCAACAGTTTCATACCTCAGTGCGAACTTCAGACCTGCTGTCATCATTCCTTTAGCGGGCTCAACTTGGGTGATTAAAGGAAGAAATTGGCTTTTTTTCAGTTATAGTTATGATTTCTAGCTTGCATATTTATGCTGACTGGGTGCTTGGCGGTTGTCTGTATATAATTAGGATTATTTATTTTGATGGTCTCTGGACTGCTTATTTATTTATATGTATTTCATTTATTTAGCTGTTATATATTTTTTCTTTTAGTTATGTTTCTATATTTTGGTATGTGTAACAGATTTTATCAGATTTAAGTTATGGATTTTATTTATTTAATCTTTTTTATAATTATGTGGCTTTACGTAGCGTAGTAAGAATTTGTTTTCCTTTCTGTATTTGGAACTGACATATTTTGTTTAGGATTTTATCTATTTCTCCTCTGGATAAAACGTTAAATCGTCTTGAGATGTTGCTGTTTTTATTTTGTTTTTTTTTGTTTTTTCATGTTATTTTTGGTGTGGTTTGCATTTATATTGAGTCACAATGTACTTCGCAACAGGAATATTGCTGGGCTTTTATAAATTTGACTTCTTGTTTGACATAGAAAATGTCATTTTCGTCAAGTTTATAACTGACTATTAAAATATATTTTTATTTCAAGGATATTATAATTTTATTACATGGATCCAGAAAAATGAAAACCATGGTTAAATTCAGCAGAGCCTTTACCACTTCAAATTAAACAGAATCTAATAAAGAAAAGTTCCCTCTTTTCTTCTTATTGTTTTCAAAGAGGATTTCTTATCACGAATTTCTGTCATTTAGACACAAGGCTATTGCATAGTTCTACAGTAAGGAACTGACTTGTTTGGAAGAATTATTGGGATAAGAAAGGAGTTTTTGCTCATAGAATTCATAATAGGACAATCAGTAAGAATGGAATTCACTACAAAATCGAATTAGATTCATGGATGAGCTTCTTAAACATTACACTACGATAAGCTCCCTGAATATTTTGGTTAAAAATTTTATTTCTGTACAAATTTCGAATTAACCGCAAAATTGAAAATAATAAAACATATCCACTACAAACGTCTCTTTAAATATTCATTAGTGCTTAATTTGCCATCAGATTTAAGAATTTTAATAAGTTTAATAATTTCAACGAAGATAAAATAAAATAATTAAATGAACGTATTTCAATCAATTTGCAATTCGGCATATTTACATAATGTATCGAATGAAGGAAAAAACTAATATTTTTAAGCTACATAAAAGCTTCATTTGATAATTTACCCAAGCAAATATTTGAGTATAAGAGTATTAAACCAACTAAAGCAAGAAAAACTACAAGAAAATTTATAACTATTGGCACTTTTGTTTTTTTTTTTACTTCTAAGATAAAATATGCACATCATTCTACACATTATTAGAACTCATATCCTCATCTGAATTGGTTTTATTACAATTCTTCAGCTGATATGTACTTTGGCTTTACTCTGTTGTGGAGTAAATAAGACACCCCGGTAACACAAATGAACTAGGCAAGTCGCCTTAAATAAAGAACCCAACGTGACTTGGAGGAGTCGATTTGTGTCAACCGGAGAGAATTCTAATGACTTCACGGCGAGTAGCCTAAGTGAGACATAATATAACCGCTAGCAGTGAGTTATAATAGTGGCGAAGAGGGATCGAAACTCATACGGAGTAAGAAAAAGTACTTTTCGCTTTATTGCACATGATAACAATGACAACGAGAACTCAGAACCACGCTGGTTATTTTTTTCTTTAATGCGCGTAAAAAAAGAGAAAGAAGAAAAAAACAGATATGTTTCAAATATGGAAGAATTATTAGCCCAAGGGGTAAAAATACAACAACAACAGCATTTATTGTAACTCCAGAAACTACAAAAAAATTTAATTTAACGGAAGAAAACGAAAAATTATTTGACTATCGGTGCGATGTCAAATGTCATATCTGAATTTAAATACAATTCATATTATGGAGTTATCTTTTCTGCTTATTTTAGAAGATACGAGCAAATTTTCAAAGTAAAATGCAGTGACTGGGAAGACAAGAAAAAAAAAAAACAAGACTTTTGTTAAGAAAATTAGCCCCAGTAGAACATGAAAAATGCTGTAATTTTGTATTACCAAAAAAAAAAAAAAAAAAGAAAACAGGAGAAATTTGCTTTGAAGAAACTGTATATATTCTGACTAAAATTTTTAGCGAGAAAAGTTTGTTATTCAATACGCGCTAGGAGTGTATGAATCTAACGAAAAAAGAAGACGAAGATTTTGTCACATATGCCGGAATCGTAAACAAGGAGTGTGACAGATTCAAATTAAACGAACTGACACCGGATATATTTAAAGAGATAATTTTCTTTCAGGGCTAACGGCAAAAAAAAAAAGCTCAGAATTACGCGCTAGAATTCTAACAAAACTTGAACAGAATCAAAATCTAACAGTACAAGAAATATAGGACGAATGTCCGAGAATCCTAAATCTGAGACGCGATACGGTGGAAATTGAATAGAAAGAATGTGCATACATACAAGCTAAAGAAAAATGGAAGAAAAAGAAAAATTATTCCATGTTTCAGATATTGAAGGTTACTTCTCGGAAACGACTGCCTTTTAAGAATCCAAAGTCTGTGAAAGTAGAATATAAAAGTCACACTGTAAAAATAAAGCAAGGAAAACTTCTCACAGAAAAAAAATTCGTATACAGCATTTTAACGGAAAAAATAATTACAGAAAATTAAAAAAAAATGTGTATCGGAAAATTAATAATATGAATATAAAATTCAACTATACACTGGTAATGATATCACAATAATCAACGAAACCACTTGGAAAGTAAACGGAAAACCCATATTAAAAAGAACTTAAAAAGTGGTGAGAAATTATACTTTTGGTGAAATGACTTGTAACGTTTCAATTCGTAACAGGTGTGTAGAAGCCAAGGCTTATGTATTAAAAATAGTACAAACTTATTTGCTACTGACTGGATGGAATTGAGTTGTGCGATTTACCTATAAATAGTTATTGTAAATATGTAAGTGGACAAGTTACCAGTATTTAAAAAAAAACAGTGAAAGTATAAAGGAAGAATTGACAAAATGTTTTTCCAGGTGTTCTGTCAGATGAGTTCGGTTCCAAAGTCAAAGCGAAATTTCAAGTTAGAAAAATGTTCGACGTTAGTCTCTAAACCGAAACGTAGTATACGATTCGTAGCATTGGATCAACGAAGTATTAAACAGACTTGAAAAAATAGGTGTAATTCAAATGATTGTCAATTCAAAATGGCCAGCACAAGCAGTGTAAAGAAAAAATAAAATAAAATTCGTGTTTGTGCTGAAATTTCGACAGAGTTAAACAAATGTTTAGAAACCCATAACAACCTCTTGCCAAGTCCAGAGGAATTTTTATGAAATTAATCGGTGGAAAAAAAATTTCGAAGCTAGAACTTTCGGAAGCATTTTTACAAATACAGTTTGAAGAAGATTGTTCAGAATTAATTACTATAAATATGCACAAGGAATTGCATAAGTTCAACCGACTTCCTTTGGGATTAATAGTAGCTCCAGCTATATTTCAACAAGTTATGATTATTATGCTTGTAGACTGTAGTTTCGCAGTTGCTTATCTGGATGATATGTTAATTAAAAGTATATCTAAGGAAAAACATGTCGGATATGTGAAAAGAGTTTTTGAAAAAATTCGAAATCAGTCAGGAAAATTGCGAATTGTTTTGCCTAAAATCAAGTACCTAAGACAAATCATTGACAAAAATGGTCTTCAACCAGATCCGTCGAGAGCAAGAGCAATTAAGAATATGCCTCATCCAACACACGTTACTAGGTTACAAGCATTTCTAGGAATAGTAAACTTTTATCAAATCTATATAACTAATATGCAATATTTGAAATCTCCACTGAACAATTTGCTTAAAAAAGGCGTAAAGGAGAACTGGACTGATAAGTCTCAAAAGGCGTTTGACGAAATCAAGAAACTGCTAACGCTAGACCTACCATTAGCGCACTACGATCCAAAAGCAGAAATCGTATGGACTTCAGATGCTAGTGATTATGGTATAGGAGCAGTAATTCTACATAAATATGAAGACGGTAACATGAAAGCCGTCTACCGGCAGAAAAATCTACAGCCAGATCGAAAAAGATGCGTTAGCAATAATATTTGCATTGAAAAAATTTCACAAATGTATACACGGAAGAAGTTTTAATTTACAGACGGATCAACGACCTCTATTAGGAATTTATTGTTCAGTACCATCTCATTAAATTGCGATTTCAGGATGGAATATCAGTCGTCCATAAAATTAGGACATGCTGATGCTTTATCAAGATTGATACCAAAAGTACTGAACCGTTTGAGTACACTGTTATTGCAGCATTAAAAAGTGAAATAGAAATTAAAAATATATTATGCAATGTAGTACGCGATCTACCAGTTACCCATGAAGAAATAAAGATAAAAACAAAACAAGACATGTTTATTTCGAAAAAAAAAAAATCGACTAAAAGAAAGTAAGAAAGACGATGTTTGAAACGCAATCCAGAATGCTTACTCACTTTGTGACGGAGTACTTCTGTTGATACAAAGAGTAGTAATAGTTAGCATATTACAAAAGCGGATATTAAAGGAATTTCATAGCGTAGATCCGGGAATTTTAAGGATGCCATCTCTTATGAGAAGCTATGTATACCGGACCAAAATTGATCAAGATATTGGAAAATTAGTCAAAGCCTCCAGAGGTTGTAGTCTGGCAGTAAAATCACCTACCACGAAATCACAAACCTGGCCAAAGACAGATATCCTGTGGTCAAGACATAGATTTCGCAGCTCCAATAAACGGATCACATTATCTTGTGGTAGTAGATAGCTTTACTAAGTGTCCTGAAATTTGTAAGTGAAAAAAAACAAAAAAAAAACAATAAAACAACTTCCACGGTTACAGTGAATTTTTACACGAACTGTTTGCAAGATATGGCTTTCCGGATGCCATAGTCTCAGATAACGGTACACAATTCACTGCTTACGAATTTAATGAATTTTCTAAAAGGTCAAACGAACAAGCTGAAAGGTTTGTGGATACTTTAAGAGAGCTTTGAAGAAAGCGAGTAATAAAAAAGTGAATGAAGAAGCACTACAGAAATTATTGAGAGTATGACGGATAACGCCGAACCGCAATACACCGTCAGGCATGTCACCGGTATAATTGAAGTTCGCAAGAAAAAATAAATCGGAGTTCGACAAATTGTTATGAGATCAAAAAAGAATAAGAACGGATAACAAAAAAGAAAAAAAATTTCAAAATAGGCGAAAAAGTGTTTTCCAGAATATATAAAATTGGAAAAATAAATGTGGGAAGATGGCGTAATAAGGTCACCATTTAGAAAAATGATATATGTGATAAAAGGAAAAAATGCGAAGAAAAAAGGCATTGGGATCCGTTAAAGAAAAGGTTTACTGAAGAAAGGTCTGCAAGGAAGAACCTATACAAGTACTGTATGATATTTTTGACATAGCAGAACCACAAGAACTCGTTCAACTTACAAGTATAGTTACCAGAAAAAGGAAACGTACGGGAAAAATAGAGGTTGAACCAAAACGAAAGAATTACAAAGTTCAGTACGTTGGCGAACGCGCCAGAAAGAGAAGAGGTAAATACTAAGAAATAAAATGAAATATTTAATAGTGAAAAAAAATCTTAAAAGTGGGGGAAGTTGTGGTGCAAAGAAGACATCCCCGGTAACACAAATGAACTAGGTAAGACGACTTAAATAAAGAACATAAAATGAATCAGAAGACAATCGCAGTCTGTCCCAGGCTCGCGACAAGACAAGATATCTGTCTTCGAACAGAGGCTGACAAAGCCTCCGTCTTCGGACGGAGAATGATTCACTCGGGCTCTGTCTTCGGATAGAGACTCGTCTAAAAAAACACAGACCTGTTATGTACCCAAGCCCGTTTTAGCGGGGACTGGGTAAACTTTGACCAGTGGCCCAGGTGGAAACGCTCGGGTTACCCACAGTAAACTTGACCTTATGTTGCATCTAGTCCGCATAAGGGCGACCGGTAAATACCAGTCAGTCGGAGTCAGACAGTCTGCCGTCTGCCATGCAATTGTCAAGTTCCTTGCCGGGTCTCTGTCTACAGATGAAGACTCGGCCGAGAAAAATAGATAATGCAATGTCAAGCAGGTGCGGAAGTATCTTCCCAGATATTTAAATATCTGGGAAATGTTTTGACGGAGGAAGGTAAGTGCAACTGACATTCGAAGGCGTATTGGGCTGGCCAAGGACGCATTTCACAAGCTGGGCAGAGTATTACGATACAGGGGGATTTCTTTAGTAACATAGAATAGAGTACTAAGCTGCTACGTGACATCTATCCTCTTTTACAGCAGCGAATGTTGGACGGTTTCCTGAAAGAGGAAGAATAGACTCGTGACAATGGAGGTATGGTTCTATGGAGGATGCTAAGAATATAATGGACCTAGTGTCTGAGCAATGATGAAGTTTTGGAGAGGACGCAAACAAGGAGAAAGCTTATACTTAACATCAGGGGGAGGCAGATGAAATTTCTAGGACACATAATGAGAAAGGAGTGCGAATAGAGGGAAAGAGAGACAAAGGAAAGCAACGCAAGACATGACGCGAATAAGCAAGTGGATGACAGAACGCGGTCTGAGGGAGGTGGCAGAGAGTCGAAACTTATTGAGAGCTACAAAGGATAGGAGGAAATGAAGAGCCATGAGCGCCAACGTCCTGAAGGGGCACGGCACATTAAAAGGAAGAAAGTTATCGTTAATTATATTTTTGAGAGATTAAAGAGAACTTAACATCTAAAGATAATAGGAGCAACATATATACAAATGAAAGTCGATAAACTAATGAGAAATGGTTTGATAATAACATAAAGCTTGAAGTAATTATAAAGGTTTATGGATATTAGTATATAAGGTGTTTTGTTAAAACAAAGCCAAATATTTTTCATAAATTTCATATTGGTCCTTATCACTTTAAGAGATGTTCAGTTTACCAAACCTATTTGCTTTGTTGTTTGTTGTCATCACTGCATTTCTAGTTGATCCGTTCTTTGACCTTCCATGGGTGTACAAACATAACTTTACTTATTTTAACATCATCCCTTATCACCCCAAGTGTCGTTCAAATTAGGTGATATTTTACGTTGGGTCTTTCAAAAACAAGCCCGGTTATCAGAGACCAAGCTGTAAACATGCCTATAACAATCTTAGTGGAACACCTATTTCTGAAAGTTAGATTCCATCTATCTTTGATCTGCCGCATCTAAAATCAGACACATAATGGTCAGTAAGCACTTGGATTAGTAACCAAAAAAAAATGATGACCAACAAAATTAAAAATAAAAGGTATCAAAGACAGATTTTCTAAAGTTATGAAAAATGTTTGTAGCTGAACATTATTTATATTCTTAAAATCAATTTAAATATCTACTAACTTCTATTAGTAAATACTTAACAAAGAAACTGTTAAGGGGCCAACCCCTTTTTATACAAGTGGACTCGCCCAGTGTGTACTTGTACTGCTGCCGGTGAATATCCGAGAGTGTGAGACAGTGAGATAGTGAGAGAGTGAGAGTGTGAGGTAACCGCTTTTTTAGGAGTCACAGTTACGAGCACGTAGACTCAGAAGGAAGTCATACTTCGATACTGAATTTCCCAGACTGTATATATATTATTATTGCTACTAACCGCATTTCTGGATCTACTAACCGTATTACCAATTGTATTATTACGTCAATACATTTATTTGCTTTATTTCATTCCTGCGTTTGTCATTCATTTGAGACCGGATTTCATCTCGGAATCCACAACAAATTGACGACGAGCGATTCGAACTCACGTGGGAAGAACAAAAAACAAAAAAATTTCCCTCGTCATCCACAACAAATTGGCGACGAGTGATTCGAACTCACACGAGAAGAAATAGAAAAATCCTCCCCTCGTCCACAACAAATTGACGACGAGCAATTTGAACTCACACAGAAAGAACAAACAACAATAAAAAATTCCCTCGTCGTCCACAACAAATTGACGACAAAGAGTTACGAGGATTAAAAATACGTAAAATTGAGTTAACATGGAAGATTTTAAAAATATTTTGGTAGAACTGGTAAAATACCAAAATAATCAACAATTTAACTACAAGAAAGAATGGAAGAAAAATGGCAAAAGCAATTACTATAAACGCAGAAGGAAAATCAAGAAAAACAAATACAGCTCCAGGAACTAATATTGAAAGTAGCGAGTAACAAGTAACCAGATATTGAAAAAGAGGCAACTTTTTCGCAAGACGCAGTGTGGAATACCATAGAGATTTTCAAATATTCTCTAGATGAGAAGAAAAATTTGGTAGATTACTTCAGAAGACACGAAGACATCTTTAACATCGACTGTCAAAACTGGACAGAAGCAAAAAAGCTACATCTATTGCTTAGAAAATTAGGAACTGAAGAATATACAAAGTTCGTGGATAATATCTTGCCAAAAAAGACAAACGAATTAGCATTTGACAAAGCAGTTATATGTCTTAAAGAACTCTTGAGTCCAAAAACATCACTTTTCCACGAGAGGTGGAAATGCCTTAACCTGGTAAAGGGCGATAATGAGGATTATTCCACGTTTGCCGCAATCGTAAATAAACACTGTGACGACTTCAAATTAGCGGAATTAACCCCGGATAATTTCAAGTGTTCAAGGGTTAGTTTCAACAAAAGATAGTGAAATGCGCAAAAGAATGCTTTCAAAATTACAAAATGAACCTGGACTAACACTACAACAATTATCGAAAGATTGCCAGAAGTGCCTAAGTATAAAGAAAGACTCGAAATACATTGAGGAGTCAGCTGTATCTCATATACGTAAGTTAAACAAAAGTCAACGTTCTTTCACACACACACCCCCGGAAAGAAAACAAAAATTCAATAATAATGAAAAAATATTCTCACCCTCCCCGGAAAGAAAGAAAAATTCTATATTAAGAGAAAAAGTACAACATACAGAGCAAATTATGAGGGAAATCGAAGCAAATATAAGCCCCCCCCCCAATCAGCATGTTATCGATGTGGAGGACTACATATGAACAAGGATTGCCGTTTTAAATATAAAAACTGTCTTTAGTGTGGAAAAATGGGTCACAAGGCATCTCAATGTTAGAACAGAAAATCTACTAGTGGAATAAGAGATACTAAAATGCATAACGAACACAATACCAACATAAGGAAATATATGGAACTTGAAATCTTAAATAAAAAGATAAAAGTCGGTTACAGGCAAGCGAATAAAATTCGAAGGAGAAATAATCGTGAATTTTAAATTTCACGGGTAAACAAAAACTTAAGATATACGTCATGAAAGATACTGAAAATCTAGTAGGTATCGACTGGATGCAAAAGTTCAACGTTTGGGATCTATCTATCAGCTCTTTTTGCAAAAAGTTTGAGGTTGAACCATCAGATGCTATAAAGTTAAAGGAAGAATTATATAACCAATTTCCTGGGGTATTTTCGAGCGGGTTGGGACGATGCAACAAATTTGAGGCCAGAATTGAATTAAAAGAAAACGTCCCAGCAGCATGTAAAAAGAAGCGAAACGTGCCATTTGCTACCATAGATGAAAACAGTAAAGAGTTATACAAGGCAGTAAAGGAACTACCTGTGACTTTGCGAGAGATAAGAAGAGAAACGGAAAAGGATGAATTTATGCAGAGGACGAAGGTAAAAATACAGTCTGTGTTTGACAAATTATTACCAAACAAGAACAAAAACCAGTATACACCTATTGTACCCAAGAGATCATTTAAAACAAGAAGAGAAAATTTACCGAACCTCTGGTTATCGACCATAAGAGAAAAAAATACTAATTCCCCCAAAAAGCGATCTAAGGAGTGGGGGGGTGTTAAGGGGTCCACCCCTTTTTATACAAGTGGACCACCCCTTTTTATACAAGTGGACTTCACCAGTGTGTACTTGTACTGCTGCCGGTGAATATCCGAGAGTGTGAGACAGTGAGATAGTGAGAGAGTGAGAGTGTGAGGTAACCGCTTTTTTAGGAGTCACAGTTACGAGCACGTAGACTCAGAAGGAAGTCATACTTCGATACTGAATTTCCCAAACTGTATATATATATTATTATTGCTACTAACCGCATTTCTGGATCTACTAACCGTATTACCAATTGTATTATTGCGTCAATACATTTATTTACTATATTTTATTCCTGCGTTTGTCATTCATTTGAGACCGGATTTCATCTCGGAATCCACAACAGAAACAAAAGCTTCTCAGATTGGACAATTTTCTGAAATTCGGATTTCGGAAGGATAGTACAGGTATATAGAGTGGAAGATTGTTACTCGTAAGGGGGAAATACAGCTCATTTTAATATATTTAAACTTTTCAAAGTAAAAAATATAATCAAAATATCTGATGGAATTGGTATACCTGACTAATAGGGTCAATAAGACAATGCTTGAGGTGGATAGAACCTAGGCCATCTGCAATTACTAAGTTCCATTGTACGCGCAGTAAATCTTTAAACGTTAGCTACATTCGTGACATTTTTGGCACCATACGCGAGCTTTGATGCCCAGGCGACACACCATGAAATCGGTTTTCAGAGATTTTCGGTTCTCAGATCTTTTTGGTTTTTGGAGTTTCTCTGTTTTTTAATTTTTTTCGATTTTCGGAGTTTTACGGTTTTCTTAATTTCGAATAAAAGTAATAAAATTTTATTAAATGATTTCAGTGAATAAAACTCACCAAATTAAAGTAGCTTAATTTATTATATACTGTTGCGTTCATCGGGTACACAGAAACTCTCAGCCGTAACCAACTTCTTATATTTCATAGCGTTTGTAGATATGAGAATAATAAAACAATTTTGATAATTTTTTCTATGATAAAGTCCACGCCAGTCACGTATTATTTGCTTTACCCAGATACACAATGCAACAGCAAGTGCTGAGGTTTTGAACTGTTGCCAAAGCAATGCATCTGTCTGAATGAAACAAATTCAAATACCTAAATAAGATATATTATGATAGGATAAGACGAAAGAAAATATAAAACTTACTAAAAAAAATAGTGTTCTGTACGATGTAAAATATAACACTAATTTTATTTCCATTTGTGCTTCTGTTACACTCAGAAACTGGAAGAAGTATTTTTCTTCTTCTTTTTTTACAGTGATATCCATCCTGTAAAAGACCAAAGAGCCACTCGAGGTAGAGGGTTACAGAGTAAGAGGTACAAATTATGGGGATATTTAAGGAAGATAACGGTTGACATTAGGCTTGAACAAGTTAAGATTGTAGTTATCGAGAAAGCATCTTCTTGAGCGTCGGTCATACAAAGCAGATTAAGCTTCTCGAGTTGAACTTACATCTCACGAATGGAATACAAAGGGAACGAGTGTTGTTTGATACAATGTGCGTGGTTTGACGGGTTTCAGTCGTGAATTTTAGAACTGATTGAACTAAGGTGTTAACCAGGTATTATAAGACATTCATGAATTCTTCACATAAAAACTCCATAATCCATAATCCACATATAGACACGCATATCTTATTCTCTTCTTTAACGTGTCGTTTCCTGTCAAGGCGTTGGCAATCATGGATCCCCTCAACATTATGTTCTTTGTCGCTCTACACAATTCTTCAATCAATTTTCTCCAAACGCATTAGATATGTTGCTTATTGTTTCCCCTCGTCAATCCTTTCTTCAGTATATCCTGTGAGTGTTAAATTTCCCAAAACCCATTTCCTCATAATGTATCCCAGAATTTTCAAATGTTTCTTTCTGGTTTTCACGATAATTGTCCTTCTACTTGTAATTTTCTTTAGAACTTCAACGTTAATGACGTTTTGCCTATGATATTCTGTGCAACCATTGAGAGAAACACTTCCTTTTTCATCTGTTCAACATTTACTGGCACACAAGGAGATAGGTATGACGTAACAATTCAATACTCTTTTCTTAGTTTCTAACGAAAGATTCCTATGTTCTAAAACTTTTTTTAGTTGCTAGACGGCATCGTTTTCTGTTCAGATACCCCTCTGGATCTCTGTATCAAACTTTCCGTCGTCTGTTGCTACAATACTCAGATAGTTAAATATCTCTATTTATTTAATTCTGATATATCTTATTCAAATTTCATATCTCTTGCTTATGATCATACATTCCATCTTCTGATAGTTCATTCTTGGATCCTTTTGCTACCTTCTCTTAGAGGTTTTGTAGTTCTACTTCAGATTCTTGTCTTCTAAGCTCTTATATTTGCCCTTAACTCTGTCAGGATATATATATTTTTACAAAAGGAATCTACCTGATTTCTGATTCTTTGGAATTCTTTAATATCCGTAATTTTAGTTTAACTTTGCATATGACTAGGAAGTAGTCGTTACCACAGTTGGCGCTTGGATAAGTTTTAGAGTGTAGAAATGCATTTCTGAATTTTTCATTGTTTCTTACGTAGTCTATTTTTATGAGCTTTTCCATGTCCACAAATGACTTGAATTTTCTTAAACCTGTGCATCACTAATCCTATTTTTTCTTCGTTCGTTGCGTGACCACTACCAACTATTTTACTACTTATCTTCCATTTCTACTTTAGCGTTTACGTCTCGCATGAATATGATAGCTTCTTACGATTTGCACTGACGTTTTGTGTTATTTAGTGCGTTATAAAACTGATCTAATTCTTCTCCTGTATTCTCACTTCTGGTTCCTTGGTTTTTAATCTTCGTATTTTTTCCAACTAAATTTTCTTTCTTTTCATTTTTTTCTGGAATATTCAAGAGTTGGGTATATTTACGAGATATCATGAAATTATGAAGTTATGGGGATTCGATTATGAAAAAATGTTTACTTACCCAAAATCTCTCTCCCCATATTTCCTCATTTATTTATTTATTTTTTGACGAGATAAAAAAAAGAAATCCGAAAGTTTGTAATTCTATTATTATGTAATCGATAGCGACTCAGAATGAGAAATCGAAGAGCTAAGTTTGAATTATAGTTTATTATTATTATTTTTTTTTTTTTTTACATTCACTTATGCACAAAATACTCTTGGGAAAGGTATAAATCTGTCTTTATCCAGATATATATTAAATTGAAGGATTTGTTTCTGGAAAATCATTGTTATTCCCAAAACGTTGTTAATGCAACATTCACACACAGACACACACAGACACACACACAAATGAATTATTCTTACAATTCAAAATGTTTTAGCTTTTAATAACCCACAAGTGGTTGGTAAGCTGTAAAATACAAGCAATAAATCAATCAAGCTATTACTAAAATGAATCAAAATAATCTGCATTTTTACAGACGTTTAGTCTAATGCTTCTTTCATGTAAACATCTGAAAAATGTGTTTCTTACCTTACTGACGTTGCTTGTTCGTTTCATTGCAGAGTAGTCGAGAAAGGAGAGAGAAGTGAGAACTATACAGACGAAATCAAGAGAATATGAATTTTTTTAATCATTTCACCCCCACTAAGAAGATAAAGCCATTAAGAAACAAGGGGTTACTATGATAGAAAAAATATGAGAAAAGCGTTATGAAGAAGAGAGGACAATAAAAGAAAAGGATTCAAGGAAACAGAAGATAACGATTGACATTGCATTAAAATTTCTGAAGGTCAAATGAAAGCAAGAAGCCAAAAGACAGTTCAACAAGCAAGAAGTGTTAGGGAAGAAAATGTTAGCATATAAGTGACGGTTATATCTAACAATTTCGTAAAATGCTAGCTGAAGAAGACCGGAGCGTACAACGGCAGAAACGTTGTAATAAATATGGCGACAAAGATGAGGACAATAGTCCGAATAATGTAAATAATGTAAGAAAAACAACCTGTCAAACGACTTCGAGATATTTAAAGCAACAGCTCGCTCTTCATCAGTATTACCTAAAGCTGAGTAGAGTCTTTCAGCAATAACCATTAATACATCAGCAATTGACCTAGAGAAGCAAAAGCCATATTGCTTGTATGAAAGAAGATCCTGCGAGGTTAGATGATTACCCAATTTGGAGTTGGTTAGAGCATTTAGTACTTTGCCAAGAAGAGGTAGATGGCTAATCGACCGATAGTTAGAAGTATCAGACAGATTCTTCTTTGGGTTTTGAATTACTGAAATATAGATATTGTATTTATTATAATCGTAACATGAGTAACGGTATCAGAGAATGCTTCCCATTGGTTGAAAGTATTTGATTTGCTAGTGAATATTTTTTTGTGTTGCATACAGCTTGTTTGCTTGGCACAGCACGAACAGTAAGAAAAGTACAGGATACCTATGGCTGCAGGATGTTGCATGATATTCAATAAGAGAAAAACCAGCTTATATCATTTAGTAAGCAGTACAAAACGACTTCTACTACTACTACTACTATTAATAATAATAATAATAATAATAATAATGATAGAAGTGAGAAAGAAGAAAAAGAAAAGCAAGAAGAAGAAAAAGAAGAAATATATTCATCATCAAAAACCTCTCAGTTGTAGCTATTGTTTCAGATTTTAAAATGACGGATACAAGAATTAAAATTCTGAAAGGTTGGGTGTAATATCTCAATTGGGTCTTAAAGTCACTTAAGATTCCCGCAAAGATCGAGAAGTAAATAGAAAAGAAACAATATATGACCGTATTCCCCAAAATTAACTTTAAGGGTGCTGAGCTGTCTCTTAAAATAAATCCCAGAAGTGGAAAATCAACGGTTGCCAATTATGTATACATTCAAATACAAGAAAGAGCAAGATTCGACTGTTATCACTCAAAAACCTTCAGATCATCGAAAAACATCATTATGTAGGGCTTTACATAAAATGAAAAATCTATGTAGATCATGTAATAAAAAAATAAATATAATTTTGATGCACCTCAATATTATGTAAAATTTCTTTTTCCAATTCGAATGTCCAATTAATAAGATTTAGGTAGACACCACTAATTGTCTCCGAAAAGTTGAATTTTCAGGTACAAGTCAATTGAGACTCATTTAAAATGTTATTATTTATATTGGCGTTTCAATATATAAACATCAGATCTTAGCTTCTGTCATCAATTTCAAATTTATAAGCCAATTACATTACAGAGAGAAATGAAGACTGACGAGAAAAAGAGGAACAAGAGAATTAATGAGAATTTAATCAGAGACGAACCGGAATTTCCTTTCGTCTTCTCTAGTCAAATCCACTTCAGTTTAAATACAGCAAAACTTTCAAATTGTTTGCCAAACATCGGTTGCATTTTAATTGATGCTTAAGATTGAAATTAGGAAAAATGATCTAAAATTAACATTTCGCTCTTGTCTCCATGTTGTCGTGCTTTTATGAAAATAGAATTTCTCTGGCATAGATCTCTTGATTCTTCAATCTGAAAATTGAATCAACAAGAATCTCTGCTTGGAGATATAAACTCAACACCCACTGGTAACAAACGTGGTTATTATAAATATGTGAACTAATCAGTTACGTGCCATACGCAATGCACGCTTAGGCGATCATGTATTTTTTGATGCATGATTGACGAGGCAGATTTTTTTCCGTAGTAGGTTAGCATTTCTTTCTGCGGTAGACCAGTTGCCATCCAAGGCTATAGAACCCGGTATGTCCTGCTATTTACCTATAGCTGGAGGGAGGAGAAGAGGATTTATACCTTTACCAAGGGTGTTAGCACGTAAATGAATGTAATGGATTTGACTGGAATTCGAACTCGGCTCTCTGAGCCGCTATCCATTACTCCACCGCGCCTCCTTGTGAACTAATAACGAAGTAATATATTTGTTTTTTAAACGCCACGAATAATTCTTAAGTTAGTTTGTTACAAAATATATTATCTGTTACAATTAAACTGCTAGGTCGCACAAAAGATTCATTCTGTTTCTGTGCTTATATAGCATTAAGAGTGTTTATTTTTAATTAACTTCATTCACGATCGCGTAAATTGTAATGTAATGGCTATCATAGAATAATGTTTTATTTCAAAATTTGTAAGAATTTGCTTACATTTGTTTATTGGTTATAATAATATGTTAAATAAAAGTCATTTTCGACATATAATCTTCTTACGGCCATATAGCGTTGAAAAATCGGTCCCCTTACGATTAATGAAGTTAAGAAACGTCGGATCTAGATGGTACTTAGATGGGTGACCGCTTAGGAATACCAGATGCTATAGTGCTTGGATGTGCGGGTGATTTAATGAATAATGGCTAGGAATTCTTAATCGGAGAGCCGAGTTCGAATTTCAGCTGTGTTCGTTATATTCACTTACGCGCAAATATACATTGGAAAGGTATGAAATCCACCTCTTCTTCCGCCAACTATGGCTTGTATCAATAAATTATTATTATCTCAAAGAAAAAATTCTTCCAATCTAAAAATATTTTTTGTCTTCAAATAACTTACAAATGGTTGATAATCTGTAGAAAACGAATCAATCAACCAATTCAATGCTCGGCCCGGTGGCTAGGATCAAAGTGTAGTATCTGCGCTTTGTGAGCTGCCGGGACGGGTGTCTGTCGAACTCTCTGATTGCAGAGAGGAACCCGGACGAGGCTCCACCGAAGGGTAGGGTTTCGTTGGGGGAGGTTGACGGAACTGGCCCGCCTCGGCGGGTTTGGATGGTTATTTATTTTTGGCTGGGCCTACGGGCTCAGAGATACCCACATTAAAAAGGCTTTGTGCCACATTCGATCCCCGTGAGTGGATTGATAAATACCATCAACCAATTCAATAAATTACGTAAAGCAGCTGTTTGCTAATAAATATAACCTGGAGAACAGAATTGGGGACTTGCCATAAAAATAACAGAATATGCTCTCAGAAAATGGTAATTTTATTCAATAAACGAAATGTCACACAATTTTAAAAATGTATTTTATTTTTATTTATTAAGCCGAGATAACCGCTTGATTAGCACAATAAATAGATCTTATTTCTTTTTAAAAATCTAACTTTGACAATTGAGATGAATTAATTATTTCTTTGAGAAAGCACAAATAAAGTCTAAGAAACAAAGACAATGAAGGCTTCTCTACATCCTCAAAGGAAATAATTTGTTAAGAACAAGAAATTAAAAGGAATTAATATTTTTTTTTGTTTTTCGTTTATTCTATTGCCTGAAATGTTGTTATGCAGCCTAGCTTCACCTCTTTCTTCATTCTATCCTTTTGGTCTTCTTTTTTTTTATCTACCATCTTCTTCCCTTTTATTCTTTGTTTTCTTCCAAGATATTCATTGTACCAATTTCTTCATTGTGCCAAAACCAATAACCAACTTTAAACTAAAACTGTTTTGTTATTATTAAAATCATTTTAACAATGTATGGATTTTATATAAGCATAAACTTTGAATGTGGATTTTGTACTATATTAATGAATATAATAGAAAAAGAAATAACAACATGCAAGTACATAAATATCAAAATTGAAACTATACACTGCCTGCCATCAGATATAGAATTTTTGTCGCCCAAATTTAAAAAAATAATATCAGTTACTTGTTTAGATATTTTTAGAAGCATTATGAGTCAGTCCCAAGTCACAGCAACTAATCATGGGTCTTTGAATCACCGTATTATCAGTGTGCGCGTGTAAAGAGACACTGTCTATTTATCTTCATTCTGGTTTTGAATTCAGAAGTGTCCTACCAAAAAGTGAAGATCAATTTTACTTTCTGCCGTGTCTAACTATAACTGCATATCGTTAGAATCATCAATGTTTTAAGCAAAAACATAAAGCCACTGAAGGCTTTGTAATTGTTTTGCTTAATTGTTTATTTTTATCAATTTTCTATTTGATTCCCTTAAATGAAACCAAGTAAATTAAGTATGCAAAACAGTTATAAAGTCAGTCCTATTCAGTCGACCATAAAACAGAATAATAAAACAAATGAGTGAACCTGAAGCGGATTAACGAAAAATATTTCCACCACAGCTATCAAGAAAGTAAGATTTGAGAAAATTTTATGGTGCATATTTTAGAAATAAACACACTTTTACGCAATTTAACACATGATAATTTCAGTTTTGAAAGGGCCTCTACTTCAAGCAACATTTCTATAAGAGAAAAATAAAAATCATTTATTTTCCAAAGTAGGCAATAATTCTACTTTCTATATTCAAAAAGGGTGTTATGGACATATTCTTGACTGAAATGACGAGATAATTGCTTTTGTCGTCTCAAGACATCCATACCTCAAAGTCATTGAAGTTGGACTCTTACAATTCAAGGAAAGTTAACAAAAAAGGGAAAAATGTGTATTTTAAGGAAAAGTGGACATCAGAAGGAATCAAATCAAGTTTCTATCTCGTAAAAATAGAATATCAATCATATGATAAATGTCACTGAACGACAGAAACTAGCATGCTGGACTGTAGGCCATAAAGAGTACACCCTGTCTGTAGTTATTAAATAAATCATATAAACTTCAATAATTCAAATGTGGGTGACAAAATATTGACAAATTTTAAACAATCAACTTAGATGTTAAAACAAAGCCTGTGTCAAAATTTTAGGTAGTATCAATATGTTTTATTGAAGTTATTTGATGTATTCTAAAAAACTGCAAAACCAAATAATCATATTTTACTTCAATAAAAAGGTTATAAAATCATGAAAAAATTGTCCAACACCTATAATAGAACAAATAACAAACACATATGATTTCTATTTGAATCCTTTACATTTTAATTCAGTGACTCTTCTTCTCAATAACAGCCAATAATCCATTGACTTTGTTAATGTTCTTACTTCAGCAGGTTCATTTTCCGACATGGCAGTTTTACTTTTTTCCCATAGGTATGCTTTGCTGTTATACTGTTTGCCAACTTCATATAATTTCATATTCACAATAGACCATAGATTTTCGATCGGATTCAAATCAGGACCTGATGGAGGTCATTCCATTATCTTCTCCTCTGCACACTTCACTTTGAAACTGCAAGACTGGGACTTGTACCATACAAAGAAAGTCTTGTTCATAAATTTACAATAGTTAGTACTGTTCAGTTTAAGTCCTTCGTCGACTTTGAATGGACAAATAACGGTTTAGTAGACAATTCCAGCCATATCATAACACTACCTTCTTTTTGTTGCCTTCTTTTAGCACGTCTGAATTGAATCCTTTGGCACATCTATCAGGGCCATCACATATCACTCGAGATTCGTCCGTGAAAATTACTTTAGAAAAGTCAATTTTCATGTATTTGACACTTTAAAATATTTGCTTTAGAGAGAGGAGGTTGCCAATGAGATTTTTTACAGATCTCGATTCACAAAGTATTCTACATCATTTGTCCTTCTTGACACACTAAATTCCAGCCTTTTCAAAGATCTGGGCGTTGATTCAAAAGTGGTTGTTTCGCTCAGTTTACGTGGAACTCGATGAAGTTCTTGAACCCTTTTCTTTTGCTTCAGGTTCTCAACTGAGTTTCAACAGCCTTCTTTATCGCTCGATGATCTCTGCAAAGCTGCTTTGATATCACCAATGTGAATATTCTCCGACTCATTAACTTTGTCGTTTTCTGTTTTCAGCAGTTAGAATCTTCCCTTTACCTATCGATAAAAAGAAAGAATAGTTATTAGATTTCGGAGATCATAAGCTAATATTAGTTTAATCTCCATACTAACTTTAGTCAATCCATTTTCGTAAATTCCAGGTACTTCAAAAACAAGACATTATAAATGACAGGAAATTAAGTTAAATATTTTAATAAGTGGGGAAATGGATGAGTTTAAATTTGATAAATATTGGTTCAGAACTTTTTGAGTTATTGAGGTTTATTTGATTTGCATAATAACTTCAGACAGGCTTTAAACTTGACTATTCATTCACCAAGTCTTGAATTATCTCCCCTCGTGGCTTACAGCCATATCACGTTGAAACAGCGGTTCTCTTACGATCATCACAGTTAAGCATCATCGAGCCTGGTCAGTACCTTAATGGGTAACCGCTTGTGTATACTATGTGCCGTAAACTTGGATGCTTGCGTGGTGTAATGGATAACTGATCGGAATCGAAAATTAGACAGCCGAGTTCAAATTCTAGTAGGCTTCGTTATATTCACTTACGTGCAAAAACCCTTGGGAAAGGTATCATTCCACCACTTCTCTGCCCGCGATGGAGTAATTAGTAGTACTTATGTCAGTAAATCATTATTATTTTCTGGCTTTAAATAACCTGCAAAATGTTGATAATCCGTAAAAACTAATCAATCAGTTAATAAATATTCTCTAGTATCCTCGCGTGCCTGTAAATTATTAGTAATTAACTGAGTTTCGCGGTAGAGAAATCTAGTGGTGGTCGTCCGACATCGACTGACCCTCGAACCCTTGAGCGACTCCTACTACTCCTACTTATTATAGGTGGGAGAATCTATTAACAATAGAATAGGTGTGTTCCACTATAACACTAACTTCACTAAATATATTAATGGTAAGGGTAATATTAGCCATTACCTTATAAGGAGCCATTTGATGGAGCAGCTAGTAATTTATGTCTATTGAAAATTATAAATCTTTATCTAAAAAATCATTTTTCAGGAAAATAGGTTTCTCATGTCTTGTACCTGTTATCGCTCTTTTTAGTATTGATGGGAGTTTCCTGCCTAACTTTTTATTTGAAGTAGAGTGGAAAACTCAGCCGCTCGAATATGTTATTATTTCCTCTTCCAGTTATATGTGATATCCATTTTAACTGTTCCTTCCGTGGAAAGTCCTCAAGTGGTTTCTGTTATTTGTTACAGTTCTTTGTGATTCTGTGGTGCAATTCCACAAGGTTTGAAGAAGGATGGTCCTCAGTAAGATCTACAGGCCTAATTCCTTCAAAACCATTTCTAACCATTGATCATTGAAGCAGGCAGTTTACATATTTCTGATCGGGTTTGATGTTCGGATAAAAAAGATGAAAAGGTTTTAGCCTTAGAATATTTTAAAGCCTTTCAATTCTACATTAAAATATTAGTCAAATAACTGCCATAAATGTTTATATTTTCTTTACGTTTTCAAAAAGTACATATACTAACATAAGTACGTTAAAGTAATTTTTACTGATTTACAATATATAGCATCTTTACGAAATCCTTTGTTAATTATAAGAATAAAACTCCAGTTGAAAGTGAGTCATTTTTAATCGTTATTATACATATATTTTACTAGATTACCAATAACCCCTTGTGTTATTGATGGTTCAGGTTATAAAACGTTGAAGTTTATTTCAACATCCAAAAATTGCCTGTCTGAGGATAGTTGAAGTAAAAATACTTACAGTATAAACAACTCGTATTTTTAAATCTTATTCACTTAAAATATTTTGAAATCAGATTAACTTAAAAATAGTTTTTTTAATATGCAAAAGAATATTTTAAAATCATAATCACTTGAAAATGTTTTTTTAAATATGCCAAAATATTTTGTTAAATATTTAAAATATTTTTTTATTTAAAGAAAGCTGAAATATAAATAACTACTCTACAAACAACTAAACGAAACAGTAAAGCGAGATCTTTTTGTGTCTGTCTTTAACTTTAAAATATCTTAATTAAAAAATTGTCTGTTTGAAGACATTTAAAATAAAAATACTGCATAAACAACTCGTAAATATTGATGTGCCAGACGGATGCACGACTCAAGAACGCACGCAATCACAGATTTAGTATTATATAGATGACATTAAGTTAATCATTGTTTAATTTTTCTCATAAAATAAATATTCTGATTATTTTTCAGTTTAAAATTTAACTAAACATGTACAAGTAATCATCGTCTGATTTTCTCTCGGCTTTAAAATATTTGTTAAAACTGTTATAAATAACATAACACTTGTATGAAGATGCATCGTTTTTATTTTATTACTGCTAATATTGTACGAATTCTTGCAGTAAATTGCGATAAGGTGTCAAATGACAGTAATCTCTAAACATCCCATAAAACTCCAACAAAGATCTTATGAATTAATGAAACAAGTTGCTTCTGAAAGCATAAAAATTTGATTGGATGTCCTTGCGTGTTTGTGAATATTCCAAAAGAATACATAAAAGCATTCATATTTCAGATAAATACCAGATAATCGTCTATAGCAGACACATTGGTTGTTTGGAATAATTCATTTGAAAATTATATGCAAATGAACGCGAATCTCGATCAAATAAAATGTAAATGATAGAAACAGACGAATAGTTTCAGCAACTAACAATAAATTATTCTACTGCACATACGTGCGGGCCTAGCTTTGTTTGTCTCTGTGTTTGAAATTCTTGATGTGAGACCAAATGTATGTACATATGCCAGTGTGACCATCTCCGCATAAAAATAATAATAAAAAAAAACATAATAATGGTGAGCTGTTATCGTAATTAGTGTGTATGTCAGGGCTTGTGAAAACGATTCAACCGGCTGAGATCGGTTATTTGTATAATAAGCCCAGTATGGTTTCCTTTGAGCCGATTCCTTATGGCGAAGAAAGACCTGAAATCACTTTCCGAAAAATTTCAACAAATGAAATAAGTAAAGGAAAAAAAAAGAAGGTGGATATAGAGATAAAGTCTTGTTTGATGCCACTCTGCGAATACAGTCATTGATCATAAAAATATTCGTATGATGATAGCTTGGCATTGGGAGACCATAAATCATTTCTGATGATCGATTTATTCTGTCTATTAAAACACAAAAAGAGGGTCTTATTGCGTTCATTATCATATGTATATTCATCCCAAGTGGTTCATAATGCTAGATGAAATATATATGCAGATATGGGCACACACGAACTTACAAATGTGAAAGATTCGTTGAACATTCATTTATTACACATACACGCAAACATATACGAGGGTCTTAAACAAGTAACTGGCACACCAACAAAGATGTCTGCGTCTCTGAAATCAACGACGGTCACCAACCGTCGTTGATTTCCTTGCTTTAAATTCATCTTTGGTGTTACAAGAATTTTTGTAGGTCTCTCGCTCAACTGTGCCACAGACATAATAATCTAGGGGTTACAGTCTGGGGTCTTTGGTGGCCATATGTAAGGAGAGATGTGGTCGTAGAAATTGTCTGACAGCCATGACTGGGTTTTCCTCTTTGTGCAGAGTCTGTTGCCAGACATAGGGACTTCCAGCAGCCATCCTCTTGACCCAGGGCAGTACTACCCCCTCAAGTTGCTTGATGTAGGTCTCCGTGTTGAGTCTGAGGCCCAGCGGAAAGATGAATGGAGACATAACGTCGCCATCTCTAGTAATCTCTCCAAACATCTTCGTAATCTCCATTAGACTCATCTGACTCTTTCCGAATCCCCTGCTCTGTCCTCAGATAGACACACAAAGACTCTGAAATGTGTGTATTTAAGCTTCCGGTGCGAATACCAAGCATGCCTTTTCAAAATTTCTGGCGAAGTGAATTGCGTCATGGTGCCTCTTTTTCTCACAGACGGGGCCCAACTGATCCTACTATACTGTGCAGACGACAAAATGAAAAACAAACAAAGTGCATGCGCGAAATTAAAAATATAAAATGGCGACAATCTAAAGATCGCATCCTGTATGTACATATGAGTGTTTATGTGTTGTGCGTGTTTTTGAAGTTAGGTCTTTGTGTAAACATACAAAAATTTATACATTTCATATATATATATATATATCAATTTATATATATATATGTGTATATATAGATATTTATATATATATATATATACATAAAATTGTTTATATATATATATATATATATATATATATATATATATATATATATATATATATATATATATTTGTTTTTTGTTTATCTCGTTTATCTCTACAGACATGTACGACTCCATAATTTAAATAATCTAAATATATGTATAAGTAAACCAGCTTTTATTAGATTTTTCCCATTCAAAAATATGTCATTATGTGTATATTTTTTTCGAAATTACTTATGGATGTATACTTAGAAAATTCTGAGAGATGTTTTTTTTTTTCCGATGGAAAATATTTTTGAATATCTTTCTTTTATGTTCGTATATTTTACTCATACTTTCGAGTAATTTTACTTCCATTTGGAAAAAAAGAATTAGTTTTCTTGTTTGTATTTTGTTATGCGTATCTTATCTCCTTTTGTGAGTAAGTTTATCTTAGTGTGGCACAAGGCTATCATTGGGAATTACGCAGTTAACCATTGCTTTACGTCGAGGCTCTCCAGAGTTTATTGATATCTACTAAATTTTTTATCAAGTGACACACAGCGATAGACCTGACATAAAGTTTACTACCCATTAAAACCTGCCCTTTAATCCAGTCATCCGTGACTAAATCTGTTCCTCCTACAGGGGGAGTTTTAGTTTTATGGCTATATACGTTGAAACACCGGTTCTCATACCATCAGAGAAGTTAAGCAATGACGAGCCTGATTCGTACCTAGATGAGTGACCCCTTGGGAATATCACGTGCTGTAAGCTTGCATGTATGGGTGGTGTAATTGATAACGGCTCGCAATTAGAAATTAGTGAGGCAAGTTCGAATTCTAGACAGATTCATTATATTCACTTACGGGCAAATATATATATATATATATATATATATATATATATATATATATATATATATATATATATATATATATATATATTTAGGGAAAGATATGAACCGCCACTTTTCCGCCCTCTAGTTTCGGCTTAGTTATTAATACTTCTTTAGTAAATCATTAATATCACCTAAATATTTTTACAATCTAAAAAAAGTTTTCTGTCTTTGAATAGACACCCATCAGGATTAAAAAAGAAGACCTACAAAGATCCGATGAAACTTCCTGTACAGTCAAAGGCCACCTTGTTCAATATAATGGAGTAGTCCGGATTATATATATATATATATATATATATATATATATATATATATATATATATATATATATATATATATATATATAAAAAAAGATATATGTTGTGGTTCCAACGAGAGAAAAAGTATGTATATTAAAAAGAAGAGAAGAGAGGTGCCGCGAACGGTTTTGGTTGTAATGTGGATTTATTTAGAAAAAAATATTATGCTTTGTTTTACATAATTTTACGACACGTGTTTCTGGTCTCGCGACCGTCTTCAGGTAAAAGCGGAGATTTCCACATATTATTAAAAATAATTAATTTTTTCCTTCATGTTCAATGTTAAATATTCTCGATATGAGACATTCTCTGTTTGTGTGTTGGTAATCCGAATTTCTTTCTTGAATTGGCAATGAAGAGTTCTGCGCGAAGGGTCATAAAACAATTAAGGTTGGTCCAAGCGAAATGATGAATTGCTTATCGGCATTTTATCTTTTAATGTTTTACTGACCCCTATGTGTTCTTGGATCTGTTTCCATTTTTGGGTGTTTCTGTCAGCATGCGTGTATATATGCGTGCGTATATTTCCCCTCCATACATATACTACGAGGAATTAGTAAACTCATTTGTACATATACATGCATACACACACATATGCACATACACACTATCCCACCACAAGGAATCAGTACACACACACAGACACATATATACACACATACTTCCCAAGCTACATGGAACCAGTATACACACACACACACGCACATACACACACGTACTTCTTAAGTTGTGTGGGGTTTGGATGTGTGCTCGTGAGTAGTTCCCCTGTTTTGTCAACATCCGCATATACATATATAAATGTATGCATACATATATATATATCCTCGTGACAAAACAGGGAACTATTTCACGAGCACACATTCAAACCCCACACAACTTAAGAAGCATGTGTGTATGTGCGTGTGTGTGTGTGTGTATACTGGTTCCATGTAGCTTGGGAAGTATGTGTGTATATATATATATATGTGTGTGTGTGTGTGTGTGTGTGTACCCAAAACGTTTGCGGTACCTCTCTTCTCTTCTTTTTAATATATATATATATATATATATATATATATACCTACAATGACGTGTCACCGATGGACGAGAGGCTTCCTAGAATTAAGTCAACGTTCAAAGTGGAGAATTCCCTTCGTGAAATCAGCGATCACGTGTCCGTGACCAATGCGAACCTCCAAGTTAGGGGACATTGGCTGTGGGCTGATCTGGATAGGGATGGGTTTCGTCAGGTCAACTTACCTAAGACAAGCTAAGCATGAATGAATACCTCTCCTTGCTTTTAAACCGGATATATGGAGAGAACTGGTCTGATACTCAGATGTTACATCCGAGCCTGATGATGATGATGATGATGATGATGCTGATTAAGCTTGGAATCGCAAACAGATGCAAGGTTAGGTCAACTAGTTTTAACCATACTCACTAGAGTTAATACAGTTTCTTAAACATTAGTGTCATTATAATGCTCGTATCAACTCATAGTTCTGGTTGATAATATACCAGAGAAAGACCTGGGTCAAAAGATTAGTGAAGATTACGTGGATTAACAATACAGTAGTACTGAACATCGTAGTTCCTGAAGCTACTAGGTATTTACACTGTCACCCCACTAAGACGAGTTGCGACACAAGGTCAGTTTTTTACCCGAGCGCGTACACCCGGGTTAGGAACAAAAATTGTCCGCACAAAAAGGGCACCGCTCAGTATAATTTTCCACAGTTCGTGCAGCTACTATTGCGACTCCTCCGTACCCCGCTTGTGACTACTTTCATAAGAAATGGAAGAGTCCATGTTCAACATTTTAGGTTAGCGAAGGTCGGTTGTCTTTCTACACAGCAACTGCACATGGGAATTTTAATCTTGTTTTATGAAACTAATTTTTTATTCATTTTTCAACATGAAAGATGTTATGCAGTGGGCGTTGAAATAAATCTGAAACTCTTCATATTTCTTTAGGCTTTATCAAAAAGTCTTTTGAATCAGATGTAAAGGCTTATTTGAATCTTGTTTCAATAATCGTTACTCTTCAAATATTCGTGACCTCGTGGCGGTCGTGGTCTCTTCTATTTTGCGTTTTAAATCCTTGTAATCAACAAACGATGACCAGTCCATTTTGGTCTTTCTTACCAGGAATAATCGCTACCCTTTAAAATCTTAAATCGGTTTGAGACATTACGGCCAGATATTGTTACTTTTTCTTCTACTTCCTGAATTCTGAATGATGCCTAATATTGAAGAATCACCATCGACTGTGGCAGAATCTCAGTACTTGCGTCCATTATTATATCTATTTTTGTGCATTCACTGAACTTGTTCTCTGTATGCATGCAGTCTGTTTTTTCGGAGGTTGCAGATTGCTGAAATATCTGTTCTATGTAAATCAACTTTCTTGTTTTTTTGTATTTCAAGTAGGATTTGCGTCGTGTCAAATGATTTTGTGTAACCAATTATATATTGGTATCGGTCTTTCTGCATTTGTATTGCTTGCTCGGATAGCATTATCACGAGAAAGGTAGCATATCTTGTTCCAGTATCTTGAACAAAACCATATATCTTGCTCTACTTCCGGTTTAATTCATGTAAGAGTTACATTAATTGAAATGTGAATTATATGTTTAGTTATGTGGTTCATTAAGTTGATCTTCCGATGCAATTGAACTTGCTTTCTTAGACATCGTTATGAATATGCATCTATAAGGCATTCCGGTATTTCAGTGCTGTCTTATATTTCACTTATCATCTTATCGATACCAAACGTCCTGGGAAAGACGATAAACTGCATCGGCGTCCTGCGTAAAACGATAAACTACGTCCAACAGCAAGTCCTTTGATCAGGAGGTTTTAAGGAGCGTAGAACCGCCTCTTAATTGCTGGTGTTCTCGAGTCCACCCTGACCCGGGGTGGTAACACCTGTTGGGGTCCCAGCTATGGGCAAGTGGTTGGTCCCAAAACTGGAGTCAAGACACTGTGAAAGTGTAAAAATGGGTTTTAATGCTTGAAATGCTTTGTAAAAAAAGATTGTTACCACAAATAAATTTTTGAAAAATAAGATATTATTATATAAATATTAATATATTTTTGAAGGAAAATATTACCAGAAATAGATTTTTGAAAAAAAATATTACCAGCAATAAAAAATTTTGGCGGCATTAAATAACCCATAGCGGTTGATATGCTGTAAAACAAAACAAACAAAATCGATACCAAAGTCTTGATATAATTTCTATTAAAACCCGATTTTTTCCTGCTGTTTTATTCCTGTTTATCTTTTATCTAGATTTCGCTCCTGTGTTGTCTTGAAAGTGATCTCTTATGTATTCGTTCTAACTTTGTACTATATTTTTTATCTATTATACGTTCCCTTTTTACATGATAAATCTTATCGAAGGGTTCGTTTTATATCCTGCTATTTCTTTTGTCATTTTATGCATGGCTTCCATGTCATTTCCGTCGTGTTTCTAATTCTGAATACTTTTCGTTGAGCCATTCATCTTTTGCTTGTTCGCATCTGTTTCTAATGTCTTTGTTTAACATTGTATATTCGCTATCATTTACTGACTTTATCTATTGTATTTTTTTATTACCTCCAGTGTTTCATCTGTCATCCACTTCTGTTTTTCTTATCTCTTTTGCCTTGGGAAGACATCTTTTGTCGATATCACTCGCCTTTCCCTTAAGCAATCCTATTTTGAGTTACTTTCTTCTTGTTTGTAAATAACTAATGACAGCATAAAATTATCTTATTTCACGGTTATCATTATTAATTTATGATTTTAATCATTTCATCTCAGGTGGTTTTATTAACTTGCTTTGGATAAAATGATTAAAGAATTAATGTTTACTGTGAAATAATAACACTTTTATCTTGTAAAAAATACCCATTTATAAAGAAATATTCGTCTATCGCGTACGCTTTATTACAAATCCCTTTTTTTAATTAAGCATTTATATTTAAATACCTTTCTGCATTTGAAAAGTAAAACTAAATTTGAATTTTAAATGTAGTTGTTACTTAGCTAACTACACTATTTTTATTAATTTACCTTATTTATGTATTTTTTAAATAACTACAACATGACATCTATAAATAGGACGTCCTTGGTAAGACGTTAAACTACATCCGCGTCCTGAGTAAGACGATAAACTACGTCCAGCAGCAAGGCCTCTGATCAGGAGGTTTTGAGGAACGTGGAACCAACTTTTAATTGTGGTGTTCGCAGGTCCACCCTGAGGGGTGGTAGCACCTGTTAGGCTCCCAGCTATGGGCAAATAGTTAACTATTACCACCAATACTTTTTTGAAAAAACATTATTACCAGCAATACAATTTTGAAGGAAAAATATTACCAGAAACAGATTTTTGACAAAGCAAAATATTACCAGCAATAAAAAATTTTGTCGGCATTAAATAACCCATTGAGGTTGATATGCCGTAAAACAAAATAAACCAAAGTAAACCAAACTATAAATAGAAAGCAACTTGCCTTCCAGATTAAGGTCAGCCTTTAGAGGCCTTTAAGTGAATTGGGCAAATGAAAATTTGGGCGTATTTATTTTAAATGAATCTTGCTCGGCATATCATAGGTTATATAAACAGCAAGTGTCAAATAAAAATAGTAATAGCGAAATTAATTATAAAGATTGAAGCATTGATTGAATGCCAAAAATATAAATAGCTCGCAGCTAATTCAAGATCAAAGTTTATTATTTAAAAATGATCACAATGACCTTTTTACTGATAATCAATTATAAATATGTGCGCACACACGTAAAGTCGTAATGAGTTCCTCTGGTAAACCGCGTATGATTGACAATTTTTGAAAACTAAATGTGTGTGGAAAGAAAAAAACGAATATGTTTGCATCTGAAATCAAGTTAAAATCTGAAAATTCCTGCTAAAAATACTGTTTGGATTTCCTGTTTTATGTTTCCTATATTTTTAATTAGAACCAATATCTTCGATCAGAGGAGACATAATTAAAAATGTTACGAAAGAGAAACTATTTTTAGTCGTACTGCTGTAAAGGTATGTTATTATGGCTTACGGTCAAATCACGCTGAAAACACCGGTTCTCGTTCAATCACCGAAGTTAAACATCGTAGAGCTAGGTCAGTACTTAGATGGGGGACCGCTTGGGAACACCTGGTACTGTAAGCCCCCAAAGTCCAACCCTTACCTCACAGTCGGTGGGGAGGGGTGTAAACGGTAGTGTCAGAGCTATGCCGCCCGGAACTTCGTTCCTGGTAGGGCCACCCAAGGCGGACAGGTCTGACACACACGCCGGCTAACAATGGCTCTGGTGAAAATCAAGGACCGTCTGCATCGGTAACCGGCGGCTTCTGGTCGTTCTGGATAACGTTCTTGCTTGCCGCGGGGTTCCCACAGACGCAGAGTCTGGGGAACCCCGCGGCAAGCAAGAACGTTATCCAGTAAACCTGGTACCCCTTACTTATGTAATTTATCCCAAGAATCTTCTTCTCATAACAGGAAGAAGCCGGCTCAATCCGCCCAGGGTGAATGCCGCATCAGTACAGTGGTAGTAGTAGTAAAGGTATGTTATGGGGTCCTCCCCTTTTCATATAAATGGACTCTACCAGTGTTACTTGGAGTGCTGCCGTTAAATACCCAGAGTTAGACAGTCAGCGAAGAGAGGATATATGGAGAGAGAGAGAATATACGAACGGAGATAGTGAGGTAACCTCTTGTAGAAGTCAGTTACAAGCACGTAGACTCTAAGGAAGTCCTACTTCGAGACTGTATATATCTATCTGCATTTGCTACTAACCTCGTTCCTGGACTTACTAACAGTATTACTCTTTGTATGATTGTGTAAATACATTTTATTTCTTATATTTAATTATTGCGTTTGTCATTCCTTGGAGACCGAATTCATCTCGGAATCCACAACAAGGTATATAAAAACGTTGCTGCGTTTTAAAATCACCAATAGACAGATATTATCAGGTTTGTCTAAATTTCCCCAGTCCTATCATTTTTCCACAGTGTTAGTGAAATCTCAAAAGTGCCTTTGAAGTTTATTTAGCTTTTTATTGTTGCAACCATTCAATAGTAGTATGGATTTTACGAAACGTAGGAAACATTTTGCAGCTATGAAAATGTGTTCCGTATGAACATACTGAAAGAAACATCTGTTAGCTTGGAAACAATTGTTTTCCTTTTCTTGAACAACGCAGGAAAAAAGGATATTTTCGATAAAATAGTCCCTGACAATGAAATATGAATTTATTAATAAAATCCATAAAGTGAAATATGGCAATTTACACAGAATCTACTGGAAAAATATTTATCTGTGTGATTGGTGCATTTAAATGGAATTCTTTATTACAAACTCTTGGGATATGGGTATATTGTTACAATGAAATGCGAAAATGAGAAATTCACTTGTTTGAATAAAACACTGTAACCGAGGGAAATACTTTTATGAACGAGTACTCAAATGTTACAGAGAAATCGAACTGGAATGATCATGTAGCTTACTCTCTGAACATTCAGGAGGGATAGCAAAAAGACAAACGTTACTAAGAGCTATAAAGCATAGGAAGTTATGGAGAGCCATGATCGTCCAGTTCCAGAAACGACACGACACATAAAGGAAGAATTTCTTTCAGAATAATAAATGGTAAGCATTTTGTCAGGAGGTAATTCATACTCTGCCATACTCCGTTTATCAGGCAGAGGGTTTTTTTTGGGTTTTTTTAATGCGACCTTCCTGAAACTTGTTTTCTTTGCTATAAAATATGAACCCTTGTTCGCTTAAACTGTTGCTTTGTTAACCTGAAAAACTGAGCCAGACATTTCCATGAGGGATATAATAAACTGGCAAAAAATCAAAGGTCAACCACCACATGAAATTGACTTACTTATATGCGCTAACTTTATCACATATTCACAAGGTTTTCGATCGAATGTATCACCCAATTGTCAGACGATAACTTAACGCCCATCGTTTTTTGGTTAGAGGAATTTAATACATAGCAATATATTTCTTTCACAGCTTTTACTAGATATTTCACAGCATCAATAAGCGAAACAAATTGTTTTTATGTCTAACTCGTAAGAATTGAGAAAGTTAAGCCCATTTCTTATTGCTTCGACACACGAGTAATTTTTCAATTATGAATGCATTTCACTCATATTTTTCATGTTTTCACTCGAGCTGTTTACAAACAATGATCTCACCTTCTTTTGTGTGTGTGTGTGTGTGTGTGTGTGTGTGTGTGTGTGTGTGTGTGTGTGTGTGTGTGTGTCTTTTTTCTCCTTGACTTATTTTAAGTTGTTAACCATTTCGTTCTTCTCTCGCCTGGGTAAAAAATCGTCCAGAGCAAGTCTGTTTGAATCAATACCCCAGACAGCCTACTCACGTGTTTGCCTAAACGCTGAGATAATGACTTAAACTCACACTTGTTCTCGACAAGGCAATTCAGTTATTGAGATGACAGAAAAACAATGGAAAAATTGCAAGACAGAAGATAATTGCAAGCGAAATACGAGCTGAACGGTTCATTTCGAAAATTTCCCATATATCAGATCATATAAAAATATGTTTATTTCTACAATTTCTACTAGTTGTCCATTATTTTGTTTTTATTAGCATTTTTTTCTACGGTTCTCATTCGTAACATTTCAATAAATACTTTTTTATCGATATTCTTCAAAATACCATGTCTCTTCAAAAGGTAGGCAATCATAACTCTCCAGATTCCTTTTCCTTATTATCTGTGATCTACCATACCTCTTGCGAAAGATAGTGGAGTGATTTCCCGTTATGCTTTTCAAGGTCTTCGTTCTCCTAAAATGGTTGCCACACAATGCTAGTGACGCCAGTCTATTTTAATATTAAATTCCTAGCTGGAGGAGAAGAGACGAATTCATACAAAAGTAACTGTAAAGAATTCGCTAGGAATTAGAACACAGATTGACGATTGCACTTTTCCCGGTGATATAAATTACACTAACCGCACATTGACCTTGATTTTCTTCTTCTTCTTGATCTTCTTCCTCCTCTTGATCTTCTTCTTGATCTTCTTCTTCTTGATCTTCTTGATCATCTTCTTCTTCTTCTTGATCATCTTCTTGATCTTCTTCTTGATCTTCTTGATCTTCTTTTTTCTTCTTCTTGATCTTCTTCTTGATCTTCTTCTTCTTGATCATCTTCTTGATCTTCTTCTTCTTGATCTTCTTCTTCTTCTTCTTCTTCTTCTTGATCTTCTTCTTCTTGATCTTCTTCTTGATCTTCTTCTTCTTCTTCTTGATCTTCTTCTTGATCATCTTCTTCTTCTTGATCTTCTTCTTCTTGATCATCATCTTCTTCTTGATCTTCTTCTTCTTGATCATCTTCTTCTTCTTGATCTTCTTCTTCTTGATCATCTTCTTCTTCTTGATCTTCTTCTTCTTGATCATCTTCTTCTTCTTGATCATCTTCTTCTTCTTGATCTTCTTCTTCTTCTTGATCTTCTTCTTCTTCTTCTTCTTCTTGATCTTCTTCTTGATCTTCTTCTTGATCTTCTTCTTCTTCTTCTTGATCTTCTTCTTGATCATCTTCTTCTTCTTGATCTTCTTCTTCTTGATCATCTTCTTCTTCTTGATCTTCTTCTTCTTGATCATCTTCTTCTTCTTGATCTTCTTCTTCTTGATCATCTTCTTCTTCTTGATCTTCTTCTTCTTGATCATCTTCTTCTTCTTGATCTTCTTCTTCTTGATCATCTTCTTCTTCTTGATCTTCTTCTTCTTGATCTTCTTCTTCTTCTTGATCATCTTCTTCTTCTTGATCTTCTTCTTCTTCTTGATCATCTTCTTCTTCTTGATCTTCTTCTTCTTGATCATCTTCTTCTTCTTGATCTTCTTCTTCTTGATCATCTTCTTCTTCTTGATCTTCTTCTTCTTGATCTTCTTCTTCTTGATCATCTTCTTCTTCTTGATCTTCTTCTTCTTGATCATCTTCTTCTTCTTGATCTTCTTGATCTTCTTCTTCTTCTTGATCTTCTTCTTCTTCTTCTATCATGGCACTTTACAATTTCATGTCCTTTGTAAGTCTTATTAAATGTTTGTAGTTGCTTGATTTTGGTATCACCAATTTGTAATTCACATGTTGCCCTCTTCTTTGTGTAGCTTATTAAAATTTGATTTGACTTTATTAGATCATTGCAACGTACAAACGTTATTCTGTTCATATAAATTATGTTTCAATTTCGAGCTTTTATTTTATTTTTTTCAAAAGAACCTTTGATGATATTGTATGCGATTCATGATTAAATTCAACATTATTTAACGGTTATACGAAATGCGGCTGAAAAGTTATCCTTCTAACCTACTTCTGAAAATTTGACGAAAGCAAAAAATGTATGTAGAGCAAAAACAAATCTGATATACACTAATAAATCGGACATTTTGGGAACGAGCATTTAGGTACCGTATATTTTAGAGTAAACTACAAGTTTGTGTGAATGAATTGCAAAACAAGGATACTTTATGGATGGTAAAGGAGCAATTGTTATCTAGAGCCTCAAAATACAGGAAGGTGTGTAGAGCCATGATTGTCCACATCCGGGATAAAGACAGCATATGAAATAAGAAAGTACTGTAGAGAAAGAGATAGGATTTTTTTTTCTAAAAAATACGACATTGTGGCAGCGAGCTCTTTGACACAATCATAATTGTAATTAATTGAACAGAGGATTAAATTCTACAGATAAAACATTGTTTTTTTATTAAAATACAATAAATTAAATAAATTAAATGCTTATTATATTTGTTTTTAATAAGTAATATAAATATTCGACTGAAATCAAATAAATTAATTACAATAATGAATACAATAGTTTGATTATTGTTATATAATTGACATTAAATTTTAAACATTGTCAAGTTTCTTCTCTGTATACTTGATTATAGTGCGAGTTTCTGTGATGATTTTTTTTACGCGAAAAAAATAGTCGCGTATACACAGGTATTTTTTTTTATTTTTTTGAAGAAGTTAAAAATCATTCATTTTTGTTGACCGGTTGCACTATACACAAGTAATTTGTTTCTGGATTGATTAAAATTCAGGAAAAAAATTAACGTATTCGCACTAAACGTGATGTCGGCTTCTCACACGTTTTTGCTTGGTGCTATGTTAGGAATGTAATTTATAGTAGAAAACATCCGAACACGCCAGGATTTAAAGCATTTTCTTGAGAAGGTAGGTAAGAAAATACCTAAAATGTGTCAAGATAATTCTGGAAGTTTTCATGTAGGTTTCAAATTTTCCTTGAGAAATTCCACCTATTGAGAAATATAGACTTTCCTTTTTTCCTTAATATTTCATTTTGATTTTTCACCGACTTTGAGTTTCAAATGCAGGAATTACTTTATCTATACGTTATATTTCATTTCTTTTCAAAATCAAGTTTGAATTTAAATGTGATATTCAGCAAAAAATAATTAACGTTAATCAAAAAATAGAATTATAAATATGGTTATATATATTTCCGTTAAATTGTAATGCATTTGTGTCAAGTCTCATAGTAGAAGTAATTGTGCATTTTCCACTGTTTCTAACAGTCAAAAACTGTTAATTTTCCATTGTTGCTAATGGTCAAAAATAGTAATTTTCCCTTGTTGGAAATAGTCATAGTTATTTTCCATTGTTGCTAATGGTCAAAAATAGTAATTTTCCACTATTGCTAATAGTTAAAAATAATTTTCCATTGTTGCTCATAGTCAAAAATAGTAATTTTCCATTGTTGCCAACAGCCAAAAATAGTAATTTTCCATTGTTGCTAATAGTCAAAAATAGTAATTTCCGTTGTTGCTAATAGTCAAAAATACAAATTTTCCATTGTTGCTAATAATCAAAAATAGTAATTTTCCACTATTGCTAATAGTTAAAAATTGTTATATCTCGTGCAAGATATAATAAACAAAGTAACCCGAGTGTTGGTTTTCAATAATAGGTTTATAATCGGATGTAGGTGTGTCAAGTACAGAGACAGAGTCGGGAGTATGCTAACCTCAATAGGTGTTAACAAACGAAGACTTGACGACTGTCCGCTGTGGTCGTACTTAATCGGCAACAGTCCGTCCATTATCGTGAATGGGGAAGTTGGGTTATATCATCACAACACCTCCCCCGAAGCTGAAATTCTCCCTTTTGAAAATTTCTGCTTCTAATGTCGTCTTCTTTTTGGATCCGGGCTAAAACGCTCCACTGGTTTTCTTTCTGTGCTCCTTCTTTTAGTCGTCACAATTAGATCCTTTTTTGGCGAAGATAATTTCCGCTTTTCAGCCCGTAAGGCTGGTCCATGAGATACAGGTTCATATACACTATTGGGTAGTGTCATGTTAAAAGCATCGCATAACACTTCCATCTGAATTTCTTCTTCGCTTTTTTCACTTTCTTCACCATATCGTGGTCTAATCTGATTGATGTGTCTGTTACACGTAAATTTTTTACTTTTAATCGTGTAGACCACTTTACCAATCCTTTTCTGGATTATTCCATCCATCCAATAGCTTTTTCCACTTTGAAAATTTAAAAAAAACTTTGTCTCCTGAAGTGTATTTTTTATGTTGACTTTTTCCTCTTTCTTAGCAACTTTTTTGTTTTGATTGGGTAACAATCTATCGAAAATTGATCTAATTTTCCTTGCGAACATAATTTCCGCCGGTGACATTTTCGCACCGTTGTTCTCATTAGGAGTTACCCTATAGATTGCTAAGAACTTCTGAATAGTTCTTTCTTCCGTGTCCATACCTTTATTTTTACGTAAAGCACGTTTAAAAGTGTCAACAAATTTCTCGGCTTGACCGTTCGACCTGGGATGACACACTGGTGTAGTTATGTGTTCAATGTCTAAGGCAGTACAGAAATCCTTAAATTCCATACTTGTGAACGCCGTAACATTGTCGCTAACCAATGTCCTGGGAACCCCGAAACGACTGAAAATTTCATCCAATGCACTGATGGTGTTCCTAGATGTAGGATGCTTGCACTTGACTACCTCAGGCCATTTCGATAAAGAGTCCACCAATATCAAATAATAGTACCCATTAATTGGTCCAGCATAGTCTATATGTAGACGTGCCCACGGCAAATCCGTTTTCGGCCAAGGATTCATTTTGACCGGAGGTGCCCTTGCAGCCAATTGACAACCTCTACATAGTCTTACAAAACCTTCAATATCCTTGTCCATTCCTGGCCAGTATACGTAACCACGCATGAGTGATTTCATCCGAGACATTCCAGGATGACCGGTATGAAATTCTTTCAGCATATCTGTACGTAGAGATTGAGGTATAACAATTCAATCTGCGTACATCAACGTGTTGTCGCAAATTGAAAAAGGTGAAATCTGAGTTCCCTTTTTCTGTCTTTTTATTCCATCTCGTCTGGTTCCTTAATTTCACAATATAGTGATCTTTTTCCGCTTCTTTTTTTTATTTGGTCCCCAAGTTACCGGCAATTCCCTGATTGTATTCAACGAGAGACCTGATATTTCTTTTTTCCTCAGTTAATGCTGCTATAACCGTCTCTTCTAAAATTTCTTCATTTTTTTTAATCAGCCTTGACAGTCTATCCGCATGCCCATGTTCTTTAGATTTGACGTATTCCATCCCAAAATGGTAATTAAGCAGGGTTACACCCCATCGCTGTAAGCGATTAGCTGTATGCGTAGGAATGCCTTTTTTACCTCCAAATATTGTAAGTAACGGTTTATGGTCCGTCTGAAGTACAAATGATCTACCATGTAAAAAGCGATGGTATTTTTTAACTCCGAACACAATCGACAAAGCCTCTTTCTCGATCTGGCTATAATTTTTTCAGCCGGAAGAAGAGTCCTCGACGCGTGCGCGATCGGTTTAGTAGTGTCATCTTCATATTTGTGTAGCAGTGCAGCATCCACTCCGTACAAACTTGCGTCAGTTGCCAGAATGATCTCTTTCTCAGGATCATAATGTGCTAAGGCGAGATCTGAGAGTAGGCATTTTTTATTTTCTGAAAAGCTGTCTCGCAATCTTTTGACCAAAAACCATTTCTTGTCTTTTTCAACAATTCGTTAAGGGAGCTCTTAAATCCTACATTTTAGGTATGTAGATTGCATAATATTGTGCCAATCCCAGAAACGATTGTAGTTTCCTGATGTCGGGTGAAGGCATGTTCTTAATTGCATCGGCTCTCTGTGGGTTCGGTTTCCTGCCTTCACTGTCTATCACCTGTCCAAGGTATGTAATTCTTTCCATGAAGAATTTACACTTCTCGTGGCTTAATTTAAAGCCAAAAATCTTCTAGTCTTTTGAATATCGCTCTGATGTGCGTTTTATGTTCTTGAACATTCTTACTTTTGACTAGAATGTCATCTAAATAGGCGGTACCAAACTCAAGGCCTGCCAGCATAGTGTCCATCAGCTGTTGGAACAAAGCTGGGGCGATCTTTAAGCCGAAAGGAAGCCTATTTAGCTTATAAATACCTTTATGTGTATTTATACACAAATATTTTGAGCAGTCGTCACTCACTTTAATCTTCAAGTATGCGTCAGACAGGTCGATTTTTGAAAAAATCTTACCATCATTCAACTTTGAAAAAATATCTTCTGGTGAAGGTAGTGGATAACTGTGATTTTTAAGGCAATCATTTAACCCTGTTGAAAAATCTGCGCACACTCTTATTTTTCCGTTTTTCTTCTTAACATAAACTGTGGGCGAGGCCCAATCCGCATGGTCAACCTTAGATATCACTCCCATTTTTTCAAGCCTTTCCAATTCCTTATTAATTTTGTCTAAGGAGGAAAAAGGAACGTTCCTCTTAGGTTTAAAAATTGGTTTCACATTTTCCTTGTGTTCAAATTTGACTTCCGTCTTAGTACATAAACCCAATCCCTCAGAAAAAACTCTGGGATATTCTTCTTTTAATTCATTCGTGAATTTTTCATTTTAATACTTTTTGTTTTTCTGCACTGTTTATTACATTGCAAAATGAGTTAATCGGGAGTTCAAACAAATCAAAGAGTACTATCTAGTCTACTCCAAACAGACATGAATTAATCCCTTGGATTACATACACTTTCGTTTTTGCAGTCTTGCCACATAACGAAATATCGCACTTTAATTCTCCCTTAAAGTTTAATTTCTTTCCTGAAACCCCTCTAGCGGTTTTTTTGGTTTCAGATAATTTGGGTCTTCCAATATTTTTCCATGTTTGTTCATCAATGATGCTTATGTCTGAACCAGAATCCAATAGGAAAATAATTGTATGATTATTTATACGTACATCTACGTACTTTCTATTTTTACCGTTCTGAAATTCTTTTTCTGATAATACCAGGCTTACATCTTGTAATTTCCTTTTCTTGCGGCAAACCGAATATTTATGCCCTTTATTTCCGCACGATTGACAGAATTTATTTTTGTACCAACACACGAATTGGTATGATTTTTATTTCCGCACGATTGGCAGAATTTATTTTTGTACCAACACGTGTTTTTGGTATGGTTATTTTTTCCACACGTCTCACATTTTTCTATCTTTTTGGCTTTTGGGGTTTTAGTTTTTACGTGTCGAACATTAGCAACACTTTTTTCCTCAATTTGTGTATTATCCCTTTTTACGTTTATGAGACGTTGGCATTCTTCGGTCACCCTTTGTAATGTTATTTTCGAGTCTTGCTCGACCATTATTGATATTCTTGACCTAATTTCTTTATATTTAGGATTAGTTAGTCCTTGAAGAAAAATTAGGCACTTGAATACATCTTTGGGAATTTCTTCTAACTTGAATTGTTCAACCAGAGAGTTCACTGTTCCCGCGTATGTCACAAAATCCTCGTTATCTGCTTTAACGATGTTTAGGCATCTGTATCGCGTGTGGAACAGACTATTCATTTCGTCAAATATTTTTGACAGAATACTTATAGTTTCTTCAAACGAAACTTCTTCTGGCTTTCTGGGCAATATCAAGTTTGAGTACTTCGTATTCTCGTTTGTCCCTAGTTTCTGGACTAATAATGTTACTCGTTCCTCATCCGACCAATGTTGACATCTCTTGGTAAATATAGTTTCGAAACGTTTAAAGTATGCTGGAAATGTAATTCCCGAATCAGGTTCATATATAAATTCGGATAATGAATTTGTTATTCCTTCGGCAGAAAAAAACAGCATTTTTCTTTCTCCAGTCGTCTGTTTCAGAATTTTTTTGAGACTTTTTTTTTGCAGTATTTGTTGTTGTAACTCTTGGTGCTGTTGTTGTTGCTGTTGTTGTAATTCTTGATGCTGTTGTTGTTGCTGTTGCAAGCTTGTACACAGCATTTTAGTCATTTCGACTAATTGCTCCATCCTGACTTTATTTAGAATTCGACAAAAAAAAATTTTTTTTTTCTTTAGACGGTTAACAGACAATTTACAGCCGTAATATTTTTACAACCCATAATTTTTACTTGAATAATCAATTATTAGACCGGCTCGCATTTGGTCGCGGTTCAATATATATTTGTCAAATCACAATTTAACCGTAAAAATTTTCTTACTTTTCAAAAAGTTTCCTTTTGACTTGTGACTGCGCTTTCGAAATCCTAATCGGCGTCAACTGATATCTTTGACTTGCGAATCTGCTTTCGAAATCCGTTCAGCGTAATCTGATATATATATACATATTTTTTTTCAAGTAAGTACGTTGCACAATCCTCGTCGCCAGCTGTTATATCTCGTGCAAGATATAATAAACAAAGTAACCCGAGTGTTGGTTTTCAATAATAGGTTTATAATCGGATGTAGGTGTGTCAAGTACAGAGACAGAGTCGGGAGTATGCTAACCTCAATAGGGGTTAACAAACGAAGACTTGACGACTGTCCGCTGTGGTCGTACTTAATCGGCAACCAGTCCGTCCATTATCGTGAATGGGGAAGTTGGGTTATATCATCACAACAAAAATAATTTTCCATTGTTGCTAATAGTCAAAAATAGTAATTTTCCATTGTTGCCAACAGTCAAAAATAGTAATTTTCCATTGTTGCTAATAGTCAAAAATAGTAATTTCCGTTGTTGCTAATAGTCAAAAATACAAATTTTCCATTGTTTATAATAGTCAAGAATAGTAATTTTTCATTGTTGCTAATGGTCAAAAATAGTAATTTTCCCTTGTTGGAAATAGTCATAGTTATTTTCCATTGTTGCTAATAGTCAAAAATAGTAATTTTCCACTATTGCTAATAGTTAAAAATAATTTTCCATTGTTGCTAATAGTCAAAAATAGTAATTTTCCATTGTTGCTAATAGTTAAAAATAGTAATTTTCCATTGTTGCTAATAGTCAAAAAAAGGTGATATTGGATGGTGATATTCTTGCTATTCTTTTTTTTCTTTTTTTTTTTGCATTTATGACTTATTATCAATGGGTCGTACTAACGTAAGTTTAGTAAATATCAAAATTGCTATTCTACGTACTTAATTACTTGCATATAACACGCATTTCTCCACAGATTTTTAATCTTAAAATTTACAGGTGAGCACTATTCATGAGAACTAAATATTAGCTTTTGCAGCAACGTACTTCGCCATATTTGGGATGGTACAACCAAAAGTATGTCTTTAATCTGAATTTAAGTCCTTCTAATTCACTAAAAAAACACTGAATTTGTTTAGAAATTTTCGCATAAATAAGATACAAGTTTTATTCCATGTCAAAGACAGACGTCTTTACAATTTCACAGTAAATGATTCCATCATCTTCGATATCGTCGTCGACCACAGAAAGGAAATCATTTTCACTGTCATTCGATGCATCCTTGATGCAGTATTTTTTTAAAATAACAACGAAATAAGCGCTAGCCACTTTAATGCGTGTTTATACGTGTGTTTATATTAAATATTTGTGTTAAAACCCTTTGTGTGCTCATTTTTCATCGCAAATCTATTGCATTTTTGTAAAAAATAACCTTTCGCTTGTCCAATAATGTAAACTATATAAATTTTTATTTTTAGTTAATACGAACCAGATAAAAAATTGAACAAGTGTTAAATTTAAGTTAGATTTAACTGCTACAAATTCTAAAAATTCAGCATATATAATACACAAGATATTTCTCCAGAATTCGGAAGTTAGAGTTGCGTACTATACACGACTGCGTACAAATATTTAGGTAGTTCTTTTGTAGTAGAATTTACTTACTCAGTTGTACAAATGATAATCAACAGAAAAACAGGTACTCGATATTTACTAAGCTTAGCTTAGTACTGCACAAAGTCAAATGGTGGTGAATGACTAAGGATAAAAATATTGTTTTGTACCGGTTTTTTTTGTGTTTGTTTTTAGTTTTTTTTTTCTATGGAAAAAGCACTGCTGAGAAAAATCAAATTCCGAAATCGGCAATATTTTATTTGATTTTTTTTTTCAACCTGTGTTCGAATAGATTTTCTTCGGTAATCTGTAAAAGAGTGAGGTCTGTAGGGACAACCTTTCTGGAATTTCGCCACAGAAGAATTGCAGCACTCAATTTTCGGTTTAATTCCCCAAACAACATAATCATGAATATATTTTCAACAAATAACCAAACTTCTCCAAAACCGGTAAGTGGACGCTCTCAAGATATTTACCTTATTTAAGCAAGATACACAACAACTTGATAAACAGTTTTATCTATTTGATTTTTTTCTTCTTCAAAATGGTAATGGAAAGTAAACGAAGGATAATCTTTTCATTCCGTTTGAAAATTCTTTTGCATGAATTGATAATAGAAAATATCGCCTGACAATTTCATTTAATGGTCCATTTTGAAAAGAAATGCCGCCACTTATAATCACGCAAACATACTTAATTTTTATAATTTCATATACATCCAGCAACATATGCAGAAATGCTATGTAACCATTTAAACGTGTTTTATCTGCTTTTATGTGTGTGTGTATGGATTGTTGTGCATGCATGCATGTGAGTATATGTGTGTTGTATTATATATGTGTGTTGTATTATATATGTGTGCTTTACGCGTATTTTGTGTGTAGTATCTGTTTACGGGCATTATGTATGGGTATGAGCGATTGGTGTGCGTGTGTGTTTTATGTATGTCAATGTTTTCTGTGTGTGCGCATTTATGTATTGTGAGTGTACGTTCAGTGATGTGTTTTGTGCTTGCTGTAAGATGTACGTTTAATTTGCGTATGTGTGTATGCTTGTGTTTGCGCGTTTTGTGTATGTGTGCTTTAATTGCGTTTTTTGGTTATTTATATGTGCGTGTGTGTCTTATGTATGCTGTGTTATATCTGTGTGTTTTAAGTGTGTTTTTTTTTTTTTTTGCTACGAGTCTGTTTAGTGCGTGTGTGTGTGTTTTGTGATTGATGTGTGTGATGTATATATGATTTAAGTGAGTATGTTTGATGTCTATCTAATGCGTATGTGCATTTTTGTGTGTGTGCGCATTTTATGGACCTGGGGGTGAGTATTTGTTTTGTATTATGTTTGTGTTCTATGCGCATTTTCTATTTGCCGTGTGTGTGTAATTTTGTGTCTGTGTTGTGATTAATTTGCGTTGAAATTGTCTTCATATCTGATTTATAAGTGTGTGAGGGGTGCGCGCATTTGATGTGTGCATATTTTGTTGTCGGCCTTTTAAGTGTGTATTTGTGTGTGTGTGTGTGTGTGTGTGTGTGTGTGTGTGTGTGCTTACCTCAATTGAAAAGAGATCACGCAAATATAAACACAAACTGAGACCGAGTAATATCGATAAATAGTAGTTTTAGCGTGATATCTTGAAAAGAAAGAAAGAAAGAAAGAAAGAAAGAAAGAAAGAAAGATGTAGAAGAAGTAGTGGAGGAAAAAGAAAGAAGATAGTAAGGAAAAAGCATATTTAAGGTGTAGTAGTGTTCATAACAACAACAGCAACAGTAATAACAACAACAACAACAATAATAATAATAATAATAATAATAATGAAAATATTAATAATGATAATCTGAGATTTAGATACCAGACCTAACCCCATCAAGACTACTATCTTTGAACGTTAAATTGTATGCGGAATAAAGTACAAATAAAATAAAACAAAAAGAAATATCAGGATCTAGCCAGGGGAGCACGGAAAATATGAAATGTGAAGATTAGGGTTTACTTATAATAATTGGATCACTTGGAATAGTGTTACAAACGGTATATACAGTGTAACCCGGATATAAGAGAGTTGTCGGGACCGGAGAAGAAGTCTCTTATATCCGGGTTTCTCTTATATCCGGGTTTGGTCTATTTTATATACATTAACACAGGTTCTAATTTTGGACCAGAGAAAATCTCTCTTATATCCGGGTTTCTCTTATATCCGGGTCTCTTATATCCGGGTTACACTGTACAATATATTGGATCACATGAGACTGCGCAGATGTGAGCAATGGTGGAGTCTGCGCTGATACTGAGAGAAGAACTAAACATTTAAAGAGATAACAACCATTCAATCTCTTGCACCAGAAATCTGGTGGTATCAATACTAGAATAATTATATTTGAGATATTTGAATAATTACATTTGACATTCAAATGGATTCCCTAATTCATGACACAAGACTAAATCGAGATACCTGAAAAAAAGAAGAAAATACCATATATATATATATATATATATATATATATATATATATATATATATATATATATATATATATATATAAAGCGTTTCACCCCAAGCAAGGCGGGAAGCCACGAGGACGCAAGGGGTTACAGAAAATTTGGAGCAAGATCAGATAGGAGTGATAGAAGAAAGGATGAGGAGAAGGGTAGTGGATAGATCAAGGCAACTGGAGATGTCGATTGACATTACATTTGAATAGCTGGAGATTATAGCTCTCAGGGAAACTGGAATAGGGAAGGGAGTTCCACAGGCGAGAGGTGCGTGACATGAAGCTATTGGAGTAGAAGAGACGGCTACATTTAGGAGTTTCAACAGTGAAGGGGTGAGACCGGGATGCCAGTGTCGTAGGGCGCTTGAACTCATTGTGTGTGTGTATGTGTGTGTGTTATGTAAAAATAGGATTCTGATTTTTTGCCGTGATTAACCAATCGAATGTTAAAGTGTTCTGCTTTTGAAATTAAATTAGTCATTCATTCGCCAGTAATTTAACATCGCCCGAGGAGACACATTTGTAGTGGTGAAACATAATTATAATTGTGTAGCGATTTTTAACATGTTTTTGTTTGAATATAAAATAAATAATCCTTAGCTCTAGTTGGTATTGAGCCCTCTTTTAAATTGAACGTTACGCACAGTAGAATTATACCCCATTTGTTCTCATTTTACATATATATATATATATATATATATATGATGTCGCTGTAAATCACGGAAAAAGTAAAGTGAAAAACTGGAAAATATCTAGAACTCGAAAAAGAAGTGAAAACACTGTCGAAAATAAAAGTGACAGTTGTGTCAGAAAACTTGCCATATAACTTAAGCTACAAACGACCTTGACCCTCTACAGCTTTGAGCACTTTGGCGTGGTATAATGGTTAGCAAGCATGTCTTGCTAGAACAAATACGACTGAGTAGTGAGTTCGATTCTCACTGGGTGCACCTTACTTTCGGACTTGTGCCACATCTAAGCTATACTTAGAAAATCGCTATGACTTTCTTTAATATATGTGGATTATCATTTGTATATGGGAAAGAGAGCAGAATGTTTTCTCGTTGACTCTTCGTGGTTTTGCAGTCAGAGTCGTTATTCACTTAGTTTGGCAGTCACCCAAAGCTAGAGAACTAGTCTAACCTACTATATAACTCATAACTGGGGAAAAAGATACAAGATAAACAAGTTAAGAAGTCATATCTTTCCCAAGAGCATTACTACAAAATCAACAAAACAGACTAGTTCAGAGACTGAACTCTATTCTACTTACCAAACCAATAACCGGGACACTAATCCAACATCCATCATAAAATTCTATAAAATCAACAATCTAATTGGGTTTAAGAGAAATATAAAAACAGAGCGATTATCTTTACATTTATAGACTAAAATATTTGAAACAGTTAAGATTAAACTTTCTTTCACAACGATATTTGTTTTCTATTTTAATATCCTAGACATAACAAAACGTAAATAATTTTCCTCACGATTGTCTCACTCCCGAGCTGAGGTAAACATTGTAAATAATTTAATATTTTGGCATCAGTTTTACCTTTCAGTTTAACAATTGGCTACCCATGTCAATCAGATCGCCTACTGAGAACCAGCGAGCCGAGTACGTTAGTGAATTCAGGGTTGTTGGTTAATGCCAATTACTTGGCTGGAACTCTTTCGCATATTGACGATTTGCCAGCTCATTTCCCATTACCTGCTTATTTGGGACTCTATTCGTCTAAAGTTTCCTTCAACTTCACTCTTTTGCTGTCTGGAAGCCATCACAGTGTTCGTCTCTCAAAAGTGACGTCAGAAAAAGTTTTGTACGGTTTCTACATATATTTCTCTTTGAATAAACAAGAGATGTAATAAGTATAAAACAGTATTTAAATAATTAAATTATACAAATCTTTCCATCACGGCGAAATGCTTTCTAGGTTAAGAGCAAAAAGAAAGGAGTAACCATTAAATTGAAAGAAAACGGGATGCATCACTGTCAGCAAAAGGGGCAACTCAAGGTTCGATTTACATATCGGAAACGTCAAAATAATAATTAAAAAAAAAAACAAAGATGCGGAAATTTATCTATCAAAGTGGTAGAATAACAGACGGCGGAAACGTGATACTGAAATCCGAAGGCTCATAGAAATGGCGAAAGATTCCTTTCGTGGACAGAGAAAAGTAATAAGCGATCAGAAAAACAACTTTAGAGACAAAGATAAGAGTGCTGGACTTCTATGTAATATTTGATATTCTAAATCGCATTGAATGCTGAAAAATTCATCAGAGACTTTAGGAAACTTTGAAGCGATAGATGCGATTCTGTCGACGAATTTGAAGAATATTATGGACAAAATATGAGAAACGTGGAGAATAGAAACTACAAGGAAATTGCTAATGACTTATAAAGACACAACTGGAGTTTTGGGGATGCATAATGAGAAAAGAATTCTTGAGAATTTAATATGCTTAAGAGACATTGAAAAAAAAGCAACCTACTTGAAAGGTTGGAGTAAATGAAAATGGGGCTGTAACTGAGCAACTGTAACTGCTTGGAAGAACAAATCATCTTGTAAGAAAATGGTACATCGAATAAGGGAGATAGACAGCTAGTAGTTTAGTGTTCTGTAAAGCAATAAATATGAGGCATATAATGAAAATCTATTTACTAATTACAGGTTTACGGTGATGTACAGTGTAACCCGGACATAAGAGAGTTGTCGGGACCGGAGAAGTCTCTTATATCCGGGTTTCTCTTATATCCGTGTTTGGTCTATTTTGTTTAGGTAAGTATGGGCTCTAATTTGGGACCAGAGAAAATCTCTCTTATATCCGGGTTTCTCTTATATCCGAGTTACACTGTACTACGTGAGTTATTTAATAATATTCACTCAGGATCGAACTCACTGCAAGGACCGAACTCACTGTAAAGATCGAACTCAGTACAGGAATAATGGTTTTCAAGGCTAGTTTACTAATTATTGCTCCTCGTTGAGGCTCATAATTACTTATTTATCAATAAGTCATAATGCTAGAAAATATGAGTAGGCAAATAAGGAGAAAAGTCACTACAGTAGTAATGGCCTGCAGAAGTAGTTTTCTAACTGAGCTAATATTCTCTGATGAAGAAAAAGAATTCTTAAATAGAGATGAAAAAATAAAAAGATATACAATAACAAGATAACAGAAATATAAACAGACGGAAAGAAAGATAAAGAAAAAATACGTAAGATTTGTTCAAAAGCCTTGATAAACACACACGTACGTGCTTGCAAAAACAGACACGCACATTTAATATATATATATATATATATATATATATATATATATATATATATATATCAATGAACAACTCAAATATTTATCAAATAGTTCGGTAATAACTTATTTCAAACAGACAACTGACTCATCAGAACGGAGTTATAAAATGGTTTAAATCATACAGACAAATTATTAAAAAATTACAAGAGGCAATGAATAAAAGATTTGGCCTAGAAAAGCCTAGAAAGACTTAGAAAGATTTTACCTAGAAATAATGAATTAAAAAAATTTTGACCAAGAAAATCCTTCAAGGATTTTTCTAGGTTAAATCTTTTATGTATTGCCTTTTGTAATTTTTAATAATTTGTGTGGATGACTTAAACCAATTTATAACTTCGGTCTCATGAATCAGTTGTCTGAATGAAATAAATTATTACCGAACTATTTAATGATAAATTGAGCTTTTCTTTTGATACATTGAGCTCTCTTCATGGATCTTTCTTTTAAAAACCTATTTGGGTTATACTTACCACTTCTGGATTTTGTATTATGATATATATATATATATATATATATATATATATATATATATATATATATATATATATATAATATGAAAAAAAATTCCGGGGTGCAGATTTATATTTTCTCACTCTCAAAAATTATATTATAAAGAAATATATTTCTTTCTCTTTTAGTAAGTGTGTCATTCTTTAGATCTAAGTTGTGGTTGAACTTATTATTCATAATGAGAAATATATTCAACCACAACTCTAAAACTATTAAAATTATCGAATCTTGCCACACACACACACACATATATATATATATATATATATATATATATATATATATATATATATGTATATATATATATATATGTGCTATCCGTGCGTGTCTGTCTACTACGTCGGCTCCCTAATCCCTGTTGCCGACGCATGCTCAGTCACATTGGTGTTTGTTCAACACCCATAGAGTCGGTCTGTGGTTTATACTATGCTGAGCGGACCTTACTTGCAGTTTCGGGAGAGTGCGCATTCTCTGGCGTAATCAACAGTTTGAAGAAGGCCAGTACTCTCAAAACCTCCGTCACGATGACTTGTCCCTTCATGACAGGAACGACCATCCACGGCTCCCAAATAGTTCCGTTCGCCCAATTTCAATCACATGACTTGAGTCAACCCGTAGCATGGTACTCTGACATTTTCAGAAAGACACCTTCCTAACAATTTCCATCGATTCCTGTCAAAGTACACATATTTTCTACGAGATGTCTTGAACATTCAGGACAGTAAATATAATTAATATCATTTAATTAAAAACAGAGCTTTTACTCAAATAAGTTGTATCTATAAAAATAACGAATAAACATGTCAAATTAAAAATATTATCGTCTTTATATATTTAGTGTAACATATATATATATATGTGTGTGTGTGTGAAAGTGAACATTGAAGTCAACGCTCAGAGGCGACAGGCTGTTTCATGTTAGACGCATTCTCTGATATTAACTATTTTATCCTATAAATATAGCAAACCTTAAAACTATATTTCTTCATATATATATATATATATATATATATTACACTACATATATAAACACAATTTATAATATTTTATTTGACATGTTTCGTCGATAAACTAACGTCATCTGAAAAAAACTGTTGTAATTTCTTATTGTATGTCTTATAAAGCAAAACACCTAGAAATGTAAAGGATAAGAAAAAGTTTTAATGCACTTAAGCAAAAAGAGAACGGTAAGATCCCGCTAAAATTAATTATAGAAACTCATCGGCTACTATACTTTCAATTTTCACCTCGTCAGTATTTCTGGTACTTGCTGGATGCACCCAACTCACTATGCAGACATTGAGAAGAATTCTTTACAAGAGATTCTTGGTCGGCCCTAGAATTTTCAGCACTTCCTTTCATATATATATATATATATATATATATATATATATATATATATATATATTCGAAAATTATAACATAAATATGTTATAAACGAACTACAAGAATAGCCATTTTGTTTCAACACTTATGGTGTCTTATCAAGTGATAGTGTTGAATGTAGAATAAAGAGTTTATTTTCTTTATTTTACATTCAAGAGTTTAATTTCTTTATTCTACATTCAAGTGTTTATTTTCTTTATTCTACATTCAACACCATCACTTGATAAGACACCAGAAGTGTTGAAACAAAATGTCTATTTTTGTAGTGATTTTATAACATATTTATGTTATAATTTTCGAATAAATTATATTTGCTTTACTCTGTATTGAGTACCCTTTTAAGAATAGTATTTTTGGTTATTGAAATTTATTCCGTATACACCCATTCTATACTTATATATATATATATATATATATATATATATATATATATATATATATATATATATATATATATATATATATATATATGGTTGACTCTCCCGTCGTATTTGTATCCGACAGCCAAACACCAGCAAATATGATTTGATTATAGTGGTGAAGGCTTTGTGCAGAATCAACCACACTTTTTGAAGGGCTGAATACAGAGACCTTGTGCACTACGTGCCACAAACGACCCCCGCATGTTTTTGAATTCAGAGTTGTCCTTCTCCTAGAAGAGTTACCCAGTCTGTCCTGCTATTTAGCTGGATGGAGAAGAAGAGGATTAATACCTTTCCCAAGGGTATTAGCACGTAAGTGAATGTAATGGATTCGATTGGGATTCGAACTCGGCTCTCCTCAATCCGAGCCGCTATCCACTACTCCACCGTGCCTCCTATCTATATCTATATGTATATGGAATAAAAGTAGAAAAGATTATTGTGAGAGCACTTTACATTCTCTGTTCAGCTTATTCGGCTGAACGGTTCGTTAATTATTTATTTCACGGGATGTCTACCATTTTCATAGAATTAGCTTCATTAAACTCTTTCTGACTGTAACAAGATAACAGCATTAAGCTTATTCTGTTTCAATGATCTTACTTTGTTAACGGGTTCGTTAGAGATTAGTCACTGTCCGGCTATACAGTCACGCCCTTATCAATCTCAATGAAGTTTAGAATAAGAAGCCACTTTATATATCTTTGACAGTAACGAGTGCACGAAAGTCATACAGAGATCTTTTATCTTGTAGTTTTTCATCAAGGCGATTTGTGAAGGAATACTGAACTTTTTTCCTTTTCATGTGTTAATGTTGTTTAGTCGAGCAAAAGATTTGTAATTAATTTTAGAAAATCAGAAAACCCAATGTGATTTTGCATGAAAAATGTCTACAATACAGTGCAAAAGTAAAAGTTTAGTCATATTAAATATAAACCAGCAAAAGGACATTAAAATTACGAAGATATATTTGCTGAAAGATTACACTCAGACCTTTGTGTCTCGGACTTTTACCTGGGAGCATATCATATCTGTTCTTCTCTTATTTTAAACGGGAGAAAGCGCCTTGTCTAGAACATTCCAAGACAGCTGCAACACTTTCCTGGTTGTACTAAGAGAGATGGGGGTCTGTGTAATATCAATGCCAGTGTGACAATGGTCGCGAGGAATGTGCAATTTGTATCCTTGGCTCACATACATGTATATGGGCACCCCACGTGAAAAACGACCTTGTGTCACATCCTGTTTTAGTGGGAAGATCAGGTAAATATATTTTCACCCCTTTGGCTAGGATGAAAGCAAAGTATCTGTTCTCCCCTTATTTTAGATAGGAGAAAGTGACATGTCCCGGGGATTCCAACACTGCAGCAGACCTCCCTTATTGCAGTAAGAGAGGTAGGGTCAGTGAAATACTAATGCCAGCGTGATAGTGGTCGCGCGACTTTGCGCGACCACTATCACTTTGACCTTGATCCCTCTGCATATTCATATTGATGGGCACCTAACATAAAATAACGACCTTTCGTCACATCCTGCTTTAGTTTGGAGGTCAGGTAAATAATCGCGTAGTATGTGTTCTCCTCATTTTACGAGGGAGAAGGGGCCTAGTCCCTGGGTATTATAAACCTACAGCTTCACCTCCCTCATTGCACTAAAAGAGGGAGTATAGTTTGAATATAGACGCTAATGTCGCGGAGACTGGGCAATTTCTGGATTAACCCCACATCAAAAGGTCTTGCGTGACATCATACTAGTGGAGGGAGGCAAGTAAATAAACTCTGCCTTTTGGATTTCAAATAACCATTTGCTCAACGACGTAGTTTTAGAGAAAATAGAAACGAAAAAGAAACTTATACTTAACATCAGGATGTGATAGTTGAAATTCTTATGGCGCATAATGAGGAAAGAGGGCTTGGAAAATTTGATACTCACATGAAATATTGACGCAAGAGGGAGAAAAGAAAATAACGCATAGCCTAGCTAGCGAGATTCAATAAATGAATGACGGAAAAAGGTTCAGGAGATATTACAGAAAGACAAAATTTACTAAGAGTTATAAACGACAGGAGGTTGTGGAGAGCCATCATCGCCAAAGTCCTGAAGGGACACAACACGTAGAAGAAAAAGATCGCGCCTCAGTGTATCGTTTTATGACCCTATGTGTATATCTGATTTTTAGTTATGAGTGATTGTTGCGTAGTAATTTCTTTATGGTAAAGTAAATATTTGATTTTTTGAAACTGTTTTTATATTACGCTTTCCTTGAACACGTTCCTGTCATACATTAAGATGTCTATGATTATATAATTTAGTTACTTTAACGCTATTTTATAAAGTGAAAGAGAAAGAAAGACGGACAATATAAAATGTAATCTTATAGTAATATATACAAATGTATTTGCATATTTTTTCCTACTAGATTAATCTCCTTTGCGTCAGGTAGCAGTGTCTGTAATAGACTGTTCGAATGAGTTATGCAGGGAAAAGATCATCTGTATGAAACCTAGGAAAGACCCCTTTCACCAAAAAAAAAAACAAACGGATTAGAAGATATCTGTGTATGAACTGATAAAGGGATAATGCTATAAAAATTAGAAAAATCTGAAACACACAACGAGGAAGAAAGGTTTGGAGAATTTAATTTAAACCATGTGAAACGGCGAGTAACCTATTTGACATTTTTTTAGTTAAGAACCGCACGACATAGAGGGGGGGGTAAAGATGAAAGAGTTACTCTGAGAAACAAAACACAGAAAGTGTAGAGAGTTATTTTGTTAATCATTTTACCTCAAGCAAGGCAATAAAGCCACTAGGATGCAAGAGATTACCGAGTGTTACAGAAAAAAACTACTTTTAAGCAGAGAGGGCAATAAAATAATAAAGGATAAGAATTAAGAAGACAAAAGATAACGATTGACACTGCATTTAAATTTTTGAAGATCATAGTTAACTGGGAAGCAAGAAGCCAGAAGAGAGTTCCACAAGTGAGAAGTGCAATAGAAGAAATCGTTAGCATAGAACTTACGGTTCCATCTAGCTATTTCAACTATAAAATAATGAGACCTTGCTTCCCATCTAGTACTACGCTTAAATTCTCAAGTCTAGATTCCATAGAGGAAAAGTCACCAAAAGAATTGCCTGTCTATATTTCCGAGATGAGGTATTGTAATTATTTACACTATTTACATTCTTTGGACCGTTGTCCTCATATTTTTTGCCATATTCACGACGTTTCGGCAATTGTGCGCTCCGGCTTTCTTCAGGTGATTGAAATTTCAAACTGAACCCGTTATTTCATCCACAGGGGTAGATTATTCTAGTTCCACGTGTAATGCCTCTTCCGGGTGTCTCAGTCATCTACCTTTAAGCCAACTCTCCAAGTTTCTGCTCACCACTGCAGTAGCCAGGTATTGAACTCATAATTTTTGCGGTCAAGTCTGGATCCAACCAACGCTTTTATCCCGGTAGACGAAATAAAGGGTTCAGTTCGAAATTCTAGTCACCAATTAATCGAAGAAGGCAGAATGTGTCTCTCTGGAGGTCAGCATTAACCATGCTATTATGTAGGAAAAGAAAAAAAGACATACAGCAGATTTTTAAAAAAAAATTTAAAACTCCCGTATAAAACCTTCTAATGAAAAGAAGAAATTAATAGAATATGCTATCATTTTTGGCAGCATATGTAATCTTGTTTTGTTTAAATTTTCCCACAACTTAGCCTAGATATTTGTAATTTAGGCTTTCAGTCAAAGAACTGAAGCACATTCAAAATTCATTTGCATTACAAATTGAGACATCTCCGTAGAGAAATAAATTAATTTTTAGTCATGCAACTGAATTCGAAGTTTTGAAATTGTCGACAATTAGAATTAAAATGAACTCAGAAAAATGTCAAGAAACTATTTCAAATTGTCATATTCTTTCCCTTTGTGTTTGTCTGTCTGTATGTCTATTTGATTTTCTGTATATATATATATATATATATATATATATATATATATATATATATATATGTATATTTCTGTATATATATATATATATATATATATCTTTTTTTGTTGTTTTAACCTGATGATCCGCAGTTCTTTAAAAGGGCTGTGGTGAAATAATTTATTACATGGAACCTTAAAGTGGTCTGTTTTTATTTAAATTATATATATAACTGAGGCCAATTTAGTCGGGTTTCGATCCTAGCTAGAGGCAACCGGACGTCTAGCCACACTGATGCGCTGTGATACAGCGAAACAGTCTGTCTATGGATGACAATATATATATATATATTTATGTGGATAGTTTTATTTAGTGCTTTTTTATTATTTTTATTGGGTATTTACATTTTAGGAATTGTTTTGTTAAGTTATTAATGTTGTATAGAAAATATTGATGGTCTGAGCATATGCGTTTGATTCTTAGAAATGAGCTGTATACAATATATTTTTTTTAATTTAAGGGGATGACAGATGTTAAAGTGTAGGAATTTATGTTGGTTTGTGGGTTTGTTGTATAGACTGGTAGAAAGTGTATGTTTGTTTAATTTTATCATAACGTCTAAGAAAGGAATGGATGTGTATGAGTGTTCCATGGTATCGTGGAAGTTGTTGCAGAAAGTGAAAAAGTTTTTTAATTTTTCTGATCCATGAGGCCATAGTAAGAAAATGTCATCGATGTATCTGAAATAATGTGATGGTTTAAATTCTGAATTGCCTAGTATCTTCCTTTTTAGAATGTGCATAAAGATATTAGCATAACTAGGTGCCATTTTCGTGCCCATTGCTGTGCCACTAATTTGTCAATAGTGTTTGTTGTTGAATTTAAAATTATTATGTGTTAAAATGAAATTTATTAATTGGCATATATCTGTAATTTGGTAGTTAGGTAATTTTTTGTTACTAAGGAACTCATAGCAAGCTGATACTCCTTCAACATGTGGAATGTTCGTGTAAAGGGACGAAACATCCATCGTTACTAGGATTGTATCATGGTGGACTAAGTTAATGTTTTGTAATTTGTTGAGAAAGTCAGTAGTGTCTCTAATATAACTAGGTATGTCAGGCAATAAAGGTTTTAGGATATTGTCTGTGTACCCAGATATAAGTTCTGTGAGGGTACCAATGCCTGATATTATGGGTCTACCAGGTGGTATGATATTAAGGGATTTTGCAATTTCATAGATGTTCTTTTCATTATTTGATTATGTAATTTGATGTGGGTTGGATGAAAAGGTATTAGGGTGTTTTTCTGAAAGGAATATATATATATATATATATATATATATATATATATATATATATATATATATATATATATATATATATATATATATAAGACATGGATTAAATCCGATATAGTTTTAATTTATTTGTTTAAACGTTATTTTAAATGGATACTCATATTTGAATAGATGCTCTGTTTTTATTTATTTATTAAACAGTATATTTATTTATCTACATATGCCGGCCTGAATATTATATTATGTTCGAAAAATGTCTCCAAAAGTACTATTCGGGTTTTGTCTGATTCAAATATCCTACGTGGCCGAGTGGTCTAAGATACGTCAAATATAATCACGGTTTTCCTTAAGGGGTGCAGGTTCGTAACCGGTCGAGAGAGGCATATTTGTCTAACCATAGATATACTGTTTAATAAATAAATAAAAATAGAGCATCTACTCAAATGGGAGTAAAATAACGTTTTAAAGTAATAAATAATGTTGTCCTCGTCTTTATTGCCATATTCACGATGCTTCGGCTATTGTACATGGCCTTCTTCAAATGACATTTGTTGGAATTTCGAAATGAATCTTTTTAGTCCATTATTCTAATTCCACGTGCCATGCCTCCGTTTCAATTAATTCCCCTTGGTAACTCAACTCTCCAAGTTTTTGTTTCCTCTGCTGTCGCCGAGTATTGAACTCACAACTGTTTGGGTTAAGTTAATTTTAGAATCACTTAACTAACGCTTTAATCTACTTATCAATTAGTAAATTTTTGGGACTTATAAACCTAATGTCTAAGTAACAATTTTTTCATTATTATATTTTATTATAGTAAACAAAAAACTTGGAGAGTTGAGTTACCAAGGGAAATTAACTGAATCAGAGATATGGCACGTGGAATAATCCCGTTGACTAAATAAAGGGTTCGGCTCGAATTCCAAATAATATCACCTGAAGAAGACCAGAGCGTACAACGGCCGAAACTTCTTAAGCATGTCAATAAAGATGAGGACAACATTCGGAACAATGTAAATAGTTAAAATTCCTCATTCCAGAAATATATATGTACATATCTGTCTCTATATATGTATATGTCTGTCTACATATATATATATATATATATATATATGTGTGTGTGTGTGTGTGTGTGTGTGTGTGTGTGTGTGTGTGTGTGTGTGTGTGTGTGTGTGTGTGTGAAAGATATATAAATCCGGTTTGTGTTTAATTGAAAAATTAAATTCGTGGCTTTTAGCTTCCATTTTTTGAAACATGGTTAGAACTGTGTGTGGAAAAATATATTTTAAATCAATTAATTTATAATATATATATATATGTGTGTGTGTCTGTGTGTAGACAAAATATATATATATATATATATATATATATATATATATATATATATATATATCAGTATTGTAACTATTTATACACACACATATGAATGGGAGGATATAACGTTTGATTTTATTTAGACGGATGCATATATCTGTTTTCTTTTTCATGAATAAATTCATTTGTGTGTGCGTACATATATACTAACCTTTGCTTTATTTCAAGAACATATTAAAGAGGGATAATAGCGCTGACCTTCCAAATAAGGAGGGACAATCTGCTTTTAAAATCTTATTCAAAATACTAGACTTTCCACGATCTTGAACACTAGTCTTGGTAGCAAAGGTTCTATCAACTCAAGCTCCAATCAGACAACGAGTATCTATGTATCGAGCGATCAATAGATAGATAGTTAGATTTTGATGTCAATAAAAACACCAAGCCTGACTATATCATCTATTCCTTCTATTTATAAATAGTCTATAGATTTCTATTAATGAGAGTAATGTGGTTTTAATTAATTGAGCTTGTTCGGAAATGCACTGCATTTTGTGGAAAAATAGCAATGCATTCTACAAATTGACGTATTAATAATCCCAAATAGTTCTTGAATGTATCTTCTTTTAAATTTATTTTCCTTTCACATTTCCATTATTTCAAAATCAATACATTCCTACATTAGTGGCATTTCATTCAGGTAAACTGTTTTGTTTAATGTTTGATAACATGAATTCTCATTAATTAGACAAAATTCAGTTTTCAAATTTCCTTCTTCGTTTTCCATATTTTCCGCCCCAACATGCATCTCAGTTTACTAATTTAAAAATTTACCAATTTTAAAAAAATTGCATTTCTGTCATTCCTTCATTACAGCCTTATTCATAAAAAAAAAAAACTCGCGAAATGTCGTATTATTGGTTTTTGGCCTAATTAAAGGAAAATTTCGTTTGTGACATTTAAGTCATATTCGTCCTATTTAATGTCAACATATCAACATGGAAAATAACTATTGGTAAATATAAGTAATTAATCTATAATCTGCGAATATCTCTCCATGAATATGTGAAAATATGTCTATATTGTGATTAAATAAGACTGAAATAATGTACTCTTTGAAAAGTAAATCTCGCTCAAACGCGACTATTTGAACATAAAAATTCCTTACAGGAAAGTATATTCAACTAAAATGTTAACAATAATATTGAAACTTTAAAATACATTTATTCTCTCTCTCTCTCTCTCTCTCTCTATATATATATATATATATATATATATATATATATATATATATATATATATATATATATATATATATATATATATATATATATATATATATGTTTGTCTGTGTCTTCTACAGATGGTTAGCAAGGCAGCCGAGCAGGCTAATTTTACTATCGCGGGATCGAGGCTTAGTATGTGCCTCAAATTTGTGATCTTATAAAGGTAAAGTAATGAATACGGAGGCGAATGAATAACTCAGTAAACTCACATAAGTTCTTTT
>CAHIKZ030000867.1:1090000-1117500 GCA_903632075.3 Acanthosepion pharaonis | reverse complement strand
TAAAACGGTTAGGAATTTGAAACTTACACAGCGAGCTGATGTAAATTTATGGCAGAACAGGGAGGGATAGTAAAAAGGCAATCACTGATATGAGCGACAAAAGATAGGAAATTGTGGAGAACCTCGATCATCGACGTCCTGAAGGTATATGGCACATAGAAGAAGATAGCGAAAGAGCAAGAATGTCTGTTTTTGAAGCACCTGAAGAAGACATCTTCAGTAGTAATTTCTTTTGCTGGTGTCTGTAAACGAACAATAGAACAAAGAAGATTCACCAGACTTTAAATATAATTGCCGGGAAACAAATATTAGTTACTACAATGTGTTGAGAAGAAAATGAGGACATGGCGCGAATGGAAAATGGCGAATTACTGAAAAGGGAGATAATTAACGTCTTTTGACGCTTCACAGATAAAGTAGCCAAGTTCTATAGCACTGCATGTATCAAAATATATATTCTTTTCACCTTCTAACCATTCGCTACAAATATCTACCGACTCTGTTCAATTAACATTCGATCGAAACACTTTCCTGGTCCACGATATTAAAACTTGTAAACACCTCTTTCGATTAACACCACGACTATATCATAACATTTTCTCAGAATTCTCAGTAAAATAAATTCATTTAACAGAAACCGAACAAAACTAAGAGAATCAAAGAAGTTTTCTCTTTGTGTTTGTTTTGCGTTTTGCAGATCAAACACTCAACTGATCAACAAGCGCTGAGAATGTTCAAGTAAACATTTCGATTTTAGTAGTATTTGCTTTTTTAGAGGGCACTTGATATTTTATTTTTATCATTTAGTATACGATGTCTGATCAAAAACTACTGGTGCTATAAAAAGAAAACTATAACATATATTAATCCAGTATTTAATCTCCTTCGAAGTAGTCCCCTTCTGAAGCTAAACACTTTATCCAGCATCGTTTCCATCGATGGAAGCAGTCATGGAACTCTATTTTTCTAGATAGCGAGCAGTATTCGTCGTATTCTCTTGGATTTCCTCGGCATCTTATTGTTCCTTTCAATTGGGATTTGATTTTTAAAGAGGACAAATTGGCAAGAGGCGAGATCTGGGCAATATGGTTGTTGTCAGACCTAAGGTACGTTGTGCTTGACCATGGAACTGCTGCACAAGCCATGGAACCTCTGGGGTGTAGTGAGACGACCACACTCTACACACTTTCCTTCCAAACACTGCTATAAACAACGGAAGTGAACGAGAACGTTATAACTTAGTGTGTATACGTGATAGTGTTCAAGATCAATCTGTGCTATGCGAATTCACGCTTTATCTAGCATCGTTTCCATCGACGGAAACATTCATGGAACACTATTTTTCTATTTTTTTCGCTGCTCTGTTGTCATAGTAACAAACTTGATGTGTATTAATAAGATTTTAGAGTATGTGTGGGTAGTGTGACCGCCGAATTCGTTGAACCCACTTTCACACAGATACTCATGGAAAGACATGAATCTATTTTCCCGTCGGCTATGGATTAAACAGCAGGAGAGATTCAACTCTCTATCCAAGGTCTAGGAAAACAACTCTGCATTCAAAACCGGTATGCAACCCATACGAAGTGCATACTACACAACCATTGAAAAGTTTTTTGACTTCCCAATTAACTGCAGTGCGGTGTTGTAAACTCTTTGATCTCAAATGAGGGTGAATAAAAAATATTATTCAATCATTTATCGCCATTTAACCTTAATATTGGGGGAAAAGTTCATTAAAGAGGCTTAACCAATGCCTGTTAACAACTGTGAAAAATCGTAGTCGTTTCATCATAGTATGATGCTGTTAAGAATGCTTAAATCTTTAATTTTATTTCTATATTGTAATAATCTATTTTCTGCACGTGTTTACTTAACATGCAAAAATGGCTCATTGGTGCGTTAAAATGCTCTCTACCTTGACGAATAATCCAATATCCAATCAAAGTTCCAAATGAATATTAATAATAATGTGGGAAAAAGAAGTTTGAACAAAGTAACTATAAACAAAATGTTTTTTTGTTGTTGTTGTTGTTGTTGTTTTGTTTTGTTTTTTTTTTGTTTGTTTTTTTTTTGTTTTTTGCTATCCTTTGCCAGCTGCAATGATGGAGAAAGCATTACCTCGCACCATCGCAAGTGGGACACGCTGAAAGAGCCACTCCGTTTCGCGAGGCTCGTCCCATAAGAGAGACGCCATTTCCTTGAAGGAAATCCATCGAACGTGGACTAATACCCCAGAAATCTCCACTGTCACACGAGTAAAAAAAAATCTATCAGTAAGAGAAGAATATTTAACTATTTCTTTTTATCTCTGCGTCCCGGGCGAGAGACCCTGGTTCAACAGCGGACCTGATCAAATTACCATGGGTCAGCAATCGCCGTAACTTCATTTATAATGATAAAAAAAAACATCGCAATATCGGTGTAATTGTAAAAGCTGAACAGAAAATCATATCGACATTGATGTGACACTATTTAGGGGCACAAAAAGAAAAAAGGAAAAAAAGAAAGGAAAAAGAGAAAGGAAAGAAAGGAAAAGAGAGGCGAGACTTAAGCTTAGATGATAAAAGAAACCACACACGACCGGGGAGATTGACAATGTTATTTTGATAAGTAGAAAATGGTGAAAGGTTTCATTACCATCGCAGAAAATTCTAAATGGATAAGAAAATTGACTGTGTTGTGGTGGCGGACTTGTGTTATCGGGGATAGATAATAGCCAATTAATGCTGGCGAACAACTAATTGACAAACCACAGACCGGCTAGCTAAACTCCGAGACATTTCGACAATGTTATTTTGATAATGGAAAAAGAGGGTAAAAATTCTGACCACCAGTGTCGTAGGATTGCCTGACAAGGAACAGGTGAATACAGAGCTTTGGATAGATAAGAAAAATTAACTGTGTCAGAGGGGGCAAGCAATATTGTCGGGAAAGGACTTAATAGGTCGTCTGCTAACCGCACACGAAGCCAACCCTGGGTTAAGTCTTTACCGTTTTGACAAGACATCTATGGATGTTAGATGTTATGATAATAAAACTATGTTATCAGAAATTGGCACCAAGAATGCAAATACGGCTACGACAATGAAACTGTTTTTTCGGGACGGTGATCGGCAGTGTTTCGCTAGACGACTACCCCACTTGATAATTGGCATTGATAGATCCCAGGTAACATTGGGGATGAGAGCTGCGCTTAAGGAAAGAAAAGGAAAAGAAAAAGATAATTTTTTTTGAGCAAGATATATTTTTTTCCTAAAACAAAGCTAGCCTGATCAACGAGGGCCAGGCGGAGGTGATCACGTGACGCAAGGGGGGGAGCCGCCGCCGCCCATTTAGAGGATAGGTATGAGAAGTTGCTACGAATAAGTGGGGAGAACCGTTGACGCCCCTCTGAAGTATGGTGAGATATCCATATGAGAATAAGAGAAGGTGGGAGTAAGAGAAGACTTCCAAAAATGGAAAGGAGTGGAAAATTCCTGACCAAAAATAAAAGAAGTGGATATGGATTTAGAATTATCGAGGAACCTCCAACCCCGACAAAGCCCACCCCGGTTTTGGTCGGCGTCCATATAAGCAAAGTCGCAGCGAGCAAAAATCAGTTCAATCCAGAGTTCAGTTAAGTTCGGACTCCGGTTCTCCAGACGCAGACAAGCGGGCCTCGCAGAGCTGACTTGAAAGATTCCAGCAAATTCCGAACTCATCTTCAATCCAAGAACAATTTATTTTGAAGAGCGACTTAGATCCATACCACCAAAATAAGTTTTTCGACTATCGCCTGAACACACACCAAGAACCAATTTCTTAAAGAACAGACAATTTAAGATGTTAAAACTCACCTAACAAAAACAACGTGTCACAATCCATATAGCGGGTCGGGAGATAGACGCAGTCCTATGTATCCAGCAACCAGATATAAAGCATTGTTATCCTTTTTTTGATACCTTGAACTTTTGAGTTATCATTTTATTTTATTTTATACATATTTGTGTGATACCACCCTCATTTGAACTCAACTTGCATTACGGCCCCAGCGACTGATTGATTTCATCTGCTTAAGATCAATTCACAACGTGGGTAGGCGGACTGGAGATCAACGCAGTTACTTTGGTAACCAGACGTTGGAAGCGAGTTGGGAACGACGAGGCTGATATCGAATCTAACCAGATTCCCATCCGAGTCACCAAAAAGTTAGAACGTCACATTTGGGTGCTGCGACCGATACCAAGCCAGTTGGTCGTCACAGGACGGGACAACACGACTGACGCAGACAGACGGACGTCACGTTTGGAGCGGCGACACCCGAACGAAGCAGCGAGGAGCGAGCGAAGGCTGTAGAGAGGCACGTCACATTGAGAGAGGAAAACGAAATAATATCCATGAAATAATGATAACTTTAATTTGTAAAAAGATATTTTGCTAAATATTTTTATATCAAAATAATCATTCTTTATATGAAATTATATTTATTTGATGCAAAAAAATATTATAGATTTAAATTTTCTTCTTCTGCTACATCGATTGCAATGAGTTGAATACTCACTGAGCAGTTCACAGATATTTCTTTGTGGTGTATGGGAGTAAATTCAGTATGAAATTTAAACTCAGCTTGCCGAATCCACTTTGTGCGTCAATAGACTTTATGCTGTCCGCACACTGTCGAACCAAGGAAATTCGAAAGGCGGCCATCAGCTAATAACGGTTCGATTAAAGAGTACAAAGCTTTCGTACTCACGACGTCAACCAGATTAAAACTAACATCCCCACCATTATTTGTATAGAATGAACATATACACTGATCTAAAAAAAAAAAGTACTAATCCATACCTAAATTATTACGTTGGATTTGGCAGACATAAAAAAAACATTAGATAAACATTAAATTTGTGGTCGTTTATAGCTGCGACTCAGAAGTTTACGTAAGCGTAGCGCCATTTTTGATGGCAGGGGTAAACTAGTCATTCTATAAGTTAGAAGTGACTTGGCATCGAGCTTACTAGTCTAGTTCTTAGTAATTACTGCTCAGTTATTGTTCACACCGATTTCACCGAATTGAAGTAGACACAACCTGACCCACGAACTGAACTCGCACTTGCTATATCCCTAAATTCACGAACCGACACTTAAATCCACTAGGCCCTTTTGCTATATAGCGTATAAATAATGTAAATGAATGTCGATTGAAATAACTCAAATATGTTTTCTGCCACCTGTGAAAACATCTTTTCGTCTCCACATTTACAAATGTTAATACTTGTTTTTACTCGAAAACAAATTTTCGTTTTTCGTGTTTTCATTTTTAACTTGTTTTATGTGATCTGATCAAAGAGTTAATACTGCTAAGTTGTTTTCTTTTTTCGCATAAAATATTTATTCTGCATTCATGTTTTTTTTCTGTTGTTAATTTTCTTTAAACATATAACTGAAGATTCAATGAATTTTTCCTTTCTTCCTTATCAGTCTTTTACAAATGTTCATAATGCGTCTTCTTTCTCATCTGTTCGATTGTTTTTTTTTCTTTTACAACATCTAAGTTACTTCTGTCATTGATCCAATTACGAATAAGCAACTAACGTAAATAATTGTACATATTTAGAGGATAATTACTGTATTATAAAAAATACGAACAAACTCATATATATATATATATATATATAGATAGATAGATAGATAGATAGATATGTACATCTATTTATCTATCACTATATATATATATATATATATATATATATAACGAGAGAGAGAACGAGAGAGAGATTGTGGTATAAGTGTCACTGAATGCTGACTTTTTCACGCCTCGACGTGAATTTAACTGGAAAAACTGAACTACTCTATCGTGTTGCATATATATATATCACTGAGGGATGAAGGGAAGTTGGGGAAGGACGAAAACTGTCCCTCTCCGTTCTTTTCTAATGCTTAGACTTATGTTCATAACCTCTCTATGGCTGGTTGGTCGGTCGGAAGAAGTGTGGTATGTATGCAAATAGGGTAGCGTTAGTCATGGTAATTAGTGCTTATTTATATATTTATTATCATTTTATATATAGATATATTTCTTTCCTTATTTGTCTTGCATATATATATATATATATATATGTGTGTGTGTGTGTGTGTGTGTGTGTGTGTGTGTGTGTGTGTGTTCGAGTAATTTTCTTTGGTTCTAAGCTTTGGAATTAGAGTTATATGATTTTTTTCTGGTCATGATGTGATTTTAGGTAGTATAGTAGAAATTTGTTTTTGTCTAGGCATTTAGAAATGAGCTCTGGTCAAGGAGTTGTTTTCGGAAGCTAATTACTAGTATTTTACCCTCTAGGTAAAAGGTTACATTGTTTTGAGTTGTTTTTGTAAACTGGTGTCATTTCTTTCTTTTTTTACTTTACCAGTCACTTTTGTGTGTGTGTGTGTTTTTTTTGCATTTTTGATTTAACATATATGCTTTTTGTAAGAACACACACATTTATTATAGAATACAGAAAAAATAGAAAACGTTTACCAATCTAACATGTTTGATTTTTATTAAAATTCTCTGATGAAGATTTACTAAAATTGAAACATGTTAGATTAATAAACGTTTCTTATTTGTTCTTTATCCTACCCTTGTGTCGGATTTCGATCCATGTGGTTTATACGGCAACTATGCTGAGCAAACCTTAGTTACAGTTTCTGGGAGAGAGCGTGATATCTAGGCTGAGCAACAATTTAAATAGGTCCAACACTCTCAAGCCCTCGGCTACGATGATTTATGGATTTTGCGTTAGCACAGCTATCGACAGCCCTCAAGAGTCCCGTCTATCCAATTTCACTCACAATGCTTGTGAAAACCCGTGGTATGGTTTTCAGGCACGCTGGGATCGACCTTGATCCATTCTGATGACATCAGGAAGTTTCCTTTCTGACAAATTAACCAGACTCGAATCCGGGTCTCATGGTCAAAAATCCAAAAATATCTATGTATAATCCCTCACGCTACCACAAAATCCTCACGGACAAAACAACAGAAACACACAAGCTAGATAAATACAATAGAAGGATGTCCGAAATAGAGAGACCACCGAAATAATCAAAAAGGTAAATATTTGCAGATAGAATGGGAAAGATCCACAGTAAGGATGCCTAATTTAAGGACCATAAACAGAATTTTACCAACAGTACAAAAACTAGACTTATAAATCCAACAAAAACAAAACTAGGCTTTATCTCAAAAAATATAATTAAAAAAAATAACCGAAAATTTACTAATCACAACCAAAACTAACCATTGGAAGGATTCATCTGACACTATTAAATGGTTCACCAACATAAGGAATAAGAATAAAGCGACGTTTATTAAGTTTGATTTCTATTCCTCTATTACTAGGGACCTTCTGTTCAATAGTATCAACTTTGCAAAGAACTGTATAGAAATAATGGATGATGAAGCTATCATCTTAACAGCGAGAAAACCACTACTAACACTGAATAATTCCACTTGGACATGGCGCCACAATGACGAATTTGATGTCCCAATGGAAGCGTATGACTCAGCCCAAGTTGCAGACCGAGAATGTTTTACATTTTAGTAAAACCGGAACAAGTAGGACAGTATAGGGATATGGTACACTAACAGCGAAATTACAAAAGAAGTTTATCTGGGCCTTCAAATCTCTATTGTTTAAGATCCAGATTACCTATAACCTTAAAATAGTTGACAACCTAGATATCACCGTTAACCTTAATGATGAAACCTTTAAACCATACCATAAAGAGAACGAAACCCCAAACTATATTAATATCAGTCCTAACTATCCCAGTGCAATCCTAAGACAAATACCCACTACCGTTTGCACCAGGATTAGTAAACTATCGTCCAATGAAAAAATCTTTAATAAAAATAAAGAACTATGCGAAAAGGCCCTCGAAATAGTGATTTCAAAAGTAAACTGTCTTACTCGACCACCATTGGTAATACCAATACACGAATAGTGGAATTTAGGTGTAAAAATAGGAAAAGCAAAATCACTTGGTTTAACACCCCCCTCTGCAAACTGCCAAGTGTCAACATCTGACAGTACTTCCTAAATTTAATTACTTAACACTTCAACAAAAAAAATCCTCTAAATAAGATATTCAACAGGAAATCAATCAAAATTAGCTACTCCTGCACTGATAATATGTAGCAAATTATTAATTCCCATAACAATTACATTTTAAGTAAATTCCATGCGGAAAAAACTAAATCTACCCTGGAAACCCCCTGTAATTGTAGAATTAAGCAAAACTGCCCAGTAGAGGGCAAGTGCAGATCCACTAGGGTAGTATACCATGCAACCATTACCCACAAAAGAAAATACGACAAACAATAATACTTACATCGGAATTTCTGCGGGAGAATTTGAAAAGAGAATCAATACGCATAGACATTCATTCACCAATCCAAAATTAAAACACCAAATAGCCTTTTGAAAAAAAATTGGGAATTAAAGGAAAAGGGCTTGAATCCTCAAATAAATTGGAAATTTCTAGGCTTCGCGAACAACCCCAATAGTTTTAGGGATAGATGCAAGCTATGTTTAGAAGAAAAAATCAGGATAATAAAATATCAATGCAAACTATTAAATCAACGGAGAGAACTAATCACGAAATGTAGACATAGAAATAAATTTCAAATTACTTAAGAATACATGCGCATATATGTGGTGGTGTATGCGTACGTATAGTAGCATATATGTATGGACATGTAAATGTACATATATGTATGTATGAAGATATGTACGCATACAAGTGTGTTGGACAGCATGATTTATTCCATTGTGTGCTCAGGTATTACCCACAATCTATAAATCTATAACTCAAATAATTTATATTAATCTTAATAGCCTTAACTTTAAATCCTCCATCGCTTATTAATAATATTAGACATCTGTAGTAAAAGAAAAAACTATTTACTGTGAATCCCAGAAAAAACACACCTGGGGATTTTATAAGAAACGCTACATAGTAATTGATATTAAACTACAAACAACAAATCCTGGCAATAAATAAACTCCAACCCTAGACCGCTTCTACCGGAATAAGATATCTTAAGCCCCCAATAATCGCTAACACAAACACATTCTCATTAGCAAAGCGTCTACTAATATTGAAAATAAATTTAAAACAATGCTCCCAGACAGACACTTAGTGGCTGAAGATAGTCGCGTACAGAACGGCTTGAAATCTCCTATGTTGAGGTAAATTTTGTTTGTTTTTTTTGCTGTAATATATATATATATATATATATATATATATATATATATATATATATATATATATATTACAGCAAAAAAAGCAAAATTATATATATATATGGCAACAAGATGAATGTAGAGAGAGAGATACATTTATATATGACAGTATACAAATCTCTCTCTCTCTCTCTCTCTCTCTCTCTCTCGCCATATATTTTCATGTTTAGCGATATTAATGCCCATCATGTCAAGTGGCTTAACTATTCTAATGTTACTGATGTTTCAGGTATTCAGATTTACAATTTTTCAATTGCTCAGACTCTCGGTCAAATAGTGGATTACCCTATTCATTTCCCTAATAAAAGTGGCCAACATGCTTCTTTATTTGATTTGTTCCACATCTTTTCTGACTTTTGTTAAGGATCGCAACTCTGTCATCAATTCGGATAATGCAGTAGCATTTGTTGATTTTTCCTATAAATCATCTCCAGGTGATGAACCTCATTTTCTATAAGTCTTATTTCTCTTACCAGCCTATTGATTTGGATTCATTTCATGATTTTCTTCCCGACGCCCCTTTGAGGAATCGGAGAGCCGAGTTCGAATTCCAGTCAAATCCACTACATTCACTTACGTGCTAATACCCTTGGGAAAAGGTATGAATCCTCTTCTTCTCTCCCCACCTATAGGTAAACAGCAGGACATACCGGATTCTATAGTCTTGGATAGCGTTAGTCGTCCAGAAACTTTCTGAGCGACTCATCGGTTCAACTCTCTTCCTACGGGCGGGAGGAACCCGAAGGAGGCTACGCAGAAAGGCGGAGTCTCCTTCGGGGAGGTAAAACCGGCCCAGAACCCGTTTATACGTGTTCAAATGGGCTATTTTTTGGCCGAGCCTAATGGCTCGGGAATGCCCACGTTAAAAAGGCCTTGTGCCGCATGACGCCCTCGTGGGGGGGGGTGACTAAATATCATAGTCTTGGATGGCAACTGGTTTACTGCAGAAAGAAATGGCAACCTACTGCGGGAAAACTCTACTTAGTCAGTCATAAATCGCCTCATGCATGATGCATAACTGACTGTCTGATAGAAAACTGCGCCACTGCTGTTTCTTTTAGGGTCAAAGCCGACATTGGTGCTTTTATGCCTTCTTGGAAATATCAGGTGAAACTACTATTTTATGCGAATAAAATATTTTGCCTAAAATTCCTGGTAAAAAAAAATACTTGCAACTTATATGTATACATTCACTAGGATTTGGTCCGTAAGAATCTTTTGTGGGTTGATAGAGTTGTGTCCATGTCTATGCTTTGAGTTTCTTTGATCGTTTCTGAGTGTCGGGCCTTCACTCGTTTGTGCTTCTCAGGGGGGATCTTTCCAATTATCTCGTCTTCACGCATTAGTTTTTGGTGTTATCTTTTTTCTTTTGTTTTAATTGTGAAATATAATCAGTAAGTTTGTTCTTAAATTAAATTTTATTGATGATGGATTGTTTGTTTTATGAGTAAGTCTTGTAATATTTGTCATCGTTTTTTTGCATTTTATGCGGTATATATTTTTATATTATTGGTTAAGTAGGCCTTTTTGTGTTTTGTTGAGGGATGATTTGGGGATTTAATTGAACTATCACCGAAGAATTGTCACGTTAATCGATTTGGTTATGTAACTATTGTACATCTTGTTTGAATAATTTTCGAAAGGCTTTATTGATGTGAGCGTGTACTTTCATAGACAACATTACTTTGTTGAAGTTTTCATTTATTGTTATAGTTTGTGGTGGTTATGTTAGAAGTTTTTAGTTTTTGTAATGAATTTAATTTTTTTTTTGTCGATAGGTGATATGGTATGTGTCTATACAGTAGATTTGTTATAAATTTTCGTTTTGTTTGCAGTTATTGTCTAGTTGGATTCTGTAGAATATCTTAATGAACATCAGCGCAAAGCGATATCTGCGAAATACTCAATCAATAAGAATCAAACTCATTTCACTAGTAATAGTTTGCGAGATTAGCTTGCTAATCGTTTCTTCATGGCGAGGCACCCCACATAGATTATCTTCAATCATTATAGATTAGTACAGCACAAAGATGCATAGAATGTGTAATAACCAACTTTGCAGTGAAGATGATCTGCATGATATGAAAATCAACATCCGAAAGCCTGGCATTTAACTGGGTTCCAACATCACATATGGGCACCAGTGCGAGGACATCACCTAAATATTATGATTTCATGTAAATTTCGTGCTTTCATTCTGTTATGATTTCCTTTTTCTTCATAATGTTTATCCCATACAAGGCACAAGAGCCACTCGAAGTAGTGGGTTACTAAAGGGGTTTGTTTTCAACTTACTTCTTACTAATGGAATACGTAGGAAATAAAGGGGGTTCGCTTCAATGTACGGGTGTGGTGGATTTTAGCTGTAAGGCTTGGGGTTGTTGGAAAATTTTTCATGGAAATAGGATAGAGTAGATAGAGGCTTATAACATTTCTTCTGTGAGAAAGTGGTTGTGGTGTGAAAAATAATTCACCACGCACAAGGTCCCTAGACAGTTTTTGGACTGTTAGTACAAATAAGAAATTACAATCCTCTGTCCAAACTTTAATTATATTCTCTTATTGTTTATCTGCAACGTCACTGCACCGCTGGTATTCACTCTCAGTCAGTTATGTGCCATGAGTGATACACGCTTAGGCGATCATGTATCTTTCGATGCATGACTGACGAGGCAGATTATTTCGAGCAGTAGTTTGCCATTTCTTTCTGCGATAAACCAGTTGCCGTCCAAGGTTATAGAACCAGGTCTGTCTTGCTGTTTAACTATAGCTGGGTGGCGGGAAAAGTAGAGGATTCATACCTTTCCCACGTAAGTGAATGTAATGGATTCGACTGGAATTCGAACTCGACTCAAGCCGAGCCGTTATCCATTACTCCACTATGCCTCCACAGTATTCACTCTACAAACAGTAATATTTCCCTCTTTGTTAGTGATCTCTTTTTCATTTCTTGTTTATATCTCGTTGTCACTGTTGTATACAAAGAGTGACTACTAGTCAAATTCCTTGAAAATTTTCAGCCAATATGAAAACATTGGCAACTCAAAGTGGTTGTTAACTCACCCGCCACGGGCAATATTGATTTGGTCGATAAACACCTCGCCAAACAGACTGATCGATACAAAATCCGATGACCAAACCTCCGGACAAATATTTGAATAGGTTATATGAGAGAATAATAGAAATTTAAAAAAAAGAAACAAACAAAATATCCCTTTCATATCTGCAGTGTAAACTCATCGTTTGCTTTGAAATGAATACCATAATCAATTTAATACGTCTGTGTTTCATTTCATTAATGTATTGAGTCGGAGATCTTTTTAGTGGTTTAGATGCTTGTATATTTTCGTGGTCAGAATTCAATGATGAGGCGAAGTAAAAAAAAAAAAAAGATTTAGAATGCTGATTATAAAAAAATGTCATGTCCTCTCCACTTGGATGACTGGTTCAAAACAATCTTCCTATTTCAAAATCTCTCTAATGTAGAATATCGTTTAACATAAATTTCGTAAATATGGTATGATGTAATGGTATTTGATAATGAACAGGAATTCATATATTCATGTATTTAGGCAGCAAATGTGTTTTTATGGCAAATATTATGAAAAACAAAGGACATTTTGCGTCGATTAATTTTAATGATCGACTTTTCCAAATTACAAAGAACGATACTTCTGAAACAAGGTGGAAACTCCACCGGAAATTGTCTGAAGTTCATTTCGGAAGAAAAGTACAAGAAAATGGACCAAGCTTTCGACTTTGTTAACATCCTTCGACTACGTCACAACACTCACTGACTCTATGAAATTCACCAATTTTCTCTAACTACATTGATAATGACTTTGAAAAATTCTCATATTTGTCCATATTTCTTGTATTTTAAAATTAATCGACATAAAATGTCAGTTGTTTTTAATATTTGTCTTAAATACATATCTATCTATATATCTCCCTCTCTTTCTCTCTCTCTCTCTCTATATATATATATATATATATATATATATATATAGAGAGAGAGAGAGAGAGAGGGGAGAGAGATAAATTGAGAGAGATAGTGCTAAGTGGGAATTGGAGCAAACAGCGTGTGGCGACATTGTGTATTCATGCTTGAACGCAAACTTCAGTACATGACGGTTGATTCAAACATGAAAGACTACCGTTACTTGGTGTTGACTTCAGTGTGCAATTTTTATTTAAACATGTTATATCCCTGTCATTGAGCACTTTTGACCATAAATATAGCATATCTTCTTTTTATCATATATATGTGTATGTGTGTGTGTGCGTCCAATTTTAATTGAAGATCGACGAATGTTTTCCCTTTAAGATTTTTAATTTAAAATGATTCGTGTTGTTTTTTCTAGTATAGGGAGAACATTTGGGCATAAATTCTTATAATGTCTTCTCAGCGCTTTCAAAAGCCATTATTATGTAATCTTTTGTGGGTTGATAAAGTTAGTTGTGTCCACGTCTATGCATTGTGTTTGTTTGGTCGTTTCTGAGTATAGGGCCTTCACTCGGCGGTGCTTCTCAGGTGGATATTTCTACCTATCTCGTCATCATGCATTAGGTTTTGGTGGTATCTTTTTTTCTTTTATCTTTAATTCTTAAATATATTCAGTAAATTTTTTCTTAAATTAAATTTTATTCATGTTGGATTTTTTTGTTTTCATGGATAAGTCTTCTAGCATTTATTATTGTTTTTCATATTTTATGTAGTACAATATTTTTGAATTATTGAGTATGTGAAGGCTTTTGTGTTTTGTTTTTTGTTGATCGGTGATTTGGGATTTCATTGAACTATCATCGGTGAATTATCAAGTTAATCGGTGTGTTTATGTAACTATTGTATAGCATGTATGGATAACTTTAAAAAGGCATTTTTGATGTGAGCAAGTAAATTCATAGAAAACATTACTTTGTGTTCATGTTAGAAGTTTTTAGTTTTGTAAAACGTTGTAGCGATAGACAAATTGTTATAGACCCTTGACCCAAAACAAAATAAATATTCACAAAAATTACAGTCATGTGAGCTGACAAGACACTCTCGAGAGATCAGCCTCCTTACTTCCATTAAGACGAATTACGAAGATATATGTAATTCACGCTTGTGACAAACCAAACAGATAAGTAGAAAAATTCATATTTTTTTGGGTACATAGACTTTTGAAAGTAAATACACGCTAACTTTTGTAATAAAATTTAAGATATATATATTTATTTATATATATATATATATATATATATATATATATATATATATATATATATACAAGTGTTTTGTACGAAGATTCTGCAGGGTTTTTTTTTTAACTTTTCATATTTTCTGTTCACTCTGTAAATATTGTCGATGTTTATTATCCGTGCATAACAAAATAATGAATGTATTTATTTTTGTTTTGTCGATAGATGATATATCACTATGTAGTAGTTTTGTCTTATTTTTTCGTCTAGATTGCAGTTATTGCATAGTTGGTTTCTGTAGAATATATTAATGAACATCAATGAATACCTTTGAAGATATTAGAAAAATTATGATTGATGTTATTCACTGGAAGCCAGAAAAAATGATAGAAGCATTTAAACAGAGATCTTTTGTTGGAGTTCAAGTAAATTTTCATAAAACTTTGCAACCCAAATGCACCCAGAACACACACACACACACACACACATACACGTATATATATAGAGAGAGATGTGTGTATGCATGTATGTGTGTGCGTGCGTGCGTGAGCGCATGAAACAGACTGTCGCCACACGGTGCTTAACTCAGTGTCTACTTATATATATCTATTTACACACGCCCTATCCCTGATACTGAAATATTTTATCCATAAATATAGCCTACCTTAAAACTATATTATTGTAACTTATATATGTATGCATGTGTTTATGTGTGTGCGCATGTGTGTGTGCAAGTATGTATCCGTATGTGTGAAAATGACATGAAGGAAACGTGTGATGTGTTTCATTTAGAAAGGAACATCTTCAGATAAATAACGGTTTTAGTGAAGGAATCAAACATGTATACAATATGTACAGCAAATACCAACTAAAGTTTACTCCAAAACTGTAATCCGTGAAATCGTTATTTGTCTAAAAACGTTCTTTTCCGAAAGAGTTTTCCGTTCTGTCATTTATTTACTCGTTATTATTTTCACTCCCCCCTCACATATATATATATACACACACAAACGTATATATATATATATATATATATATATATATATATATATATATATATATATATATAAATTCATATAGTTCCTCTCAACCGTGCGCCAACAGCTTATGGGTAGATTGTCCGACTGACGCCAAATCAGGCGGATTTCGATCTCGGCTTGAAACAATCAGATGTCTAACCACACTGATGAGCTGCGATACAGCGAAACAGTCTATACATATAGACTGTTTCGCAGGACGTCAGGGCGATATAATGCCCGCGAAAATAATTTCGGTTGAGCTCTCTGGAGAGAATCGCGAAATAGTAAACAGTGACTATTACTGCTGCTAATGCAAGACTTCTAAATGAATTGAGTTCATTCGGTATCTGGTGTGTTTGTCTAAAAATAAATACGCTAAAATTCACCTTCCTCTCTACCGTGCGCCAATAGCTTAAGGGGAGATTCACCGACTGATGCCAAATCAGCCGATTTTCGATCCCGGCTTGAAGCAATCGTATGTCTAGCCACACTGATAAGCTGTGATACAGCCGACACAGTCTGTCTGTGGATGATGATGATATATAAAGCTCTAAATTCGCATGTATGTGTGTTTGCGCGATACAGCTTAATCTATACATCATGCGTCAACCTATTAATTTTAGGAGCATATTGTACCTTGAGCCCTTGTAGTGCCGAATTTCATTAAAATTAAACAGGAAATTCTTGAGCTATGGTCGTTATGCTGTTTTTACGATATGTTTAATAGGATATTCAGTAGTCGTTTTCAATTAACGTTCTTATATCAGTCCGCGTATATAAACAAAGACTTGCATATTATATTCCAAATATAATGTGCGTGAAAAACAATAAACATGCATAGTAAATTATAGCAACATTATTAAATAAATTTAAATAAACATCCCACGACATATATTTCTATAATTCACTACAATAAATTAGAATTTTTTTTATAAACAGATGGTTGGATGTTTCGCAAGTACTTGACAGGGGAAAACGCTATGCAGGTTTCTCATTGTAAAATATAACCTGTATGGCTGGAAAATTGTTTCACGTGACTTGGTGGTAAATAAGTAAATAATTAAATAGATGCACGCTGGTTTGCTGCCGTTTTATATTTTGAAATAAATACAAGGAAGAAACCAGTATGTACGATAAAATACAATTATTATTATGAACAAATTACCTAGAAAATTTTAAACTGAGTGCACAAAAAGGAGGCAACCATACTTTATGTTATTTCTATAAATATGAATCTTCCTAAGCAAACGGTTTCTGTTTTTATGTTGTTTTTTTGTGGGGGATTAAAATTTTAATATGGTAAATGCCAAAATTAGTATAAATTATCATCCTGGGGCTACTATTACTTGTTTGGAAACGGCCTTAGTATGATATCAGTTAGCAATCAGAAATGTTCACCATACCTTTATCCTCTAAGTACAGGTTTTCTTTTTTTGTTTACATTTTTGTAAAACTTCTTCGTTGCTCACATGTTCCATCCACGGTATTGTCAGCATTCTTCTGTAGAACCACATGTGCGAAAAACTCAAAAGATGAAATGAACGATATGTTCTATTTTGTTTGAGAATTCGGAAATTCCTTTCTTCTCTCATTCAGCAGTTAGGAAGAGCTTAGACGACTTAATTGTATAGAAGAAGGTTACGTAACTTCGGGAATTAACTCGCAGTAAATATTTCCAGATACTTTAAAAGTCAATAAGGTAACATTATATATAAGAATGCACCTTTGACATAGACTTAACACTGATTTACCATTGTTAACGGAAGATTTTATCCTCTGCACAGTTAGTGACAAGCAGATTGCAAACCTTTCAGTTGGCCTGTCAGCATTCTACGGTCTTTAGGACCAAAGTCAGCACGGATTAATTGTCCGCAGTGGTGATCGACTATTCCTACCGCGTGCTGGCATTGTCTTCGAGAACAATGCCATTCTATGAGGTTTCAGTGAAATAACAATATGACTGTTATGTATATCATTGTGATCTTGTTATAAGTTTATAACTTTATATGAAAACACCAATTTGTATCAATCAACCTATTTAAATTAAGCTTGCTCTAAATACATTGAATTGAGGGTTTTGTCAAGAGTTTAGATTAGATTATAAACTCTGCTTCTTCTTCATTATCATTATCTTATCCATCATCTATGTACCGTATCCCTTCAGGACGTTGGCGATCATGACTCTCCACAACTTTCTGTTTTTTTGTAGCTCTTAATAAATTTTGTCTTTTTGTTATCTATCCTAAACCTTGTTCCGCTATTCACTTACTCAGGCTCGCTAATTAGGTTATAAAGTTGTTTTCGTATGTCCTTATTGCTTTCAAGCTGTCCTGTAAGAGGGGATAAATATGTCTGTCCGACAATGAGACAAACAATGGATAGTGCTACAAAGGATTGGAACTTGTGGAGAACCATGATCGGTCACGTTCTGTTGTTGCAAAATTTCCCTGTGATAACTTTGAGAAAATGATAAGGAAAGTTTAGAATTATCTTTGAAGTTTTCTTAGTTCCCTAATAATTCTGTAATTTACCAAGCCCCCTCTTTTGCCCTAGAAATTTCCACTGTTTCTTGTTAAGTATAAGTGTCATTATAGCTTCATTTTCTCTAAAAACCTTGTCATCGCTTACATATTCTCAGCATCTTTCTGTAGAACTACATTTCATGTCTCTTCTCCATCTGTGAAGAGATTGTCCAGCATTCACTGCCATATAGGAGGATTGGTATTATGTAACAGTTCAGTACTCTTTTCTTTGTTTTTAACGAAATCTTTCTGTATCTATCTATATTTCTGAGATGAGATGTTATGTACACTATTTACATTATTCTTTCTGTTTTTTAGTAAAAAAACGTTTCATTGAGAATAGTTCTTATATTTTCTGTTTACACAGACACACAAAAACACGAACAAACACAGAGACGCGCAGACACACACATGCGCATATATGTAGGGATAAAAATCATTAACTGCATTTATATATAATGTTCCAGGTGACAACTTCGCACAAACAGGAAAATAATGCTATCAACAGTCATTTACAAATCATCCAAAACACGCCCAACATTTTATACTGTGTGCATAAAAAAAAAAAAAACGTAGGTTCTAAATTCTCCTTCGATAGACTAAAGGCCATCGTTTTATAATCTGTGAATTTTGTGAAAATAGACACTTCGCAAAACTTCCCAACTTCTATAATGCCGGACGTTCCTAAACAGACTCTGGCCGTTATATTCGATGACCTATACATTTCTCATGTTAAGTGTTCTTTCTCCCCAGTTTAATTAAATATACATTGTTTCTTGTTAAGTAGTATATAAACTTAAGCACACTTATTAAGTACTTCTCTTCACTAACCGTAAAGGAACTATATAATAGGTTCTTTGAACAGTTTCTTTATTATTTTTTCTATTTCGTGGGCAGCGCTCTTCTTTCAGCTAATATGCGCACAAGTTTTCCCATTTTTTCAAGTGACAGGTTCTAGAACCTATTTAGGGAGGAGTACCCGAATAAATACAAATATTTACATATAAAGTGCCAGCACGAGCGAAGAAATAAGGCCATTCAAAGCCAGTTACCAAGCGAGCGGATAACGTAACACAGGTCGTTTTCTTCTTGGCTCAAGAGTAAACGGCTCCACATAGCTATCTCTCGTTGAACACATTCAAGTACGAGGTTTTCCATTTATCAGCATTTCTTTTTGCTTTTAATTCCCAATACGTGTGAACTTATGTTGCAACATGGACAACCCAGTTAATAACTACTATATAAATGTTATATTGCATACATAACATAGAGTCCTATTGTCTCTTGATACCGTTTTATTTCAGTGTTAGTTCAACCAACTGTCGTTACTAATGCTTGTTAAGAATTGTTGAGTGGAATATTTCATCAATTATCCTTTTCGCTTCTGATGCTGTCTTGCTCAACTTAAAACGGAAAATGTAGTGCCGCACGGCTATCTTATTTCTTGTTGTGACCAAGTAAAAGGATAAAGAAATAACAAAACAAGTGTTACAGGTATATCATATATTAAACAGTAAGTACAACAGAAGAGTACTACACGATTAGTGAGTGTGTGTCGGATGACCTAGCGTTCAATCTATTCGACTGTTCCCGCAAGGCCTTCTCTCATACTAATCTTATAGTAGGCGGAAGAGTCCAACATAGACACTTTAGAGGGAGGACACCACAACATTTGTTCTCTTTGTTTTGTTGTTGTTTTTTTGTTGTTTTTTTTGTTTGTTTTTTATTCTGCACAATATTAATGAACGTTGGATATAGAATACTCAAAATCTGATGTGTACTCACTATCTAGTTTTGAAAACGAGGTTGCTAGTAACTTTACATAACCTAATATATATATATATATATATATATATATATATATATATATATATATATCCACACACGCAGGAACACACACACATATTTATATATATGTATATATATGGGGACACTGTATGACAAATTGGAAAAAAGTTTTCTTGTGACGCGTTTCATCCTTTAGGACTTGATCGTACTAAGTTTTTTTTATTTCATAAAGCAATATATCAAATACGTTGGTTGTCCACCGTATCGAGACTGAGCACAGTTTTAACATAAAATGACACTAACTCTGATCAAAAGGGAAAACAATTCACTAGGACGAAAATGTCTAGAGAGTGTCATGTACAGTAAATTTGCGGCCTGTCCCTTAAAACATTTCACAATTCCTGACAAGACTTCTATTATCATATTGTGGGATACCTACTAACAAAAGTGATGGATGTAAAAAAAAAAAAAAAAAGAAAAGAAAAGAATCCAAAGGAAATCGGCTGGATAAAGAAAAATTTAAATTCCCAGCATCCGTCATTCGTGCGCATGCGTAGTCGCACCAACGTAACAAATTTAGTCCAATGAAGTCCTGAAGGACAAAACGCGTCAGAAGAAAATGTTTTCCACTTTGTCATACATTTTTCCCCAATATTGTTCTTGATATCTAAAGATATATATCGTTATCTCATATATATATATATATATATATATATATATATATATATATATATGAATATTTATTTATGTGTTTGTGTGTGCTGTTGCCTGTGTAATATATATATATATATATATATATATATATATGTTTCTGTGTGCGTGTGTGTGCGCGTGTGTGCGTGCGCGTTCGCTATAATGTATCTTATAAATATCCTTCTGTGGTAAATAATATTAAAGCAGAAAGTAATGGAGATTTCTTATCACAATCACTTTATAACCGCGTGTTTATGTTAAAGACCTATTGATCTGCTTTCCATTATATATGTAATTATATATATATATATATATATATGTGTGTGTGCGTGCGTGTGTGTGTGCGTGTGTGTGTGTGTATCGAGATAAGAAGGTTGAAGGGAAAAATAGAGTAAAAGACTATAAGTATGGACGGACAATGAGTAACGACCACACTACTCATGTGAGACAGAATTACATGATAGAGAAGCATTAAACCACCATGAGGCTCATACACACACACACACACACACATAAATCATAAATATATAAACATATATATATATATATATATATATATATATATATATATATTTGTATTCCTCTTTAAATTGAATGTGTGATTTTTTTTCTTTTTCACAAATTATTCTGATTTCCTTTTGAAAATCAGCGACATCTTTTTTTCGTCAGTTCTCCATCGAAGAGTTTTGATTCTTATTGAATATGATGATCTCTCACCTAATCTTCATTATAGTGAGGTTGAATAATTTTTTATGTCTACACGTTCATGAGTCTGTTCAATTAAACTAGTGTTCAACAAAGAAAATCTCTTCAAACTAAAATGTTTGTTACCAGTTTCCTTGTCATTGCGACTCACTTCACTGATGTCGCTAAAGAGAAGGGAGATTGTTAAATCTTTCCTCTATGCAGACACACATGTCTAAGAGATTGAAAATAAGTACCAATAAGTGGTTCTTGAGGAGTTGACAAGAAAAGGAGCAATAACTTAAAAATACTGAATTTTAAAATGTTTACTTTTATACTTCTTGATTTGTATTTTTATTAATATTTTTAATCTTTTTTATCAGCTCTGCGTATAGTGAATGAGTAAAGAAATGTATTTAGGTTTCATGAATTCACACAGTAAATGGGTTTGTATTTTGTTGTGAAGACTGGGATAGATAGATAGATAGATAGATAAATAGATGTGAGCAAAATAAGAGAGAAGAAAAAAAAAGAACGTAACTAAGAGTTATAGACATTAACAGTTAGAAAGTGACTTAGATAGATAGATGTTAAGATAATAAAAACTAAGGTTTATATATATATATATATATATATATATATATATATATATATAATTATTTATTTAGAAAATTTATAACATAAACATGTTATAAAATCACTACAAAAATAGCCATTTGTTTCAACACTCCCGATGTCTTATCAAGTGATGATGTTGAATGCAAACAAATGGTTTTAAAAAGCTTCAAATTAGTTAACGATCCTTCACAAGGGGAAAACGTTGTTCCAAAAGGCTAGAATGACCAATCAAAATACAAGTATAGGAAAATTCAAAAAGCCTGACAACGAAGTTTATGTTATAATAGCTATTCAGATCGTTAAAATACGGGTAAAATTAAAAAAAAGAATTTATTCTAACCAATAATTATTAAATTATATGATAGAATTTGATATTAAAATTAAAACTGCCAATTTAAAATCCAAATTTAATCACTATTAAGTTTAAAATTATAAAATTACCGAGGAGAAAAGGGGAAATACATATGTTATTCAATTCATTTCTTCGTTGAAATTACGTTAGAATAAGACATTACTCCATCCGGTCCTCCGACAATATATATGTATACATTTTAATCCCAAGTGTGAGTCGTAAAATCACGCGTAAAACAGCACAAACACAATCAGATTATAATACATAAGCATCCAGACATATTTAGACATATTTAGATATATATACTCACAAAAAGAAGTGACGAGACAGAGTACATCTCCACGGCCCTTTGAGAAAAAAAAATAATATATATATATATATATATATATATATATATAAGCAAGTGTAAATGGATATAAATCCGACAGAATGAAGAAATTTTGAAAAAACAAACAAAAATCCTTAAATGTAGTTAAAATGAAAGAAATGTCGACGTCTGACGTTTCTTTCATTTTAACTACATTTAAGGATTTTTGTTTGTTTTTTTCAAAATTTCTTCATATATATATATGAATATTTTTAATAATGTTCACCCAATACAAATTTCATGAGCCACTCAAGATAGAGGGTTATTCAATGTCTGTGGTATCAATATTCCTTGAGGAATTCGTTATATAATTTGTTCAGATAATAACTTTATATGTACTTTGTTAAAGGATTCACTACACTAAAAGAAGAAAATTCCTAACATGAACATTATGGCCAATGATGTGGATATCATGGCTATAGAATATTGGACACTTATTACGCTGCTGAAATACACTAGCTGTCAGGATATAAAGTAACATTCCTATTATCAGTAATTACAACTAATATTCAGCTTTGTGGACAAGATTTTCTCTCGTCAGATTAGACGTTGTAGCTTTAGTTAAAGATAAAGAATGAATAGATGAAGGTCCATAAAGATGAACAAACTGAAGTAGATATGAATATGTTGGGTGAAGAATGAGGTTGCAAAATCTCTCAGAAACAATCTGTAAAATAATGTGCATTCTGTTTTATTTCTATAAACTTTGACTGAGATGAAACACGCGATGATTTCCTTAAAGAGAAACGGTACCAAAAATCAGAACTCTGGATCGCTTTTAGAGGCAAATATTGTCTTAAACTACGAACGATAATCGTATATTGCCAGATCAGTTAAAAGCTTTGTAAATCCCTTATCCCCGCAGCGTGCCAACTGTGGATTCTTTCTTCTGATGAATGACAGAAGAAAGTACATTCTTTGCTGAAACTGTAATTCTCTCTACTACGAACATAATTGATTTAGACAAGGTTAAAAGAATCATCTTTTGAAAATTCATCAAAGTTAGACAACTTTGGCTACTACTGAAGGAAGAGTGATATTTGAATTGCCTCGCATATAAGTAATACGTGCAGGCTTGAATGGTTGTAAAAGATTAACGAAATATCAGTTAAAATGCCAACATCCGTACATTGTGTACATTTACGCGTGTAAACCTGTAAAGATTATAAAACATGTTAATATAAGCAAGGATATTATATAACCTGAATTTGGAATATGTGAATAGAGAATGTAAAATCAAGCAAACGATCACTTAAGGTTGCTAGTTACTTGGGCGCAACACTAATCATTATTAGTTATTAACGTTCACATCAGGCAATGGATGTTGCAGATTTGAATCAACCCACAACAAAGAAAAAGGCAAGAAAAGTTTTTGAATATAAAATATTTTTATTTTCGTGTTTTTATAAGTTTTGTTAGTAGCTGCTTTTTAAAGTGAAAAAATGCGATTTCTCCGCGTGTACATGTAAAAAAGTGAGGCAAGAGAGAAAGTGAGGAAGAAAGCGTAAGTGTCACGTAGCTTGGTGAGGAAGGGTGTAAATGTCTCGTAGCTTGACGAGGAAGAGTGTAAGTGTCACGTAGCTTGACAAGGAAGAGCGTACGTGCCATGTAGCGCGGTGAGAAACACGGTAAGTGTCACGTAGCTTAGTGAGGAAGGGTGTTGAATTTCACGCAGCTTAGTGAGGAAGAGTACAAGTGTCACGTAGCTCGGTGAGGAAGACGGTTGAATGAGTAAAGGAATCTCTGTTAAGCCATGGTTCGTAAACTGTCGTCGCATGTTGCTCTTTATCCTACTACCTAGAGACTTTACTTAAATATTCTTCAAATGTATCACAAAGCATGTTTGTTATTGTCGGCGGGAACGCGACCCATTGGCTGAAAAATGTTAAATATTTATTTTGAAAGGATTAATTTTTTAACCGGAAGGATGCGAGAATCCTCCTACTCAGAAACATTTTTTATCGTTTGATGATTGAGTGTTTTGCCTTCACTCCAAATAGGAAATAATATTTTCTTTGCATGGGTTTTACCTAAATTTGATGCTGTGAATCTAAGGCAGAGAGTAAACAGGAAAAGGTGACAGAATGTTTGATAGTAAAATGGTTAACACCATATCGACAGCCTTGCTGATAACGATTTCTTGTGTAAAACTGAATCGAGTAGTCTTGCTGGGAGCAATTGACGATTAATTTAGTTGCCTTGGTTCCTTTGATTGTATTGAGATGGCTCCTGGTGAACTTCCTGATAGGTTGTTAATTTAAAAGAAGTTAGTAATCACCGAACACATGAGTCAAGTACATACACTACTGAATCATTGTTCGTCTGACAGTTCGATATTAGATAAATATAAAGGGGTTAACATTTTCATTTCAAACGAGAGTAATTTCACTCTTTCTCTTTAACATAGAAGAGGTTTATTGCTTGATAAACGGAGTATATATGTCTGCTATAAATTACAAACTGGATCAGACTTCTACAGAAGTGACACATTTCACACACTTTTAAATCTAAAACTTTGCAGTACTTTTCAAAATAAACTACTGTTAAACATTTACAAACGTGTAAACTACAAATCAGATGTTCGATGAAAAGATTTTGCTGTGAATTCGTAAATTTATTTTGCATATTATAAAAATGCCATCAGAGTTGTGGAAATAATACAAATCCGCTAGATATTTGCCACATCATTTTTTTTCTTTTTCTGGCAACTATTCATAAATTTTTTAGATATTTCAGTTATCTAATGAGAAACAAAATCTCATATTCAATATATGTAAACGCAAGATCCCGTATGCAATATGTCTAAACGCAATATCCTGTATTAAATATATACACGCAAGATCTCGTTTTAAATATATCTGAACGCAAGATCCCGTATTCAATATGTCTAAACGCAATATCCTGTATTAAATATATAGACGCAAGATCTCGTTTTAAATATATCTGAACGCAAGATAGCGTATGCAATATATCTAAACGCAACGTCTCGTATTAAATATATCTAAACGCAATATAGCGTATTTAATATATCTAAACGCAATATCTAGTATTAAATGTATCTAAAGGCAAAATAGCGTATTCCATATATATAAGTGCAAGATCTCGTATTCAATATATCTAAACGCAAGATCTCGTTTTTCATTATATTTGAACGAAATATATTGTATTCAGTATCTCTAAACACAAGAATGATTAGCATAACATTAAATCTAGCATAGTGCATTGGTTAATTAACAAGCCGTGTTGTAGATTTTAAAAGTCTAGTGAGTTCGAATGCTCTCTCGATGGACCCATTTTATCCCCGTGAGTTTTCGTGTAAAATGATTATGTTGCGTCAATATTCCAAACATGCGTGATTTCCTAGGACAGGAAATCACGCATGTTTGGAATATTGATAGTCATCATTCCGAATCATGTATGTTTTGCGATATTTTGTTCTATCTTGTCATGTGATATTTATAGTGCGCGCGCACACACACACACACACATCTCTCTCTCTCTCTCTCTCTATATATATATATATATATATATATATATATATATATTTTGAGAGAGGAGAGAATAGATTTCATTGCGAACAGGAGCGGAATTGATGTCTGAAATATCGCCATATTCACGGTACTACTTTTGTACTAAGACACCAGGTTTTTTCACTAGGTCCAGACATCCAGAAAAATCTTGTAGCTCCAAGAAAGCTTGTCAGCAGCCTCCATTACGCTATTTTTAGTGGTTGTCTCCGCAGCAGACGAGGATCTGTTTTAGAAAATATCTGTATATTTTTCTTAGCAGAGCCTCGCTGTTTCATTGACAAACATACGGTTCTTTAGAATTTAGTGATCTTCCATGCTTGATATATAGCTAGACCAATGAAATTGCCTTTTGTAGTGATACTAAATATTTATGTAGTTCATATTGAAGTTTTAATTTTTTTTTTTTTCGCTTTCTATCGTCTGGTCAATTGACTTGTCTTTTGATTCACTGATATAACGACTTCTAAATTCTCGATTATCTCAATTTCCAGTTTGTTACCGCTCTTGATTTGCACTACTAGAAAATGAAACTTGTTTCACATAGAGAAAAAATAAAAAGAAAGCTGTAAAATGAATCCACTGTAACATTGTTATAATACTGTAAATCAAATTGAATTTTCCGAATTTAAAAAAAATGTTACTTCTATCGTGATCTTGGGTGAAGGTGAGGACATATGCTAAGAGAAACGACATTTTGGTTACGAAAATAGAAATTTGCAAGCAATTATACAAAAATTCAATATAGATGTGTTAATTGCTGTTCAATATCTGTTTTTTTAATGACCCTTGTCTCCTTGGGGAGATATAATTGACAATTTCCATATGAATCATTATCATACCAAATGTTGTACTGACTAATCTCATAATTATTGTTATTGGTAAATCATTCAGCCGATTCATTCATGGATATTCCCTATGTGTAAATTATTTCTGTCGCTGGAGTGCTTTTATATGTTTTAAAACAATGTCGCCATTATAGGTAAAAGTAACGCAGTCAGTCATGTGTGATACACGCTTAGGCAATTCAATACATGACTGATCATATCAGTTTGAAGCACCGGTTCCCGTACGGTCACCAAAGTTAAGCAACTTTGAGCCTGGTCAGTACCTAGATGGGTTACGACTTGGGAATTCCAGGTGCTGTAAGCTTGGATGTGCGGGTGGTGTAATAGATAATGGCCCCGAATTGTTAATCAGAGACCCGTGTTCGAATTGGGTTAGTTATATTCACTTACGCGCAAATACACTTGGGAAAGGTATGAATCCAACTCTTCTCCCCAGTTATGGGTTAATCAGTAAGATTTGTATCACTAAAAATCATTATTATCTAAAAGAAATCTTACAATTAAACATTTTTCTGGCTTTAAATAACTTGCAAAGTGTTGATAAGGCGTAGAAAAGGAATCAATCAGTAAATCTCTTAAAGGGATAAAAATTGATTCATTGCCTTTCCATTGCCTTTGGGTGGAATTTGAAC
>CAHIKZ030000867.1:967500-1085000 GCA_903632075.3 Acanthosepion pharaonis | reverse complement strand
TAATAAAAATAATAATGATAAAATAATAATAATCATAATAGACGCCATTAATAATATCAATAGTTAAATAAAGAAATACAGATGATAAAGACATGAAAAATTAAAGATTCAAATTAAAACGGAAAATATATTAGTAGTCAAACTAAAAAGAAATAAGAGACACCGGGAGAATAATGTGTGTACGTCTATTAAGCCTACAAATTGACTATTCTATATACACCTACACACACAAGCGTTTCTTTACTTACACACTCTTACACTATCGCGCACTTAAATTTTTCTCACATATATTTATATATTATCTATTGCGTTTATACACATGAAGCATGTCTGAGCAATGAGAACTACTAAAAATCAAGACATTTCAGTACAACTGTCTCTTTGCTTTTTCATTTCTATTCTCGATCTCTGACGATATTCAGTCACCCCCCACGAGGGTGTCATGTGGCACAAGGCCTTTTTAACGTGGGCATTCCGAGCCCGTGGGCTCGGCCAAAAATATGCCCATTGAACCCGTATAAACGGTTTTACCTCCCCGTAAGTGAATGTAATGGATTTGACTGGAATTCGAACTCGGCTCTCTGATTCCACAATTTGCGAATTTTGACTTAGGAGCTGAGATATAAGGGTTAAAATTGTTCAGGAACTCAGGGCTCAAGTGGTTAATAACTGAATCTAAAGGAGAAATTGAACAAAAGTTTCAGGGAAGAAACAAAATCAAAAGCAGAAATATTGAAGGACACACGTCAAGGCTTTGATCAGCGAAGCGGAATTTCTGACGATCCGTCTTGAAATGTCCACCGAGAAGTGGCTTCGTATGTCGGATCAAATAGAAAACAATTGTTGCCTGAAGTTCTCATTATTCAACATAAAGCCTATTATCTTCTTCTATACTGCTTCTCGATCTCATTTCCGCAAGGGTATTTCGTATTATTTGTGGTCCTTTATGTCTCCTGTATAAACTGACAAAATCGAATCGATTCTAGAATAAAAATAGACACATTTTTCCAGTCTTGCTTGAAAGTCACTTCATTAGCAAAAGAATGAAGTGCGGGTCCGTAAACTAAGTTTCTGAGCATGTGTCAAAAAGAAAAAAAAGAAAAATACAAAACAATATATAAAAACTTCCTAATACAATACACAACTGAATAAGTACAACGTACTAATTGGCTGAATCGACTTTATGAAGCAATAAAGGAAACATTTCCAGTCCGAATAATGTAAAGAAGAACAACAAATACAGGGTGACCCAAAAAAACGGAAATTTTTGAAGTGCTTATTGCCAGATATAAGCAAGTGGCAACACTGCGAGACAGTGACCTTGAGCAAGTAAACATTTTGCCATTTAGAATTAAAGATGAAATTCACAGTATCCCAGCTGAGATGTTGCAGCAGTCAATGAGGAATCTCAACAGCAGATTCCAAGAAAGCATTCGTACAGGAGGACGCCATCTACAGGACGTAATTCTTAAAAAATGAAAATTCCATCATTGTTTCTTAAATGGCATGTTTTAAGGTTTCAATTACTATGAATAAAATATTTTTCTTCCATCACTCTTGGTTTTATTGGATTGTTAAAAAGTTCCCGGTTTTTTGGGTCACCCTATATTAATTGTAATATTAGCCGTTTCCTTATAAGTGATATGGTTTCTGTTATCTGTTACAGTTCTTTCTTTGTGATTCTGTAGTACAAGTCGATGAAGTTCACTAAGATACACACGTCTCACTCGTTCGAAGCTATTTTAACCATCGATCTGAGAAAGCGGTTACCGTGTTTGGTGTCATGCATGACATCCATATGAAAGTCTCTATCTGACAAGGCTATATAAGGACATGACTCGTTTTCAGGTTAACGTTTTAGTTTCGTAGCAACTTGCGGTGTTGTGCAAAACTAGCCCTAGCGCAACCTATTCTATGTTTAATTTCCTTGTCTCGGACACATACACCGAGATATTTGAAATATTTAGCATTCCATATCCTGGAGTATATCAACAACAGTACAGAATAAAATTTGTCAATTAAATACGCTTAAGGCATTTTCAATGTTCAAGTTTCTTTATCCTCTTACTGATAAAATGTTTTAAGTATTTAATTTATTCCCTTTAGTTTATATTAAAACAGACTTTTATTTACTTTTATAGATTTTTGTAGTGTTTATGTCCTGATTATAATCGTATGTAATTTTACCATTATTTTGTTAAAAGAAAAAGCAACCCAATCCCAATTGATTTAAATATAATTTTACTTGGATCAATAAAAATATTATTAATTGTACTCGGATCAGTAAGAATAGCATTAATTGTACTCTGATCAGTAAGAATAGCATTAGTTGTATCGGTTCAGTAAGAATAGCATTAATTGTACTAGGATCAGTAAGAATAGCATCAACTGTATCTGATCAGTAAGAATATCATTAATTGCACTCGGATCAGTAAGAATGTCATCATTTTTACTCGGATCAGTAAGAATAGAAGTAAAATAAGCAAAAATAATCAGATACTCTTATCGTTTTGCGTCGTGCCAAGCCATTGACCAATGGAAATGAACGGTAGAAAGAATACACTTTTTTTACTCTTTCCCTATTGACTCGAGATAACTTGGGATAAGCTGTTCTCAAACAATTGATACGGTGAAACAAAACCCGTTAAAATTTTATATACGTGTTATCAAGTCCTCTGAATCTATTGAATGTCAACGCGAAGTGTCTTCAAGTTCTCTTTAGCTTTAACATATTACTAAAATTAAATCCAGCTGGGTGTTGTATCTTATAAGTGGCCTTATATATAATCTGACGACGATATATTTACTCCAAAATCAATTATGGGTGTGATGGCTAATTTTACTATTAACATTTATCAAGAAAATATTTAAAATATTATAAAAATTATATATTTAAAACAATGTTTATGTATAACAGTTTTCCTCAGTTTTTACCACCTCATTTACTACTAACCTAGAAGCCGTCCTTCGGGCTGATTTTATGATAGCCACTGCGTAGGGATTGCGGCCTTCGGGCTTTTACCTTCAGCGTTCTAGGTACGTAAAAGTTATAAGAAGTTAGAAATAATAAAGTTATTTTATCATTATTCGACACTTTAATTCGGCATAATCTTTCTTCGTATACACAACCGAGCTCTGTAGTTTGTTTACATTTGCGCGCAATTTTTCTTTTCTTGTAAAATCACCATTCTTTATGATCCCTTCGTACAAAGTCACTCTTAAAAGACATTGGAGAACCCGAACTATGTAATATTTCGAAAAAGTCACAGTACGCGTGCTAGAAAAAGACATATAAGCAACCTACCGTGCCAGGCTTAAGTTTTAATTACTGTTTAATTAGACGATATCAATTGCGTCGAAAAGCGAAAATAAAGTTAAACCTTTGATAAAAATTTGTTTTTTAAACCTTCATTCTGTTCGATATTTAAATTCAACTTTAAATATTTTAATTATTTTTAATCGTGTGTAACTGCGGTAATTACTACCTGCTACTTCTTTTGACTTGACTTGTATCGGTTTTCACACTGGTCGGATTGAACCGGCTTCCTCCCGAGCAAGTACAGCATCACGGACCATCGCTGCCCACGCTCGCCGATCCTGAGCCAGGTCACACGAAATTGCGAGCCAATCGCGATTCCATCGTCGAAGACCAACTACTTGTGGACCCGATAGTACTGTTAGGTCATCCTTGATTGTGCTAGCCCCGTCCACCTTCAGTGGCTGCCAGTTGACTGGATCAACAAGGGACGGCGTAAATTTGGTCTTCGAGACATTGATGGTCGTACCCACATCCCGTGCTGCAGCTTGTACACGGTTGAGCACAGCTTGCATATCGTCACAGTTCGATCCGACCAAGACAATGTCGTCCGCGTAGGCCAGATCAGACACCCTGACATTCCGACCAACCGCAACTCCAGCGTAGTCCCGAAAGGCCTTGCCGAGGATGTAGTCGATTGTATAGTTGAATAGGGTAGGGGATAAGGCACACCCTTGCCGCACATTAGTCTTCACTTCAAACGTCTCCGTCTCCTCACCATAAGCACGAACACGGGCTAGCATCGACATGCTACTTCAAATTATTTATGATTCGCCGAGATCGAAAGACGGATACACGTACACTACGCTTTATTTATACAGATTTTAATATTTGTAACTTTTTTTTTAGATTGTTTTATATTTTATTATCAGAAGACAATAATTTCCATTGAGTCAAGATAGTAATCTGATAAAAGGATATCTGACACGAAAGTGCGCAGTCGTGTTACTAAATATATCCATGCAAAAAATGAACCTGTCACAGATGCTCGCTTAATGTTTAGGGAGGTCGACAGTAAATGTGAGTACAGTTAAGCGGTGAATAATGCGTTTTAACAGTCGCGACCCTGCACAGCTGTCAATGCACCTAATGTTAATCACTGAAAACAATATGGTGATCGTGATGACTTTGTGTGTGAAAACTTTCCCCATTCGACGGTTTTATTGTGCTTTTTGTATCCTTTGGATTTTCCGTGGAAATAAATTGGAGGCATTTCAGGGCATCCCTTGAATATCAATTCTTTTTTTTTTTATTGAATCGATATCTAATTTAAATCAATGAGTTCTACATCATTATTTCGTTGAATAATATTTACCTTTTCAGGTAATTATAAAACAATATTACGCAACTAATCAGGCGTATGGAAATACAATTTGTGTGAACATTTCAAAGTCATTAATTTGTTGTGCCAAAGAGAGAGATAACGTGTTTTTACATCATTGATACTTGAACAATTGTTAGCTGCAATTAGCAAAAAGGCAAGTAAATATTTAATGTATGGTTTCTTTGTGTTAATTCTGCAGAATACATTTTTTACTGTTAGTTCATTCAACACGAGGCCCAAGGGTCATTCAAGGTAAAGGATGTCTGGCTGAGATTGTTGTAAAATAGGGACAAAAGAAAGTAAGAGACTACTATGCCGACAATTAAGATAGATGCCGGTTGACCTTTGACTTAAATTGATCAGCATTGTAGTTGCCAGGAATGCATTCTTTTGAACAGGAGTAGAGATTTATCCCTTGTTTTTTTTTTTTTTTGTTTTGTTTTTTTTTTTTTAGGATTGGGGTTTTAGGTTACTTCTAAAGTCTATACTTGTAACATATCCGCCTAAACTGAAATTTTATTTATTTATTATTATTTATTTTATTTTATTTTTTCCTAAATAGGAGTAGATATGTCCATTTATCGTTCGGTTGGAATTCATCTCCTGTCTTTTGAACAGGAGTAGAAGTTTATCTCCTGTTCCCTGAATAGAATTAAGTTTTTGGCTCTTTTATAATTTTTCTCATTCTTTTTCATTTCCACTAACCACTTGCATCTTAGTGACTTTATTGGCTTGCTTGGGGTGAATTGATAGAATATATAATAAAAGATTTTCATCTACAGTTCTGAGGAAAAAGCTGTCTGAACGAAATGGGGACGATTTGCCACTAAGAACATGGTATGATGGAGGGTCCTAGCTGTGAAGATCCGAGCTGGTGAAACTAAGGAATGTAGCTCATCCGAACATGTCATAGTAATAACGAGTAAGGTTTCATCTGTGGGATAAGGGTTGCAGGATGGAGGCCGTGTAAGCGCTTTTGAACTCTGTCGGGGTTGGACACAAAGAATTAGGCAACATATGGCAGCAATACACTATTCTTAGTCTGATCTGACTCTTGTAACGATAGATCATGCCAGAAGGTGTTAGATATTTTCTGGGGCGATACAAGGAACCGAGCATTCTTAAAGTATCTTTCGCGATGGCACCGAATAAAAGCGTTTCACTTGAAGTCGGGAGTGAGCTTTAGACTTAACATGCTTTCGCGGAAAGGAGCCCCTTTGGGGCTATGACCACTCCTAAAGATTGGTGCAGGTTTAGGGTCTGTTCAATGGTGAAGAAATGTCACTAGTTTAGTTTTGTATGTATTGAATGATAGCAGTCAGTCTTTCTTTTTCCATTGGGACACTTGTGAACAAGATATTTGGAGGTGCACACATGCACCGTGGTATCATCAGCATATACCGGGTGTAACAGGTAAATTGTCCAAATTGTGTAACGGCAAAATTGTACAATTGTTAGATTAAGTTCTGCACCGTTGTATCTTAGAAATGATTAATGATATCTTACTGGAATTCTTCTAAATTTTATAACACTATTAGACTCCACATGTAAATGCTTTTGAACTTTATCAATGCTGTAATGTAAAGGTTGGGCAGTACTAGCTCAGATATGGCAGAAATACTTCATTCTTTGTCTGATCTGACTCTTGTAAAGATAGAGCATGCCATCAGGAGCTAGATATTTTCTGGAGCAATACAAAGAACCGACGATTCTTACAGTATCTTTTGCGATGACACTGAGTATACGAGAGTGAGCTTGAGACTTAGCATGCTTTCGCGGCAAAGATCCTGTTTGAGGCTATGACCACTCATCAGGAATAGTGCTGGTCTAAGGTTTGTTCAGTGATGAAGAAATGTTAATAGTTTAGTTTTGGATGCATTGAATGATACCAGCCAGTCGTTTCTTCATTGGGCTGTGAGAGTGAGGTCAAGGGAGAAATCATCTGACAGTCACTGGTGATCACGATATTTAGAGGTGCACCCGCATCGGTGAGGTATAGAGCCATAGCTTCACCGCACTTGGTGTTGCTGTTCTAGTTTCCGTATTAAGTTTTTACGATGTGTGGATTGCAAGCACCACACCCAATAAGATTTGGATTCATAGTTGTATTTCTCCTAGACTGGTGGCTAAACAAAGCTAGAGATCGCGTTCCTCCCTGCTGTTTAACACATAGACGACTAGAGTTTGTAGAAGAGATTGATTCAAACCTTTTCCAAGATTTTTAGGTGAAAGCGAACCTAACGGTTTCAGCTGAAATTAAACCTAGACAAGTCAATCCCAGTGTGCATATATATTCTAAAATTTAGATCAGTTACTACTGAAAATTGAGTCCGATCCTCACTGGATGCCCTGTACTTTCGGCCTTGTGCCACATCTAAGCTACGCTTGGAAAATCTCTGGGGCACCTCGAGTCGGTGTAATGGTTAGCAAGCTTGTCTTGCTAGAATAATTACGGCTGAGTAGTGAGTTCGATTCTCACTGAATGCCCCCTACTTTCGGCCTTGTGCCACATCTAAGCTATGCTTGGAAAATCACTATATATTCTAAAATTTATTTACTATAACGAAACACGTGTTTTAAAAATTTATTACAAGAATACATTGTAACGAATTTATGAGAACCCTACATAATAAAACAAATGCAATCTAGCCAACACTTCATTTACGAGACGCATTTATTTTCTTAATAATATAAACTTATATTACGCTATTTACATTCGAACAAATGCTTTTATTGATGAGTAGACGATCAATAATAATAATAATAATGCACTTGAGAGACTTAGTTTACTGAAAAAATTAATAGAAAGATTTTGTAAATTTCCACCGATGATCGCACTCTTTGCTTGGACAATGAATATAAAGAAACGGCTAATATTACCATTATCATTTTTTACGCCATTTATATTCGGACTTTTGTTCTCATCTTTATTACTGTTATCACAACGTTTCGGCCGTTGTACCCTCCGGACTTCTTCAGGTGTATATCAATCTGGGTACTCTCCTGAACCCTTTCGTTTAATCTACAGGCGTAAAATGTTCTAGTTCATGTCTACGGGTATTGCCGAGTGCTCCTTTTTATTTATTAGTTATTGAGTGCTAGTGGGGTATAGAATCACAAACCGCCCGACCAAGGGACTTAACTCTCAATCAATACGTCACCAAATTCACAAATCAACCTTTTAATCCACTCAGCCCAGATCAATATACACCTGAGGATGATTGGAGAGCACAATGGCCGAAATGTTGTCATAACAGCAACAAGGACAATAGTCCGAATATAAATAGTGCTAATAATGATACCGGCTCGTCCCAGAAATTCAGACAGAAAGTAAACTTACATTACCTGTAATTACTATCGACATGTCCTATAAAACGTTATCCGTTAATGGCTTACAAATCTCATCACAGCCATAATACTAATATCATACTGCAATTGTCTGGCTGGCGACCCGTGATTTCTAATATTCTAATCTATTATTTATGGCTCATTAGCCGCTGAAAACACCGTGATCTGTCAATTTCATTTATTCATGATACTTGTTGTAGTCTTTTACATGTATTCACTATGTTAAATAAATGAAATCTATTCTCAATAGAAAATAAGTATGAAGGTTCATTGGAATTAGGATAAGCAGTGTAAAGCTACTTTTAGGTAACATTTTGATCCCATTGGTTTGCAAGGATACACATCTGTTACCAACAATCCAGGTCTTCACTTGATTTGAATATATATTTTAAGTTTTCTTATTCATTTGTATTATATATTTCACTCGTGCATTCACGCAAGTAGTAAATGGTAGCACACGCTAGAAATGCAGAGATATCAAGTCTCCTCATGATCCCAACATTTATCTGGCTCTTTTCAGCGAATGGCTTATGGCCACATCACGTTGAAACACTGGTTTCCGTACGATCACCGAAGTTAAGCAACGTCGAGCCTTGAGAATATCTAGATGGGTGACCTCCTGGGAATACCAGGTGCTGTAAGCTTGGATGTCAGGGTGGTGTAATAGATGATGGCTCGGAATTGTTAATCGAAGACTATAGTTCTAAATACCGTTGGGTTTCCATTATATTTAAGCGCAACCCTTGGGAAAGGTAAGAATCCACATATTCCCGTCTCAGCTATGGGTTAATTAGTAAGACGTTTCAATAAATCATTATTATTTATTTGCTTTGTTTACTAAAGCTGGTTTTCTGGCTTCAGGGGTCTAATCTGTTTGAATTTCAAAATTCAAAATAATTTATGTTTTCTTTTCATCAGATTTGTAAACATTTCACTTCAAGCAAGATAGTAATTTAACCGAGTTCACTCCATTCAAAGCAGTAAAGCCACTAATACACAAGGGGCTACTGGGTGTGAAAGAATTAGAAACAGAACCATTGCTAAGGAGCGAGAACAAAAGAAGAGTAATCAGGAAGACAGTAGATAGCGATTGACATTGCATTTAAATTTTTAAAGATTAAAGTTGGCTGGAAAGCATGGAGCAGGAAGGGAATTCCACAAGGAGGAAGTGCGAGGAAAGAAAATGTTTGCATAGAATTTACGGTTAGATCTAGCCAACTCAGCTGTAAATTGACAAGACCGTCGACAGAGTAGTACTGCGCTTAAATTCAAAAAGTCTAGGTACCATAGCGAAGAGCGATATTTATTCTGTTTAATACAGAAATGTGGCACAAGGCCAAAAAGGGGATTGGGGAAAAGACGGTCTTCTGTCTTAACTATAACTTAGCTAGCCGCAAACACTGACCCAATCGTACGAACAATATTCCTTACACCAAAACAACACATTCTTTCGTACATTTCTTACTACAACCACCATAATACCTCTTTGTCTCTATGACCATAACGAAGAGCTCATCTGAACAATTAACATGAAAGTATTTAGAGTAAAAGTAAAGGGAGGCAACTTTACTGCAATGGGAAAGTGACAGAAATCGAGACGCCAGATTAAGGCTAACAATATTGCTAATTCTTTGGATTTTATCAAGGAGTTCTAGATAAATAGCAGGAACACCGGATCATATGTGGCAGCAATATTCTAAGTATGGACCTATGTAGACTTATAGATATGTAAAATAGATGATGGATAGAAAAATTGTCTAACACGACACATGAACCAACTTTCTTAACAGTGACCTAGTAATGCATTCTATATAGTCTTTCTATTTGAGGTCAGCCGTGAACGTTGTCAAGAGAAGGCGCAACGAGTCATTCTCCTTGAGTTCAGCATCAGCCATGCAATTTAGTTTTGGAGACGCTAAAATTAACAAGCCATCCATTGTCCCAGTTAACAACAAAATTAAGGTCGTTTTGGATATCAGTTGCCATTTTGAACTTATCAAACTGATCAGACTTAATATCGAGACAGGAGTACATGATTGCGTCATCAGCGTAGATACCAAGTTGAGAGCTGATGCCATCGGGAAGGTCATTAATGAAAATTTAAAACAAAGTAGGAACAACAATAGAACCCGGCTGGACATCTGCATTAGTACGAAAGGATCTGGAAAGAAAGAAAGAAAGAAAGAAAGAAAGAAAGAAAGAAAGAAAGAAAGGTGTAATTGAGAAAGGACAATGCTATGTACTTCCAGGAAATGGCAAAAGAAAAACAGAAAACGAACACCGAAAAGAATAAATTAAAAATAAAATAAACAGTAAATATTACATAACATTCAAATACTGACATCAAACTCTTCTTCTTTTTCTTCTTTTCTTTTTCTTGCAATTAGGATTTTATTATTACTGTCGCCATTTTTATTTCAAAGTTATATGTCTTAAATAAATAACTGGAAAGGAAAAATTCTCACAAACTAGACAAATAAATTACGACAATGATTCTTAAAAACAATTAAATTTTTATTTTTATGAGTGAACCTCAAAGTGTATAATTTCCATTACTATTATACTGATTTATGATGAAATGGTTCACTTGAAGGTATTACGTAATTTTAAGCCTAAGCTAATATCGATAGATATATTCAATTCCATTACGATATTAGACTGGTGAAAAGGTGTAAAACAAATTAGATGAGATTAATTTTCATCATATATAGTGAAACTGAAGGCAATGCCATCTGACAATCGAATGTTACTTCTCAAAAAGGATTTGGTTTTCGATATGAAATTGCGAAAGTGAGAAATTATCACGGTTTAGAATTGGAAATAAATGGAAATACTGAATCAAGGAAATCATCAAATAGAAACGTTTTGTTTTCAATTAAAGGTGAAATTCAATATTAATAGAAATATATATAAATTTTGTTGAGATGAAAAGATGATCAAAATTAGAATCTTCTACATTTTATTCATTTTGGAAAAAATAAAAACTAAATCGGTTTTCCTTTCTAAGGCATTCGATTGAATTTTATTTTTTTCATACTGTTGATCACACAATAAAAGGCCCAAGAGTCACTCGAGGTAAAGGATTACTGAACGAGATTGTTGAGTTTTAAACTAATCTACTTTTAATATTTTATAATACTATTGTTCACAGACTACACAAGAACCTATCAAACGATACTGAACGAGATGTTGTGATATCATAAAAAGAAAAATTATTATGAGGATATGTTGGATATATAATGGCTGAGTATGGACTTGAAAAGGTTAAGATTGTATTGATCGATAAAGCATCCTCTCGAGTAATTGTTCTATAAAGTGAAAACAGATACCAAATTATAGATATATCAACTAAGTTTAGCATAGTCTAGCAGAAGACAACAACTGCGAGGATCGATCTCACAATGATAGCAATGATTGCTCTTTTTTCACTTCATTATTATTATTATTATTATTATTATTATTATTATTATTATTATTCTTACATTTCCTTCTGGGTCCCAACCAGAGATTTAAGGTCAGAAATAGATTCATGATATTATCCACTAATGATTTTTATAAATAAAAAAAGAAAGAAAAGAAAACCTACGATCACACACTCTTTACAGAGATAAAGCTCTTCGTAATGTATGAGCTGTGTTTTTTTTTTTTTTGCATTTCCTTAAGGCATGGGTTACCAGGAATTCCTTCAAAGTGTCTATCGGACCCTTTTCCAATCAATCTGAAGACTCCAACTCCAACTGGAATTATTGATGTCCTCATCTGTCATATTTTTGAGATTCCCATGTCAAGATCCTTTTATATTGATAGTTATTGAAGTTCTTCAAAGATACATTACAATCTGCATGGACTGCCATGTCAATAAGAAAGCACATTCTGTTCTGATGATCTTTTATTACAATGTCTATGTGATTAGCTTTGATTGTTTTTTCTGTATGTAGTGTAAAGTCACATAAAGTTGTTACAGGTCCTATCTCTGTAGTCGAGTCTGAGTGATGTTCATGCCAGTTCTTTAAGGCATGGGCTATCAGTAATTCCTTCAATGAGTCTATCGGAACTGTTTTTTAGATTTTCATTTCAAGGGCCCTTCTCCTCCTCCTCCTCCTCCTCCTTCTTCTTCTTCTTCTTCTTCTTCTTATTATTATTATTATTATTGTTGTTGTTGTTGTTCAGAAATTCTCTTCTTCATATCAGATGCCTGGTGCTTATCACGTGGGATTAAGATCAAGTTTCAGCATTCTAAGTCCTATTTCAGATTTCCAACTCCAGTGATATTGGTACAGTTCCAAGTGCACTGACAATTATGGCCTCGATTCAAACGGTCATATTCTATATATTTCTTAGTTTCAAAAACGCATGTTTTTCACAAATTTCTGATTCTACTTAAAAAGTATTTTTTGTAAAAATGTGTTTTCCAGCATAGTCACGGCTTTTTCTTGTTACCATTTATCTACAGATAAATCCAAGTTTTTTTGTTTTTTTGCGGGGGGGTGCACAGCAACCAGTGTATAACAGTTACTACCCTGTCGTGTTTTGTATTTTTGGGGGGCCAGCTTACTACATTCCAAAATTACGTAGTTTAACGTTTCATCGCTTTATTCGTTTTTGCTGTTTTTTCATGTTTTTGTCAAAATTCGCCCTGACAGAGCTTGTCACGAGATACTTGTTCTGGGCTGCGATGATGACAGATTCCCATATTTCTTCAAATTTCCTCTACGAAGCCATACAACTTTTTTTCACCGTGATAGTTTCTGTCTGTCTATTCAATTCTTTAAATAGATTTTATTTATTTATTTTTATTATTATTTTTACGTTCTTCGTAATTCTGCTGCTTTTATTTTTATTTTTTATTTTTTTTTTGACTGTTTCGAGCATTTTATAATATTTTCGTTGCAATATTATATGTAGTTATTAACTTCCCTTTTGCCCTTCTAGACAAAATCTACGATACTGATCAGTCGTCTCCTGATTTCCTTCCTTCCTTTTGACATATAATCCGCGTCGATGTAAAGTTTTGAGCATATTCTTGAGTGTTTTAGTTAGCTGATCTATTGATTCGAGTTACTCTTTCGTCCAGACGAGGAACCTTTCTATCTTAATATCGATAATGCCCAGGTGTTCATTCCTTTTATTAGGTATCTGCTATTTAGCATGGTTTCATGTATTTTCTTACCCTTCTAAAATACCTTTATTATTTATTCCTTTCGTTTCTCTATCTACTTTATTGAGTCATATTCGAGTAACCCTACTTTTCTTATTATATGGTATTTGATTCCATCTGTTGTGAAAAATCTTCCCTTTTGCATTACCGACGTTGCACATTTTGTTTGTCTCTAATCCTTTTCCGTTGTTTACACTGAAGCTTTTAGATTTCTTGATCAGTGTTTCGAATTATGTCTTATTCTTAGTAAATAGTTTTATGTCATTCATAAGGTAGTTGAATTTTGTCTTGGTGAATTCCCTTTTTTGCAGTCTTTTTACATTAATTTCATCATCATTCGGCGGTTAAGTTCACTTGGCATTTTCTCATTTTTCATTGTCATGAATTATAACAGTGATGCATCAATCTTGAATATTTAGAGACGAGTATCCAGCCATTGCGGAAACCTTATCTTATACAATTTATTCAGTCAATACATCCTATTGCCCAATGTTAGTCTTTTTGATTGGATTTCCTTCACTATTATTTGGTCATTGTAACGCAGGTATTTTTCTTAATACTTTCTCCACTTCTATCCATGGATTCGTATAATTTTTCTGTTATTTGTCTCGTTAAGATTACCCCCACAGCAGTGATAGGTAAGATAATCGTTTTTAGTTGTTGGCCTAGCTTCCATTTTCCGAGTCTTATTGGATACATTTGGTAATAAACTCTAGGGCTTTTCTTTTCTTTCGGTAGTTTTAAATAGATGAGCTAGTTCTTCTGGAGTTATGGTAATCCTCTTAAGACAATATCCTAGAAGTTACCATTTGGCTAGTTTTTGTAGTCTGTGATTTTTATCATTTTTTTTTTAATTTTAATTTTAGAGTGTCTGTATTTATCACAAAGATTTTCCCTTCTTCAGTTTCCTAAATATCTTTCTTCACTTCTGTTATCTTTTTCTGCTTCATTGTTGAGTTGTTTTGTTTTGTTTTTAGCTTTTCCATTTTCAGAAATTATTTGCGTCTTTAGTATCTGGTTTTACGTTCTCTGTTTTCAATTTATGTCTTGATAAAAGTTACTTTTGTTGTTTTGCAAAGTGAAATTTTGCGTGTATTGAGCAATTCGCATATTGAGTTTTTACACCAGCAGTGACTGATGGCTTACACTGGAGATTAATTGGCAGCAAATCTCGTTAAAATTCCAGTACTTTTTTAGTATTAACGCAATTAACTGGATGACTCCAATTCTTCTCTTAATTTCTATGACTATTCCCAGGGCTCTATAACGACTGACATATTGCTATCACATTCGTGTCTCTCAACATCTTAAACTCTCTGACAAAGTCTAAGTATTTACCTACCTTCTCCATTCATATCAGATTTATGGTCTATCAAAAGAGCGGACGCCACTATTTAGGACGTTTTATTCTTTACGAAAAATCTTAGTCTTTTCTCATATCACTAATCTCTGTTGTCAAAAAGTCGTTGTTTGCATAGTTCCTAGTGGAAGAATTTTCACACCCATTCATGCTTATTTTTATGTTCTTTCTGTCCAGTTTACTACTTTCACTTCAAACTCGTTTACTGCCTCATCTTTATTTTCACACAGTCTAAATTGACGGTTTGAGCTGTTACGTAGCATCTGCCCTTCTTTACGGCAGCGAATGTTGGACGATTTCCTCAAAGATGTAGAAGAGACTCGAGGCGACGGAGATGTGTTTCTACAGACGGATGCTAAGGATATCATGAACCGAGTGTGTGAGCAACGATGAGGTCTTAGAGAGGTTTCAAACAAGGAAGGGGTTTACACTTAACATCAAGAAGAGGCAGCTGAAGTTTCTGGGACACATAATGAGGAAGGAGGGCCTGGAGAATCTGATACTCACGGGTCGAATAGAAAGAAAGAGAGACAAGAAAACAACGGTGGGGGGTGCTTAAGCAAGCGGATGAGAGAACGTGGTCTGGGAATGGAAGCAAAGAGAAGGAACTTGTTGAGGGCTGCAATGGAGGAGGTGGAGAGCCATGATCGCCTACCTCCTGAAAGGACATGGCACATAAAAAGAAAGGACAAATGTACGGTTTCCCTGTGTTTTATGTATCTTGGTCATTATATAGTTGGTCTTGATGGGGTTGTTCTGGACTGATATCAAGAGAGAGATAGTTTCTTAATGTTTCCTCTACGTATCCATGTTCATGTCGATTTATCTGCCATTCATTCGATATATATTCTGACGTATCCATATAATATTTTTTCCATATTTTTTTAATTCTCTTCTTTTTCTTTCTGGCTTTCTGTTCATTCTTCAATTCTGTTCTGTCCATAATTATTATTAACAGTAGTAGTAATCGTAATATTATTATTAGTAGTAATAGTAACAATGTCAACTATATTCCATTCAAAGGTACTTTTTGATAGTCCTTTCTCTTATAAAATATATTTGTCAGTCAAATTGCTTAAAAATTAAATAAGCCAGAGGAATTTTATATGTAAATAAATATAAATATTTGCACGAAACCCTAGGAGAATTCACATAATCAAATGTAGATATTTGCTGGATTCCACAGAATTTTGGCACAGCATCATATCAATGGAACGCCCAGTGGGATATGAAGTCTCTAAAATTGTTTATAGGATTAACACGTATATAATCGATTAATAAACAAACAGATAGATAGATAGATAGATAGATAGATAGATAGATAGATAGATAGATAGATAGATAGATAGATATGATCAGAATCAGATAGATGTGAGCAGATTTAGATAGATATGATCAGATTTAGATAGATAGATAGATAGATAGATAGATAGATAGATAGATAGATAGATATGGACAGAATCAGATAGATATGAGCAGATTTAGATAGATAGATAGATAGATAGATAGATAGATAGATATGAACAGAATCAGATAGATATGAGCAGATTTAGATAGATGTGAGCAGATTTAGATAGATAGATATTAACAGAATTAGATAGATATTAACAGAATTAGATAGATAGATAGATAGATAGATAGATAGATAGATAGATAGATAGATAGATAGATATGAACAGAATCAGATAGATGTGAGCAGATTTAGATAGATAGATAGATATTAACAGAATTAGATAGATATTAACAGAATTAGATAGATAGATAGATAGATAGATAGATAGATAGATAGATAGATAGATAGATAGATATGAGCAGAATGAGATAGATATTAACAGAATCAGATAGATAGATAGATAGATAGATAGATAGATAGATAGATAGATAGATAGATAGATAGATAGATAGTCTGACCTTAAAGGATACAAAGTATATTCTCAGAACAACAATATATAAATATAAACATAGAAAACAAACTCTACTCGTCAAATATTTTTCGGACAAAGTCAACTTTTCACGTGACCACTTTCATGAAAAATATTCTATCAATGATTTGCGAGTTGTGCAAATTTCTTATCGTGCTACAGTAGGCCCCTCACATTTACATCTATGAATAAAACATATTAAAGTTACGCACATTCTACACACACACACACACACACACACACACACACACACACACAAACACACACATACCGCAATGCACAACAAAGGGAAACCTGAAATGTGAAGGAAAACAAGGAAAAACAAAGCTCAAACAAGTAAATGCTTCAAGAATATAAATATTTATATATATATATATATATATATATATATATATATATATATATATATATATCCATGTAAGATGAGAACTAATAGAGTAAATTTCAACGCTCGTGACATTTAATTTACAAGAGGGCTCAATATAAAGTAGAGCAATATTATTTATTTTAGGATAATACGTTAAAGAGGTCATAAGTTTATTATTTTGCAGTCGTGTTTTATGCGTTTCATTATCATCAGGCGATTGAAATACGTGCCGAGTGAACGATTTATTTAGATTTATTTAGGAATCTAAATAAATCGTTCACTGCCAATAATTTACAATCGCCTGATGAGACACATTGATACGCATTGAAACACGGCTGCAAATGTGTAGGATTTTGACATGTTTTCGATGTAATATCCTAATATATATATATATATATATATATATATATATATATATATATATATATATGGGGAGAGTGTGTGTGTACGAATGTATACATGTAGGAGTGTGTGAGAGAGATAGAGAGAGAGAGAGACTAAAGTAGGGAGAAAGACGTCGCCGAAAATATCATCTCTTAATTCTTAGTCACATCGTGCCGTTCTACAGAAAAGAAGAGAAAGAAAGAGAGAGGGTATGCGTGTGCGTTTCAAATTTGGCGCTGTTTATAAACTGATGTTTCATGTGGCTACCTTTGCTGTTCGTATTTTGTTTACCCACGCGGGAATGTGAGCGTTTCATTTGTAACCAATCTGATGTGACCTTACTGTGCACGTGCTCTCTCACAGGAGCACTTTGTTTACATTGAGGCGCCGTTAAGTGAGTTTATGCATTGTGTAACAGTCGCGAGCATTGCGAATATGCGTCAAGTTATGCTTGGAACCTGAATATTTGTTTGCAGAAAATATTCGAATGTTTAAGAAAGGCTTTCAAAGAGGAGTGAATTGCAGGTAAATATTTCAAACTTTTTCTGGTAATCCGTTGAAAGTGATCAATTTTTTGAAAGACCTTCCATAAGCAAACTAACCGAAAATGATGAATTTATGTCAGCGGCAATGCAAGTAAATCAGTGACTGACCGTGCGAGAATTGGAAAATCTAGAGATTCCACAGATTGTTGGCCGGAAATTATTCAACTATTTTGAATATCTCAAATGCTCATTATTCATTCCTCATGCAGCGTTTGTGGGTGGACAAAATATTACATCAACCAGGTTTATGTACGGTCCATTGCTAAGAAACGAGGAATAGGTTTTGATAATGCAATCACTCTAGGAAGTTCCTGATTCCGTTTGCCATGCATTATGTCTACAAGAGTCAGATTAGACCAAAAATGATATATTTTCGTCACATGTGAGCTGGGGTTTTTCACTCCTCACTTTCCAGTCGTGGTGGAGTTCAAAAACGTTTACGCGGTTTTGTGGTGGGGAAACATTTTCCAGTCTGCAGCCTCTTGCCCACAAACCCAACATTACAGGCTTATTACTACTCTAATGCTAATTATTCATGGCAAATGTTCAGATGAGCTCCATTCTTTAGTTTCACCAGTACTGACCTTTAAAACTAGAAAACACCATTCTACTTCCACGGAGTCGAATCACCCATATTTTCCTTCGTATTCCAACTGTCAGGAGAAAGTTCCACTCAGGCAGCTTTTTTCCGAAGAACTGCTACTTTTATCGAGCAGACACTCATGCTGATGTTCCCTGAACACTACAACTATAACCTTCCAATGTCAATCCTTGTCTACCTTCCCTATAATGATAAACTTCCTACAAGCTCCTCTTTTATTCATATCACACTTCATTCATCATAACTTTTTTAACAGTAATCCTCTACCTTGAGTCGCTCTCGAACCTTATACTGGTGAAATTTCAGACAGTAGACGCGATTGATTAGAAACGTGGCAACTGATGATGATTTTTGAAAGAGTACAGAATTTTTGGAGAAATATTACGCTGGCATGAATATGTGTGACCCAAGGGTATTAATATTAAATTTGGTTTAGGTAGACGACTTTATCATCAGTTATAAATGGCTGGATCATTTCCGGAGAGACAGCAAAAATAGATTTCAGTTATCGGTCTACTGAGCCATTGAGAGAATGGCAATAAACAATTCAACAAGAAATTCACCAAAAACAATTTCCATTTCTCTCAATGCTCACTGGTTCGCTAAATCTTCAAAAATATTTAAAATTATTCATCGCGACAAGCATAAGTGAGTATGTATGGATATGCTTTCTGATACATTAAAAGACTAGTGTAAAAATAAATGAGGAGGAGGAATTTAATTTAAAGTAATAGGACACCAGCTTTGGAAACGAAACATTAGGGAAAAAAATCTTTCCAGTTGCTGTGATCGGAAATGAAAATATCACGAGAAACAGTTGTGAAGTTTTACATCAAAGCAAAAGTAATCTGCGCTTTCCTGTTGTTTTCTGTGAAAATAGTGTCTTAAAAAGTAAATAAACAAAACAGACGAATACAATCCACAGCTCCATTAGAGAAAGTAAATACAAATATATATATATATATATATATATATATATATAAAGAGAGAGAGAAACGTGAAAGATGCAGTGATAGAGATAGAGACGTACGTATTAATAATTATATTAGCATCGATAAGGTGTCTGCGGAAGTGAACAAATGTGAATTTTTGTAAATCCATTTCTGAACAAGTAAAATTAAATCCTTTTATATTGCAGGAAGATGTTCCGCATAAAAATATACACTAACGTGTCAAACGTCATAGGAAATGTTACTAGTGTTGTGTACGACACCCTGTAGTTTGGAGAAGTGCAGCAATGCATGGCGACATAGGTTCCACAATTGGTCGGAAGGATATAGGACCGTATTGCCGTCACGATAGCTCTCAATCTCAACAATTCCCTTATATTTGTAGGTACAGATTTGTTGGATACAGTTTTTATTGTTAGTCTCCAGATCGCTTTTCAATCCAGTTCCCCTCATCTTGGACACGACAACATGATGCATTATCCTTCAGGAATCTCCCATCTCTTGTAGGGTACAGGGAGTAAATCAATAGATATAAATGGTCACGAAGCAGTTCTACTTATCTAACCCAGTCAATAGTGCGTTTAGCGTGGCTAGCTGACACAGTCACTGTGAAAAAAAACCGCACAATTACGGAACTATTTATAAACTGCATGATGTCTTGTTGACAATTGGGGTTCCTAGGCTCATGTGGTCTGCTTCAAAATCGAACCCTGCAATTAGTCCCAAACAAATTAAACAATGATTCATCAGACCACGTCTCTAGTTGCCAATCATCCACGGTTAAATTAGAGATGTCTCGATGTCAGTTGAACCGCCGCTTCCGATGTCGTGGTTTGAGCAGGGACATCTTGGAAAGGCTTCAGCTTCCATGTCCGAATTGAAGTTAGAGAACACTGATCTAACCTGTTGGATATAAGTCAGGTACCTTCTGAAATGAATGTGGATATTATTTATGCCAGTGTCATATGGAGACAATTCTAACCCGGCGCCTCTGGGCACAATAATTAAAGACTCATTTTCAGTCACTGCACTCTTAATGGTAAATGCTAAATCCTTCTATCAGCTATCCACGGTATAAACGTCATACTGTAGATCGAGGGGTGCCCAAATGTCATACATTTTCAGAAATGCCTTTTCCTCTTCTCCCATCTGCCTGGTAGGCACTAAATGCTATTCACACAATCACCAGTTGCCAGAGCACAACTAATATAGGTCTGAACATTATATATATATATATATATATATATATATATATATATATATATATATATATATATATATATAATATAATTAATAAAAGGTTTGTAACTTACCTGATTGATGTTACTTTTCAGCATCCCAACTCCAGAGTTTCGTAGGACGAACCCTTCAAAAATTACCACTCGTCAGTTGCTATCAGCAATTAACTGGTTATATTTCTCGATTTTTCTTTTTATGTGCACATTTAATTGGTGCATTTCTGGGTTTTTTTTTTAGTTTTTTTTCTTTTTAGAAAATATAATAGTAGAAATTAATGCTGTGCAAATGTTAAATCATCATCATTATTCTCTTGACTTTTGTAATCTTAGGAGGGATCCGAATCAGACGCCACATTGAATCTTCTCCACAACGGTCTATCAACGGCAGCCATCAGAAATTCTGGTATAGTCTCACCTGTCCATTGTTTGACATTGTCCAACCAGTTTTTGTATTGACGTCTTCACCTTCGTCCACCTTCAACCGTGCCTTACATGATGGTCTTCCACAAGCAGTCGTGCCTTGTAACGTATCCAGACCATGCCATTTTTCTCCGTTTGACAGTGGCAAGGGTAGATTCCTTGCAGTCCACCGAAAATTAAAAGTTAAATAAATACCTTCAAAATTGCTCAACTGAAGATAATTTTCAGGAGCTAAGGAAATAGCGATATCAAAGATTGTATGAAGCCAAAAATACGGGCAGTCAGTGGGATACTTAGAAAAAAAACATTTAAGGCAAGCAGTTTTTGTTATAGTGCGTTGATTTCTCATGAATTAATGGATTATTAATCCGACATTTTGTATTACTTCAAACATTATTATAGTGTGTATCCGTATTTGAAATAAACAGTTAAAAAAAAACAAGATGGGGCGTCTATTACAAATATGAATGTCTACTATAACATCTGACTACAAATTTTCCATACATATTTTCTATGAAATTTCTCGGAGATTCAGGCCGGTAAATGTTGTTATTACGGTTTAGTAAAAACAAATCAATTACCAAAATATATGTATCTGCAAAAATTAACCTATAAACAATACATATATATTAAAGTAATTGTTGGACTTCCAATATATATATATGAATAAATATAGTCTTAAAATGTGCTATATTTATGGGATAAAGTGCTCAATATCAGAGATAGAGGTGTGTAAAAGGAACATGAACATAGAGAGATAGTCTCAGTTTCGCTAGATGCAATCATCAGGCCACTAGCCTGACGACTGCATCTAGCATGAAACGGACTGTCGCCTCTAAGTGTTGACTTCTATGTTCACTTTTATATATATATATATATTTTTTGTAAAAATAAAAAATAAAAAATAAGAACACCGGATTATATATCTTACTGTTCTTTTCTTTTATTTATATATATATATATATATATATATATATATATATATATATATATATATATATATATATATATCGGGGAGCTAGAACTTAAGTAGTGATCTACACTTTGTCTCTTTTGAGATGTGGCACTGTGAAACGTTTTTACTCTATTTAATAAACTAGGTATTGAACACTATTGGTTACTGTTTAAGTAGGTGTCTACCTATTGTTCTTTATTTCTTTGTTTATTTTTCTGTTATTGTATATGCTTTCTTGATTACTGTTGTTAGTAATATTTTATTTTTCTATTTAAGTTTTCTTTTGGTCGTCTTGTAGTCTTTCTGTTGGTTGTACCAACACTTTGGTTATATGTGAACACACACACACACAGACATATATATGGTTGTACCAACTGTATGGTTATATGTGAACACACAGACATATATATATATATATATATATATATATATATATATATATATATATATATATATATAGAGAGAGAGAGAGGGGGGATGATACAGAGAAAAAGAAAAACGGCAGAAAATACTCATTTAAACAGGTTTATCTGAAAGATAAAATACTACTTATATCTACTATATTTTTTAGTATTTTTGGACAGATTATCTTCCGCATCTCAGTATTGTCAGTGTAGAGGAAATGACAAAAATTTCATTCTAGCTAAGATATTATATCCTTCATTTTGATTGGTTGATTAATATTTTTTTGAAGCATGGAAAATTCTGCTATTTTATTTTACATTTATCAAAATACTTTCACATTACCACAGGACTAAAGCTCATAACAAGGTCGATTTTGGCAGGGACACCTTTCTTTTAACAGACATAAATAGATATATAAATTGAAATAATGAATATGTTATTGGATTAAAAAACAAAAGTTGGTTATTTTTATATCAAATATATATATATATATATATATATATATATATATATATATATATATATATATATATATATGTATATATATATATATATATATATATATATATATATATATATATATATATATATATATTTTAAAAAAATCAATATGTCATTATTTCTAAAGTGATGGGAGATAGTTTAGAACTGATGGAATTTAACCTTCATGATCTCTAATTCTGGCGAAGCCCCCAAAGGAACTTTTTTTAAAATTTATTAAGTTAATTTTTCAACTGTTTTTTACCTGTTCGTTATTTAAATAAAGCTATTTTTAGTCACAGAATCATAAACTAATAGGTTTATGTACTTGATATTGATCTTAAAACATGTTATAACAATGTTCCTGAAAAGATCAAATTTTGACATTTTCTTGTATAAGTGCAGTATCCAAACTTTCAACTGTATGAACTCATTGATCCATTGATCACACACACACACACACACACACACATATATATATATATATATATATATATATATATATATATATATATATAGATAAAAATCGCGTAAAACACTGCGATTGTACTTATATATTATACAGGACGTTGGAGATCATGGCTCTCTACAATTTCTTCTCCTTTGTAACGCTTAATAAATTTTGTGTTTTTGTTATCTCTCCTAATCCCTGTTCTGCCATCCATTTACTCAAGATCGTTAGGTAGCTTATGCATTGTTTTCGTTTGTTCCTCTTGCCTTCAATCTGCTCTGTGAGTATCAGATTTTCCAAGCCCTCTTTTCACATTATGTGACCTAGAAATTTAAATTGATTCTTTCTGATATTAATCATAAGTATCTTTTTATTTTGTTTCTATTTTCTCTAAAACTTCGCCGTTGCTCACGTTTTTAGTTCATGGAGAGTCATGATCGTCAATGTCCTCAAGGGACACGGCACATTGAACACAGAATACTCATTGCTATTTTCCCTGAACTAATATACCCTCTTCTTGACTTGTGAAGCGGTGCATTGCCCTGCTGCATTGACTAGGGTTTACAGAGGAAATAAGGTTGTGAGTAAAACTCCAAAACAAGCAGTAGTTTCTGAAATACTCAGGTGCGTCCCTTTGACATCAACGTACATTCTGCATTGAAAATCAATTTAATCACGTTTCTTTCCCATAGTGATCCATGAAATGAAATTCAGCAAGTCCTCATCGTTATGTTTAAATATCTATATTCATTAAATTTCTGCCAAATCGTTGACTAAATTGAATTGGTATAAAAGACCATTTCTCATTAGGTACCTATTTAAGTGGCCTTATATTTTATATTTAGTTTTATTTAAACGCCATATAATTTATTGCATATAGTTCAATATGTGTGTAGCTATTCGGTGAACTTTTACTATAAAATTACTACTGTATAATGTTCAGCCTAAGTAATCAATGGAGAAACGCAAGGATATGTGCATTGACAAGCATATAAATGATTGATAAATGACTGTGCATTTTGTCTCTTTGTTGCAAAAAAGCAAAAAGAAAACAAACACACGTATGCGAAAAATTACTGAAAAAGTTTCTGTTCAAACATCAAATTTATTTTGGGAAGCGTTTCTGCTTATTCTGGGACATTTTCACATCTTATATATATATATATATATATATATATATATATATATATATATATATATATATATATATATATATATATAGTGAATATTGAAGTCAACACTCGAGACGACATGCTGGACGCTGGACGCAATCATCAGGCGGCCTGACGATTACGTCCAGCATGAAACAGCCTGTCGCCTCTGAGTGTTGACTTCAATGTTCACTTTTATATTTATATTTACATACGCTCTATGTCTGATATTGAGCACCTAATCCCATAAATATAGCACACCTTAAAACTATATTTCTTAAAACATATATATATATATCAGTGGCGACTTAGCCTATTTTTTGCTATCGTTTACTCTGCCAACTTCAGTTCCCAACCCGTGGTCCGACCCAAAGTAAGTCATCATAGTTGCTATTGCTGTTCTCCATTGTATAGGATTGACTAACGTACCTTGCATGGTGGTTTTTTGTAAACAATCAAGTTACTATATAATTTGTAGTCTTGTTATACAGTAGATAAGTTTTTTTTCCTTTCAAAAGTATAGAAGAAAAGAGAAGATGTTCATTACTATGACGATATCTTTATTAGAAAAAAGAAATTGATGACAATGACAACTAACCAGGTTAGCAATTAAGTCCACAACTCTCCAGGTATTTGTCTCATGGAATTATAAAATAATTAAATGATTGATTTTTTTTATTAGCACTTCATGTCATTTTTTTTTATTAAGGAATGGTTTATTCGTGATTTTGAATCATAGAAATCTACGAAAAATACGGTTTGTATGTCATTTTTATTAATATTAAGAAAACCCTGAAACCTCGGAACCTTCGTAGAATTCCGTAGTAGTACGTAAATTTTTGTATTTTTTTCATAAAGATTCTGTATGTAACTTTTTTGCTGCATTATTTCACAGATTTACTCGCACATAACCAGTCAATGTCATTAAACCATTTGGATTGGAACGAACGAGTTCTATTTTTTGATAATTTCCGCTTCCCTACATTCCTCTGGCCAAACGATTTATTTTTCAGGTCTAACACAATATCCATTTCCATTATATAATTTTAAATCCAGATCATTAACAGCAAATGCAGTTTATTTATACGCAAAATTTCCAAAATGTAAATTCCATCTGATGAATTTGAAACATATGAATCTTGAAACATATATCTTGACCAGTTGAAGTTATCCGTGGAAACACTGAGAACATTGAAAATCTTAATTTTATCCAAAAATTCTAAGATACAAAGAATTCGTAAATAAAGTCTGTAATAAAATTGAATGTAGTGAAGGACTGAAATTTTTCGGCAACTGAAGTAATGTTCTCCAAAAACGGCAATTAAATTTTCACATAGAATAAAAAGGTAATATTGATGAATAAAGTTGGGTTTATAGCTTGATGGATGCAGCAAAAAAAGTGACATATGTGGACCTTTATTTACAAAAGTATTTACGTACCACTACGGAATTCTACGAAGGTTCATTGGTTTGAGGGGTTTTCTAAGTATTAATATAACATGCCTTAAAACCCGTATTTTTCGTAGATTTCTATGATTCAAAAATTCAAAAAAAAACATTCCTCAATAAAAAAAAACAAATTCACTCTTATTCAAAACCTGTTCTTTATTAATTAATTAATGAAACAATAACTTCATCACTGATATTTACAATATAAATAAACGTGGTTATGTTTACAAACATCTATTTACTACTACTACTACTTTCATCAGCAGTCAATATGTGCTAATTGTTCTGAGCACGGTATTTCGACTTGATTTTGACCACCATTGGCTTACAGCCAAAAGCGAGATTTCTAACATTACTTGTTATTATAAGCTTTTCTTGTGCTTGGCACGGATTGCGCGTGTTCAACATTATAGCCGATATTATGGGATGTTCAATAGATCCGGTGGCCATCCGTTCAAAACAGCATCGTTGTATTATTCCCTATTTTTTTGGCATTTTATCGAAACTTGAATAGATACGTAATTTAATTGAGATCAGCCTAAGTATGTTTGCTTGAAATTAATGGATGATTTTAATCCATTTTGAATAACATTGACCGAGTTATTGGTCGTGCCGGGCACGAGTAGCACTAGTCCCATTTATATATATATATATATATATATATATATATATATATATATATATTTTTTTATAATTTTTTTCCTTGTGGATTAGTATTAATATAAATTTTATTTGGTATATGTTAATTTGGATTTATTAATTCTACGATTTTTATATTCCCTCCCCCTTTATATTATTTTTTTATATTTCCCTTAATATTCACAATTTATTTTTTTTATATTTACCTTAATATTCTTTTCTGATATATTGGTTAATTTAATACCCTTTCATTCTGAATTATCACTCTTTCATATTTTGTGGTTTGTCTCTTATTATTTAATATAATATTTGTTTTTCATTAATTTCTGAAGGTTCCTTTGGTCTATTTACTGTCTTGATTTCTACTGGGTATATTAAATAGGTCATCTCTTTCTCTCCTTTCATTATTTTTCTCTTCCTTTCCCCTCTGACCACCACTAATATCAAGACTTACACCACTTCCTGGTTCTTTAGCCACCTTCCCTCTCATTTCTATTTTTCATCTTCTTTTTACCCCTGTTTTTTTTCCTTTCTTTCCTCCCCCTTCTCTGGGTATATTTTTTTTTTATTTCAAAAATTCATTAACTGTTCGAAAAATCCTGTAAATTTAATTTTACAAGGTGAAAATGATCATTTTCATAATGGTATCATAATTCTTATTGTATGAAACATATTGCTCAGTTTATTAAACAATATTGAGAAATATGTGTGAATCTTTTTTAATATTTTATATTTTATATTGTGTTATTAGGATTCACTTGGATTATATACCAACGCATTACTACCTATATATATATATATATATGTGTGTGTGTGTGTGTGTGGTGAGGTGTCATTTTATTTAATTTAAAAGCCAATGTTAGTAAATTACTACATGACGTTGAATTTTATTTTTTGTCGCACCATCCCTTTTACCAAAATAGCGAGGCTTGGAACTGACACACGACTTTCTAAAGTGAATGTAAATAATAGAACTGTCTACGAAATGCTTTTCTCAGTCTTCTTGTCGGTTAATTGATCTTATTAAAGATACTCGAAATACCAGCAAGATGCTTAAAGCTGATACCAGGAATAAGAAAGAAGACGTGAACTTTTCCAATAAGATGTCTAGAAAGGAGAATTAGCTTATTTCACGTTGTACAGATAAAGTAATTTCTTATTTTATAACATAGATAAGGAACACGACTTGTTTGCCGAAAGGCTACATCAAAGATTACATGTTAGATTCTCCAATAATCAGGCGGTAATAAGCAAAAAATAGAGGAAAAACTCATTTCCCACGTAGTCTTTTACTAAATAATTTCCTATTTTATTACGTCTGCAATTTTTACAGACTTTTGTTATGCTGTTTATAGGGATGATGAGAACAAACGTTTTGTTTTTATTCTCTGAAGTTTCCTTATTATGAAGTCACTGAATATAAGACTGGTTCATTGCTAAGGAATGGTTGGTTGGTTGATTTTGTTTAGCGGCATCTTCCAACCTCTATAAGCGATTTACTGCAGATATCGAAATATTTTGAACAAAATTTTATGGCTTCAACTGAATATATTTTGAACAGAGTTTTATGCCTTCAAGTATGTATATTTTGAACGTAATTGTATGCCTTCAAGTAAATATATTTTGAACGTAATTGTATGCATTCAACTACAGATAAAATGTATTGATGCTAATTCTTCTATAAATGGGCATTGTTGGTAATTTTTCTATAAATATATATTGGTGGTATTTTTTATGCAATAATCAATTGCTGGTATTTTACTATAAAAGTGTATTTTTATACATTCATAGTGATTTCTTTTTGTTTGAGAGTTCACTATTTGCCCATAGTGCTGTAATGTACTAATACACCGTGTCAGGGTAGACCTAGAAACAAGAGAAATTAAGAGGTAGTTCTAAGCTCCTCAAAATCTTTTGATCAGAGGTCTTGCTAAGGGACGGATCGACAAGTTTCTTTGCATACTCATGTTTGCAGTCGACATAAGTTTGTCATTCAAATACTGTGCAGGTTATTACACATGCGCACACACACATATACACGCGTACATCTCTCTCTCTCTCTCTCTCTCTCTCTCTCTCTTTCTACATACATATATATATATATATATATATATATATATGAAGAAATATATTTTTAGGGTGTGCTATATTTACGGGATAAAGTGCTCAATATCAGAGATAGAGCGTATGTAAATATAAATATAAAAGCGAACATTTAAGTCAACACTCAGAGGAGACAGGCTGTTTCATGCTAGACGTAATCGTCAGACAGCCTGATGATTGCATCTAGCATGAATCGGCCTGTCGCCTCTGAGTGTTGACTTCAATCTTCACTTTTATATATATATATATATATATATATATATATATATATGGGAGATTGGTTAGAATGTCCTCTTTCCGAATCTCACCATGGTCGATTTAGCAGGGAGATGACTTCTAATTGGGTCGAGATTGCAGCATGAAAGTGCATGAAAATCATACCACAGGTGGACCCAATACTTGTTAGCTGAAATTGGGTGGACAGAACTGTTCTGAATTCCTTCATGGCTGTACTAGCACAAAGTCACAAGCCATCGTCACCGAGAGAACGATCCCGCTAAATTATATGCTCCCTCCCAGAAACTTTAACTAAGGTCTGCTTAGCATAGTTGCAGTATAAAACACACGTAGACTCCTTGTGTGTTGAACAAAGGCAAATGTGCGTATGCATACATATGCAAAAAGGGATTGGTCACTCATCTTATAGACGAGTTTGTTCGTCGTCCTTATCACCATTATCATCATCATTATTATTATTATTATTATTATTATTATTATTATTATTTAAGACAGACAGAAATTCTTATGACGTTAAACTTGAAGCCATGGCCATAAAAACACAGATCTATATTAAATAAAATACCTTTCAACCGAGAAAATAATATGATAAATATTTTAAATAATAAATACTAAAACTATATTTACACAATATTGTCACTGACCTCAGATATGTTGTAATGATCTTGCAAATGAACACCATGACACGTTATAAATTTCGTAAATTTAAATGAAAACCATACAAATTTCCAGAGATTTAGCAACAAGTGACGTAATAGAAAAACAAAACAAAGTTTCCCTGAAATTTAAAACTACTGCTCTCTTTTTATGGCACAGCCCAAATGTCTTTAAAATATACTTGAGCACAGGTAATACTTCTCCTTCCAGAAGAGGACTAGAGTTAACTCCTAGTGCCGGACATCTCTACATGCAAATGCCAGGAGGATTTGAAGGATATTTGTTCCTAGACTCATGTATGCATGGGACTCCCACTATAAAGTTGGCAGTTCGAGTGGGAGTATAAATAGCTATCTCCATTCTGTTCTGATAATAAATAAATATCACTCGATACTTGATAGTTTTTTTTTTATTAATTAATAGTTAACCCAATGCAAGGCCCAATTGTCACTCAATTACTGAGTGTGATTTTAAAGGAGAAGAGAGGGTAAGTAAGATAGTATTATGAGTAGGAAATAGATATGTTGGCCTTGGTCATAAAGAGATCAAGATTGTAATTTTCAGAGAAGCAGTCTCTCGGAAGTCTGTTTCACAAAAGTAACAGTTCTGAACAAGAAGCTGTTTAAGTGCAACTTGCTTATTATCAAAGGAACACGAACGGAATAGGAATGGTTTACCACCGTGAATACGGCATGGTGGGACCTAGCTGTCATGGTCAGAACTGGTGGGACTAAGGAATGCAACTCGTCTGAACACCAGTCATAGTAATAGCGATATAATACTGAAAGGCTGACGATATTTTGTTTGTGAGATAACAGTTAGAGAGTGAAGAAAATTGTTTCATATTTAAACAAACATACAGATATATATGTAAGAATTTCAATGACAATCCAATGATTCGTCTTTCCGGTGGAATTCATTCATGTATACACGTCTTAAAGACAAAAATAAAGCTTATCTTAACCGACGCGTTTCTCCCTCTGATGGACTTTATCAAGGCAAATGTAAGGATTTTATTTTCTGACAAGTATTTTTATACAAGACCAAAAATGTTATGGCTTCTTCAAAATCCCTTGGAATAGGAGTGCTAATGAATATTCATCAGGTTAGCGGAAAAGTCAGGCAAGTTCATGAACATGAGGTTTTACAATTCAGTAAACGAAAGTGAGTAGGAGATTTTTTCACATTGATCTTTAAAAAAGTCCCCCAGAGGACAAAACGCGTTAGCTAAGATAAGTTTTCCTTTTGTCTTTATTTATTGTCCTTTTACAGATATACCCTATCTGAAAATTTTACATATGTGTTAAAGTGTAATTAAAAATATGAACTCAGTATTGCCTTGCTTTCCAGTTAAAACTATAAGATTGGAAGATGTACAAAGCACAAGTTGACAATGGAAAATCTAAAGACTTGTCAATCTAAAAATTAATTTTCTTTCAAATACAGACAAATAGAATGTTAACTTATCGTTATCAAAGTCCGCCTCTTTACTCAAGTACTGAGCATCAGACGTGGGTTTTAATACATAGAATGTGGTACTCCTAATAGAAAAGGAAAAAATATTCGAGGATGGAAAACATTTTAGCGACATCAGAGAGAAACCTCCAATTCATGGAAGGATCTGTAATACGAAAATCTTAAAGTCAACACTGGTCAAGATGAACATGAACAACGTATCAAGTTCAGATGGGATTGTAATAAAAATAAGTTTTAGACGACTTCAGGATCGAAAGATTAGTTAAATAAATTAAATATATGACAGTAGCAAAATATCGGAATATATGTGTAGATTTATTTTGATAGAGTTAAGAAGGCAGGCGCAAATTAATGCTATATCCATCCACCTTAATGTGATAATAACTAAGTGTATTATATAGATTCTGATGAATAGAGCACGAAGCACAATTAGGAAAATTTCGTTAAAACCAAAGAAAGCAGTGTTGAACTATGTAATATCTATACTCCTACTTGGCAGAGAATGTTACACAATCTCTTCACGGATAAAATTGAGACTTGAACCAACAGATATGTGGTTCAATAAATGGATACTGAGAATGCCATCGATAGAACATGTGAGCAATTGTAAGTTATTGATTTTTATCTGATTTTCTGTTCTAGAGTTGATATCGCTTTATAAGTAACGATTGAACCGTTCATTTGAAAATATGAGTAAAGGTGTATGTTGTACAAGACTTACTTGTTGACTTCACTTTTCGGCAGTTCTCTTGATATTTGTTAAGTTCAGTTGGGTTTATCACAATGGAGCGTCTAGTGACGATCGAAAACACTACACGCCAAAAAATTATTTGCTATATTGCTAATTATTAGCTGTGTCTAGACAGACACTTGACACGTATCTAGAAATCATTTTAAAAAAAGAAATAAAGAAACACATTTTCTATAATTTTATTTCTTTCACTCCGGAACCCATTTTTTGTGGAAACTTTTTCGGGCTGTTCCTCGAATTTCATTTGAATATGTGAGGAGTGGAGGCCAAAAAATGATGCGCTTCTGCGAAGAAAAAACTGACTAACTAGCAAATTCTCTAAGAAAACTTAGTTTATCACAAGCTCACAAAAGTTAGGCCCATCGTAAGGACTTGACTCACTCCATTAGTAATGTGAGAAAAAAATTTGTTGCTGTTAGTAAATTAATAAGTTTCAAAGAATATATATTTGTTTCAGTCTATGTAATTTTCATTTTTGGAAACTGATTATAATGATCTATCATCATAATTAACTGTTTCTTAAATATATCATAGGTGATGAAAAATGAGTTCCACATGACCGTGTTCAACCCAGAGGGCAGTGAATTGACAAGGAGAATATCTACAACCGACTCCAAAAGCTGACTTCCATGGAAGAAATATAATAGTACGCCTGCGGTTAGATCATCGGGGTATTATCAATTTAGAATTCTTAAAACGTACTGAAAAACTAAATGCACATTTATAACTCCAGGAGCTGCAACGTGTCCATAAATGTTTGGACGAAATGTGTTTATCAATAGGAAAAATGTTATTCTACTCCAAAGCTACATACACCTGGCCTTCCACAAACTGATTATTGCCTTTTTCGATCGCTGCAAAATGCTTTAATGGCTACAACTTTCTCTAATAAAATTCAGATTGAAGATTTCCTTAAAATTGCGGAATTTTACTCAAAATGTATCGAAAAGCTGCTGATATATGGCAAGAAATCGTAGCAAATAATGGCTAATATAATACATAACTGAATGAAATGTAATTGTAATTTATTTTTGAAGAATAAATTTGATAAACAAAAACAGAAATTACTTATGATACAGGCTAAAACATACATACATGCATTTATGTGTGTGTGCTTGTGTGTGTGTGTGTGTGATATAATTTTTTGCTGATTAGAATAATCATTTATAGTAATTCATCGAGCCGAGAAAATCCTCAGCAAAATGAGGAAATCTTACTTATTATAAAACTCAGATTGTGTGTGTGTGTGTGTGTGTACGTTTATATATTGAATCGGATTTCCTACATTTTTCAACCGATTTCAACAAAACTTCACAGGACTTGCGGTGGTTCTGACAGTGCCAAAAATTGGAAAAACACAACTGTTTTTGCATGAAATCAATTTGAAAACACGATAAAACACGATTCTGTCGCCAGAATGAAAGGGGGACAACTCATATCGATATATACTTATTATAAAATCCAATGTGTCCGTTTATATATGGGATCGGATTTCCTACATTTTTCAACCAATTTCAACAACACTTCACTTTTTTTTTGGCAGGTAGTGTTTCTTATTGTCTTGCACACTTTTTTCTTTATTTTTACATTAAGAATGCTTTAAAAATTCCATTTATAAGACAATTGTTTATAATAAAATTCTATTCAATCGATAGACTCATAACGATTGAAAACAATGTTTTTGTTTGAGTTTGGGTTTGACCAATTCGTAAAAAAACAAAAAAAAAATCCAATTAAGACATGCGTGTCCGTCAACCTTATACAATAATCTTTGTCAATTTTATTTTTCAGTCTTTATGATGGTCGATACTTGATCTATCTCTTACTGTTACATCCCCGGGCAACGCCGGGTTCTACTGCTAGTATATGAATAAAAAAAGAAAAGTGGAAAAACTGTTCTTAGCCGACACATTTCGTCCCCTGAGTGATTTTTATCAAGGCAATGTAGGATTGATTTTATTGCACGTGTTTATATGCAAAGGCGAGGATGTCGTTGGTTTATCAAGGCTTTTAAATTTGAGAACGTTCATGACTGTCCATCAGGTGGTTGAAAGGTCAATAAAAGCACGTAGAGGTCACAAAGTGTCATAGTTCAAAGTCTGGCAAAAAGTAAATTGAGTACACGCACACGCACACAAACACAGACACACACTGACATAAACACACACACACATACACACACACACACATATATATATATATATATATATATATATATATATATATATATATATATTACTTAAACGTTATTTCAGGTGAATATTCGTACTTGAGTAGACACTGTATTTATTAAACAGTATATTTATTATTTATCGTCTACTTATTCGAGAAATCTTATTATAGAAGAATATGCCTGTTGACGAAAATAAATATCCACTCAAAATGATCAATGCTGCTAAAGAAATAAAAGGAACGTCTATTCAAATACGTGTAGCGTTTAAGTAATTAAAATATATCGGATTAATAAATAAAAAATCTATCCTTTTCTTTATATATATATATATATATATATATATATATATATATGATGGACTCTCCCGTCGGTTTCGACGTATGAGGTTCCGATAACTTTGTTTATTTAACCTTGTGTGTGAGTCGCAAGTGACATTTCAATCCTGCTAGTGATTTACAAAGAAGTCCACAGATTATGCAAGATTGTGGATTCTTGGAGTATATGACTGGAACAGCAGCAGATATTTTATTCCTTTGCCTAGTTTGACGAAGCTTGACAATGTTTGATGCTGCCTTGTTCTTGATGCCATTGTAGCATGTAGTCTTCCATTCATTACGATAAATTACTATGTTCTCAAAGGCAGTGTGATTTATATTCGCAGCTTAGAGGATACTCTTCAGCCTGTCCCTGTACCTAAGCAAAGGCCGACCCACATTTCGATGACCATTGTCAAGTTGACCATACATGAGCATTTTATATATATATATATATATTACTTCGAACGATAATTTAAATGGATACCCGTATTTTAGTAGACGTATCGTTTATTTTAAACACCATTTATTATTTCGACTAGTGGAAAATGATGTCAAAACCGAGTGGAAACAGTCCTTTTCATACTTGGACGCAATCTTCAGGCTTTATATATATATATATATATATATATATGTATGTATGTATGTATGTATGTATAGAGAGAGAGCGAGAGAGATGTGTGTGTGTGTGTGTGTGTTTGTGATGTGAAAATGAAGTCTGTTATTGGCTGATCCAGTTTTCATTTCTTTAGAAACAGAAGAATAAAACTCTTTGAACTGGTAAATTATTATGATTTAAAGCTTCCGGGGATGCAGGAAAGAGGCGCGAAAATCGATAGCTATATTTTGAATACTGCCATTTTGAAAATAAAGATAAAGCAGATTAATGTCACCGCAGTATCATAAAAGGACTTGACTCTCAGCCATTTTATCATTCTTTTTACTTCCAACCGTATTCCAAAACGGAAAAATGAACACTTATCAAGTGTAATTACGTCCTCAACGAAGACAGTAAGATCTGTTTTGCTCTTTTCTTGAGTTGTTCAATTTATTTTCGTAGAATACATTTGTCCAAAATTCTCTAGCTGAATTTCATGTTTTAGTAATTGATTTTAATACAGTCTTTCATCGTATTTTCTTGATTAGATCTTATTTTTCAAGCCCTTGAGTCGATATTCGTATCTACATTTATGCAATATCAAAACAAGACGCGTTTGAACGCAAAGACATTTATCATGTCTTATCGTATTTCCCTATTTTTATTTTTTTTCTTAGCTACAGCGTTTGAGATATAGAGCTTCTTATCGACGTAAGCGTCCTCCATACAAAAATATGATAAAACGCCGTGTTACAGTCGACATAGAGACACACGTAACGATATTTACATGGCGAAATTTTGTGCAGCTTCGAGATATCTGAGACTATTTCTAAATTTTGTCGATGTATTTATTATCGTTTTTAGTTTCCTTACTTTTTGATCGTGCCGAATTCACTATAGGCTTTGGTGGCATCTTCTGACATAAAATGTATTTAAGAATGATGCGACGAAAATCAACAACCAATGCTTCCAATTTTGAGTAGATGTTTCTTTGATCGTAGAAATATAACGATTCACTTGTTTAGCAAATATAAAGTAACAACTGAAGATGTCCATGAGAACAAACAGCAAGGTTGCTAGTATGTCCAATAATCGCTGTGAGCCTAACTCCAGTGTATTTGTACAAGATTATGTCGGCATTAATAAATAAATATTGCAGGCGATGGCAGTGATTTCAATCAAGTTAATGCTCTTTTATATCAGATTGGTTAAAGCTTGTAAATATTTACAATCTTTAAATTAAGTTTGCCATCGTTAGCGATTTTCAGAATGGTCGACTCTCAGGTTATTGTCAGTGGTTTCAATCTCGACTCTCGTTAACTTGTTCCACCTTCAACTGGGCTTCATAAACAGTCATAAACCTCATTCTGGAGTATGAAAACCCTTGTTACATCGAGCCAAAGAATCATTGTCTTCGTACCATTAGACTGCCCTGTGAAGCATAAGGTAGGTGTTGCTGCTATGTTTTCCGTAGCTTTTACAAGATGGAGTTGCTAGCCCAATCGGTTTTAAATTCAATGTTTTTCTTACTAACTGACTGACCTGCTATTTACTGTTTCTAATGTGTATTTGGACGAAAATAAACAAAATGAACTCGGTCAGAATTTGAACCATGTCCGCTAATTTCACTTTCACGTCTTCAACATGCCAAGGGTTTTATCTGTCATCCATTGTTTTGTTTTTTTGCCTTGTCTCGTTTTCTCTGGGATGTATAAAGATAATGATAAATTTCTTTATCTAAAGACTGCCAGTATAATAAAACAAATCAACAGTGGAGAGCGACAAATGGCTAATATAAAGTTTCTCATATGAACAGTCTTATTCTATTTATGTTAAACTGTGTAATTCTTTTTGTTATGTCAATCCTGACTGGAGATAGATCCTCGTTTTGCTTAAAGTTAACAATGGCAATATTCAATATATCTATCCGAATTTGATCGGCGTCTTGATGAATCTTCGTACGGAGGTAAAATCTTTTCGAATTATTGACAAAAGACATACCTATTTCATTTACCATATTCACAAGGGTAGAGAGCAGTAATACACTAAATGCAACGTTATTTTACGAACTCGAAAATTGGGGTAAATGTTCTTACTTCGCTTACCGGTCACTTATGTGTCATCCGTGATACACGCTGAGGCGATCATGTATCTTTCAATACATGACTGACGAGGCAGATTTTTTCCCGCGGTAGGTTGTCATTTCTTTCTGCAGTAGACCAGTTGCCATCCAGGGATACAGATCCCGGTCTGAACTGCTATATACCCATGGCTAGGGAGATAAGAAGAGGATTCATACCTTTCCCAAGGTTATTAGCACGTAAGTGGATGTAATGGATTCAATTGGAATTCGAACTCAGCTCTCCGATTCGAATTCCAGTCGAATCCATTATATAGATGTACTACGGCTATTAGAGTCTGGAGCCTTCTACCTGTAAACCTAAGCTAATTAATACACTGTTAAACCTCACAAATACTCAGAAACTTAAACTTCCGCTCCGGTAAATAGTAACGATTAATTATTCATATTGAGACAAATATAGCATTAACAATCGAAGAAATTAATTCTGTGTGGAGCAATTATGTTATCACAACAAATCAAACAGCTGCTGTCTGTCGAATATAAACATGCTATTGACTTCGATAGTACAGTGCTGTTCGATAAAAGTGATTCACCTGATTTCTTTTACTTAAAATATTTTCGCCTATTGTTTTTGGGGTCAAACTAATTTTTAATCTTACTAATATAAAGACCCCTTCCCGACCACCTATTAGAACAGTTTACTCACCCTGAGGTATTCTATTGATAATTATAATTTTGGATATAAATGAGATTTAGGGGAAACACTCTATGCAAAAAAAGTGACTCGCATATTTCCTGCAACTAGTAATCAATAGAAACATAACCGAACAACATTAAATAAAGAATAATGGAGGTATAATTTATTTATAATAGGTAATATAGTTCAAAATAGTTAATAATCTATGGGTCCACCTTTATTTTGAATAACCTTTTCAACCCTTTTTGGCATTGACTTGATTAGGTTCTGGTAAATCTCATCTCCAAGCATTGAATTCCATTCGGATATGAAATTCACAATCAAATCCTCTTTGTTGCTCAACTGCTTTCTCGAGAGCCTGTACTTTATAATGCTCCATAAGTTTTCTATAGGGTTGAGGTCAGGAGATTTGGGGCGGCCATGTCATAAAACTCACCTGCTTCTCATCAAAGTATTCCTTCATCAATTTTGATTTGGGACAGGGAGCATTATCCTGCATAAAAATGAGCTTGGTGGGGTCGATTTGCACCCTTTCAGCAGAAGGGAGCAGACAAGACTCTAAAATTCTCTTGTACTGCTCGCTCCTGAGGGTCTTTTCAATAGGTTTTAAGAAACCAGTTCCAGGAAAATAAAAGCATCCCCAGAACATTATACTGAACGGATGCTTGACAGTACTTACTGCGAAATTCAATGAACTTTCTAAGCTTCTTCTTCGGATTTTAGATCGCTTATTCTTTGAATTTAGCTCAACTTTCGTTTCATCGGAGAAGAGAACATTTAGTAAAAAAAATCAGGTGAGTCACTTTTATCGAACAGCACTGTATTAAACATTAACGGATTGTATGGTAGTAGTTCTTGTGGAATCGAATTATTTTGGTTATGTGTATCCAAAATCTCGAGGCACGTACAAAGTCTCTTTGATCGAGGAGTATCTGGGATTTGTCTTCCGCAAGAGATGGGTTGTTTTCATTAAATAGTCTTTGAATTGGTCACTTGGTAGTACAAGTACAGGTGGAAATAAGAACAATAAACGAAAACGTCCTGAACTGCAGATGTTACTCGGCCTTATAAAACCACAGGAATAACAGCTAAAAGTAAATGTATTCGAAATTAGAACTTTATTTTGTTCTTTCTGTTAAACGAGATACTCCGTATTTCAAAACAGAAAATAATACTGGAACAAAGAGTATTAGTCATTTCACATGTTTGCATGACCTCTACAATGTCGCTTTCTAGTTGCATAAGTTTAAAGTTTATCACTGCGTGAACATATCTCACTTCTTTCTGGAAACTCCACCAACTCTCCTGTTTCAAAAGTTTTTCCAAAATAAATATGGTTCCCTTATCTTATCTTCTGTCAGTTTTAATTATCCTCAAATTGGTCAGTCTTATCACACTCTTAGGAAAAGTATCTTAGAACAATTTATCTTTTAACATTTGGCAGTTTTCTTTTTTCTGTTTCCCAGTTGTCATTATTCGTTTGTTGTTTTCTTTCCAAAACAGAATTCTTAGTTTTTTAGGCTTTATCACAACGATTTAGCATGTAAACTTACCAATTTTACAAAAATAAATCTTCAAATTTCAGAGAATGTCAAAGAACCTCTTCATACGGATATGATATCCTCCACCTCTGAGTTTTGGTATATATATCTTCTTTTCCAGGGATTAAACTACCATCTTTTCTTTGACGATCATATTTTACATGACCGCATGGTTTTCTTTCTACAGGCTATTTTTTAAATAAGTTCACTTCAAGCAAGACAACAAGGCCACTAAGATACAAGGGGTTACTGGGAGTGAGAGAAGATGAAAAAACATTAGAAGGAATCGGAAACCCAATCATTGTTGATATAAGAATGATTTTGAATAAAAAAAATATCGACATTCTATAACAATTATTCACAAGAAACCCAATTCTAAACAAACAGGAAACAAGAGATAAAATTCTACTGATTTGAGAGATAAGTCTTAGGAATTTATATTTATTTACTAATTATCTCTCTTTCATTCACTCGCGTTCTCTCGCTCTCTCTTTCTCTCTCTCTCTCTCTCTCTCTATATATATATATATATATATATATATACAGTGGGTAGCAAAAGTATTTAACACATTGGTTTTTCTTACATATCTCAAAAAATAACAGATCAATTTCAACGAAACTTATAGGAAATATTTAAACGAACATTGTCGATCAAAACATAGAAGAAAAATTTAAAACCCCTGTTTCGAGAAACATTTATTAACAATAGATAAAATAACCCATATGCAAAAGTATTTAATACACTTTACTAATATTTAGTACAGTAGCATCTGTTCTGCTTCACAGCCTCCAGTCGTTTCCCGTAGTCTTCAACTAGTTTCTTTCAGGTACTTGTTGGTATTTTGACCCATTCTTCTTCACAAATTTTCTTCAATTTGTTTAAATTCGATGGATTTCTTTTATGAATTCGTAACTTCAATAGTTTCCACAAATTTTCGATTGGATTTAAATCCGGTTACTGGCTTGGCCATTCAAGGACATTAATGTCATTATTATTAAACCAATTCTTAGTTGTTTTAGCAGTATGCTTTGGGTAATTGTCTTGCTGAAATACAAAATCACGACCATGTCCCAAAGATGAGGCACTGTTCAAGAGTTGAGTTGACAAAATTTGAGTGTATTTTGCAGCATTCATTGTTCCTTCGATGATTTTCATTTTTCCTACTCCATTTGAGGAAAAACAACCCCACATCATAATATTTCCACCTCCATGTTTGACTGTAGGGATAGTATTCGCTGGCTCGTATTCCGCTCCTTTTTTCCTCCATACATGAGTGCGCATGTTTCGTCCGTAAAACTCAATTTTCGTTTCGTCTAACCAAATTACTTTCTCCCAGAAATCATTAGATTCAATTTTATATTTCTTTACAAAATTCAAACGGGCGTGTACATGTCGGCGTTTCAGTAATGGAGTCATTCTCGGTGATCTTGAAGTGAGACCTGCACGATTCAGTGATCTTTTAATTGTATCTTTATTAACTTCAATTCCCGCATTTTTCAAATCATTCTGAATTACTCGACGGGTTAAAAATGGATTTTCTTCACAGTACGGGAAATGTATCGCTCATTAGCCTCATTTAAGATACGGGGACGACCACCCCTTTGAATGTTTTAAATAGTATCGAATTTTTTCCATTTTCGTACAACAGCACCAACTGTACTCACAAGCAAATTCAAATCTTGAGCGATTTTTCTATATCCCTTACCATCATTATGAGTATTTGTCGTTCGACAATTCTTTTGTTTTCACCATTTTCTTGCACTAGTGGCAACAGAATATCTCTCAGAGCTGTTATCTAATAGCCAGTTGAGTGTCGTGCAGTGCTATCATTGTTCGACATATCACATCATATCAATATGGGTAGGAATCATGACGACGTGTCTCTTCTAGCATAATATTTGCATTGGTGTTAAATACTTTTGCATATGGGTTATTTTATTTATTGTTAATAAATGTTTCTCAAAACAGTGGTTTTAAATTTTCCTTCTATGTTTTGATCGACAATGTTCGTTGAAATATTTCCTATAAGTTTCGTTGAAATTGATCTGTTATTTTTTGAGATATGTAAGAAAAAACAATGTGTTAAATACTTTTGCTACCCACTGTAGATATATATATATATATATATATATATATATATATATATGTGTGTGTGTGTGTGTGTGTGTGTGTGTGTGTGTGTTGTCACTTTAAACTTTATTTTTAGTGGATAGTCTATTTATTTTATTAGATATTATATTTTCTTCTACTTGTTAATAATTGTTACTAATTGTATTGAAGAAAAAGACGTATCCTCTGATTTTTCGAATATTCAGATCAGTAGACGGAAATAAATACATATACTTTTTTTAATAAATAAACGAAGCATTTAGTCAAATAGGGTTATCCCTTAAAAAACTGTTTAAACTTATAAAATCAGTCAGATTAATAAATTTTAAGAAAATCTATTACATTTGTAGAAACTAACGTATTTGCTCAAAACACTTTCTCGACTGAGGTCATTTAGTGTTAAAGCAGATTTTTATTGATTTTAAATTAAAAAAAAACGATTTCTAAATGATAGTAGACAACTCCGTGAAACTTTTCCTGAATTGGTGTCTATATAAGTGATATTATTTAATTCCTAACCTATCTGATATTTTCGACATTCTAAGAAACCAATTTCCACATTCAATCTGCTGAATTTAGATTTCAAATGGACTTTCTTTTCTTTATTTGAAATATTTTAATGCACACGTCTCGCTATCATCCGCTTTTACATTTTACAGATTTCAAAGAAAAATGATTGGAGCAGAAAAACTCGAGTTAGCGCTGCGTTGAAAATGACAGGAAATGTTATTGCAGATGGAATGAAACTCGGCTACCGGCTGAAAAGCTTACGATTTAGTCTAGCACCAATGGCATCGATCCACAAGACTATGAAACACACACAACCACTTACACACAAGCACGCACTCTATATTCCTGCGCGCGCATATTTGTTTATTTGCGTGCAGGTGCGTGTGGAAGTTATATAATTGTATCTATGTATATGACTTTTATAAATCTATATGAGATGAAACACACGGTTCGTACATATATGAGTATCGATCTACTTGGTTACCTATACATATATATATATATATATATGTGTGTGTGTTTGTGTGTATGTGTGTGACCACGTGACGTCTACAAAAGGAAAGAAAACAACATGAAATAAAATTTAAAGAATCGAAATTTAATGGTAAATATATAAAACGATTTGGAAAATACTTATCCAGGCATGTTTCGAATAAAAAAGAAAATGCATAAAAAATACTTCTAAAATTTACACTATCCTAGTTATTGTATCTTCAAAGAAAACCTTACAAAATTCACCAAACCAAAAGAGAGAAAAAAAACAGAATAAACAACACAAAAATTAGGCGCATTATATTACTTACAAACTCCATAACGAAATATAGCTAATTCCAATATGAAAAGTATCAAAAACACTTAAAAAACATTTTAAAATTGGATCAATGTAGACAAGAGTGCTACTTTTATATCAGCAGCAACAGTTTATCAAGCAGAAACAATTAACAATGCCCCCCTCCAAATAAATAGAGGGTAGTGTCCTATGATTTAAAGAAAAAATATAACGTAAAAAGGAATTTGTGCCACTGAAATCTATAGGATCACAATTTTGCGAGGTAAAAAATCCGTTTTAATGAACAGTGAATATTTTTAGATGAAGATGTAGTGAACAATGTCCTGTGTCCCTTACGATTAATATATGACAGGATTATTTCAGTATAGCATTTTTTCATACAAACAAAGAATGCATAAACCACTAAAAAACTGAGTTGAAATTAGTGAAAATTAAATTTCTACAATGATACAGTTAAAGTAAAAATCAATCGATTAGCTGTTTAACTTGAATCACATTTTGTCTCGGTAAGTTGACTTTGTTCTCGAGAAATAAAATTATTTTCTGATCAGGGCGACATATCGGTGAAGCATGTCAAAGTAGTAAAACCTTTGCGAAACTATATTAAATACACATACTTATATATATATATATATATATATATATATATATATATATATATATATATATATGTGTGTGTGTGTGTGTGTGTGTGTGTGTGTGTGTGTGTGTGTATTTTGTATATATATATATATATATATATATATATATATATGTGTGTGTGTGTGTGTGTGAAAAGTGTATATAAATATAAATAAATATATATATGTATAATTATTTATATATTATATGCGGGTACTTATTAGAAAGCGCTGACGATCGCTAAAGCGTGAAACCCAGGGTCACAAACTCCAACAAATCTATCCAACATATATATATATATATATATATATATATATATATATATATATATATATATATATATACCACCACTGAATATGTGAGCGAGCAGGGCTATATTGAGTCTGATTTGATTTTTTGTGTTTATTTTGTCAGCAGCACAGTATAGTAGGGTCAGTTAGACATCATCTGTGAGAAAAGGGGTACTATGACACAACTCACTCCACCAGAAATTTGGAGACGGCATGCTTTAGTGCTTGGCATTCACGCCGAAAACGCAAATACGAACAATTCACAGTGTTTGGGTATCAATCTAAGGACTGTGCAAATGATTCGGAAAGAGTTGGATGAGACTAAATGTTGATTACCAAGTTACGGCAGCTCGGAAAACTCATTCTGATAATTCTGATAAGAAAAGACCCCCCCCACGTCTACATCAAGTGCCTTAACGAAGTAGGGTGGCTGGTGAAAGACCCTATGTCTGGCAACAGGTGTCTGCACCATGCCACAAAAGCTGGAGAAACCAATCACATTCTTTCTAAAAATTTCTGCGACCACGTCACCCCTTACATCTGGCCACCTAACTCCCCAAACTGCAAATCCTTTGATTATTACATGTGAGGCGCAGTTGAGCGAGAGACAAACAAAAATCATTGTAGCACTAAACAAGAAGAGTTGATGGAGATCCCCCATTAAGTTTGCATCTGAATAAATTAGAGGAGGTGTAAGGAGGGTCTTATACTTTGTTTTCTAGTGATTACATGCTTCTCTATTACTCCGCAAAAAAGAAAAAAAACTTTTCTTCGTCCTACAGCATATATTCTTCGATTCGAATGCCGTTTTAACAAATCTGTAGTGCAAGTTTGGTAGTGCAGTGGTTAAAGTATTCATCTCGCAAACCAATGAATGAAAAATTAACTACTTCTGACTAAATAAAAAATATTCGTTTATGGTAATGTCATCTCCATTAAACTAATAACTATCAAATCTAAATCTAAAGCTGGGTTATTAGTTATTAGTTTTAGTTTGGAGCAAGGCCTAATGTATAGAAACACCATGTTAGAATCGAATTCGCAACGCATTAGTAATGGCCAGCGGTATCAAAATGTATGGTTGAGTTGTTATTTACTAAACTTAGCTTAGTTTGGCAAAATGACACACATCCAAAACATCCATGAGAATTGAACAACGTAATTGTAATTGAATCATAATGGTTAGCTCTTTACTACAAGCTTAGTTCAGTTTGCTATGAACCCACAAGGAGCACCCAATGAGGATTGAAGCCACTCAATAATAGTAATGGTTAGCAAGATGAGTTCACTAACCATTACTTCATCCCAATGTGCGCAATTATTTACTAAACTTAAGTTATTCTTATCACAAGTATTGGACAGCTAGAAGGGTTGTGTTTTCTTGGTTGATTTTTATCCGGATTATCCACCTTTAATATCTGTCTATCTTTCTGAGATGAGGTATTGGAACTACAGGTTACGATTAATAAATTGTCGTCTAAATTAGGCAAAAAGGTAAATAACATTAGTATCTCATTTTGATCGACATATTTACTAAAATTACACAAAAATATCTTGAAATACTAACGAGTAAATTTATTCAACCACAGTCTCCAAACGACTTCGGAATCTACTGCAATTCTTCTGGACGGTCTCCTTGTTTAAGTTGGTGAATACTGACATAATCCATTCTTTCAGTTCATCTTTGGAGTTACACGGATTTTTGTTGGTCTCTTCCTCAACTGCGCCCCACACATAATAATCAAGAAGGTTGCAGTCGGTGGAAGCCAGATACAAGGGGTGGTGTGGTCGCAGAAATAGTCTGACAGCCATGATTAGTTTCTCATGCTTGTGCAGACTCCTGTTGCCAGACATGGTCTTCCAGCAGCCAGGACAGCACTACCTCCTCAAGGCACTTGATGTAGGCCTCCGTGTTGAGTCTGATGCCCTCCTCAACAAATTTGGTTCTTCTTCGCTTATCAAAATGGGTTTACCAAGCTACCATACCTCCTTCATACACCCAAATACTCTTAAATGTTCGCATTGGAACTTCTGACGCGAATGCCAAGCAGTACAACATACCATTTCCGAATTTCTGGTGGAATAAATTGCGTCATGGTGCTCTTTTATTTCACAGACATTGTCCAATTGGCCTTACTATATTGCGCAGTCGACAAAAACAAAAGCAAACAACGCGCATACGGGAAATTAACAATATAAAATGGGGACAATTTACCCATCGCACCCTGTATTTACCCTACTTACATTGTTCGGACTATTGTCCTCATCTTTATTGTCATATACACGACGTTTCGGTCGTTGTACGCTCCAGCTTTCTTCTACGTTGGAATTTTAAACCGAACCCTTTATTTCATCCACCGGGTTACATTCTTCTAATTCCACGTGCCATGCCCTTTCAAGATATCTCAGTTCCAGTTATTTCCCTTTAGTTACTCAACTTTCCAAGATTTGTTCACCTCTGGCGTATAGAATGTCTAATTTTTTTTATTCAAAATCATTCTCATACCAAAGATGAACACTTGTGCTTAGTTAATATCAACATTAGGCACCTTAATATAGATTAATGTTTTAATAATATTGCCCCCACTGATAATTGCTACTATAGTGACTACGATCGACAGTGGATAGCGTATATTTGTGACTTGTACCATACTAACCTAAGGTTAATATTTGTAAGATTACTTTTCGAAAAACTCAGAAGATATCGAAGTATATATTTGTTGTTTTTATTCATAATAAACTCAATATTAATCCATCACTTCATCTGAGATTGCCTGCTTTTCTGTTTGATTTTTCTTTTGTCTTCTTTTCTTATTTTTTTCTTTTCTTTTTTTCTACGAAATATCTTGGTTCCAGGCCCTGATTCTATTCATGACAAACTAACCATTAAGCCATCACTTCATCTGTGGCTCAAGATCCTATTTCCAGTGAAGATCGAAGAGATATTATTTAGAACTAAAGATCTCTTTCAGAATGTCTGTCTTTATCTTTTGTCAGTTTCTTCCGTTTAATCGACGTCTCTTAGAACAATTTACCAGCGCCAAATTGTCAGAAATAAGCAGTCTATGTTTACAATTTCTTGATGTGTGCATTTTACCACTTGATTTAGGATTTACTCTGAAATGTCTAAGCAAGACACATTCTTATGGCTACTTTATTTTTCGATCGAAATGGAGATATGCGCTTGCACATTTTTTTCTTCCAACCAGGAAGCCACACTAAAGGTGGAGAAACGATTGGACAGTAAAGTCAGGTTTATCCAGCTTCTACTTTTTCCCCGTTCATCTTTGATGCACAATCACCTATAAATAATTATATTAGATTTTTTATGTTTTTTAATCATTTTACTCCAAGCAAGACAATAAGACCAATAAGACACAAGGATTACTGTATGCGAAACAATATGAGGAAAAGTTATTAAGAAACAGGAATTAAGAAGACAGAATATATCAAATGCCATTGAATTTAAATCTCTGAAGATCAAATTTGACTGGAAAGCAAGTGACTGGAAGAGATATCGACAAACGAGAAATGCTTGAGAAGGAACTCTTACAGTTACATCTAGCGATTTCAACCGTAAAATTATGAATCCTAACAGCCAAGGTAATGCTGTGCTTAAATTAGTAAAGTCAATGTATCAAATAAAGCTCATCAGAATACTTATCATGAAAATATTTATAGAAAAGGCACAGGGAAGCTACGTTACGACGGTGGGAATGTGACTGAAGCTGTGATGGTAGGTCAGCTATATGTAAGATTTTCCAAAAGAAAACCAATGTTCAACGGTATAATTTAGTTGAGAGGAGACAAAGCTTTGAAGATGCCCAATACGTATATTGAATTAATGCATTTATATTGGCAAATAGAGTAAGAATATTTTCCTAATATAAAAGACAAAATAAGATACAAAATTAAACTGAGATCATTTGTTTAAATTTAAATAAAAAAAAATATCAACAGAATAATAAATAAACCGCAAATGTTATTACCGACATGGAAGTCTCAACATTATTTTTTTGTTTCATGAGGAGCGGAATATGAATAGGTATCCTCTCATATATATATACATATATATGCACATATATGTATGTGGGTATATATTTCTACACATTTAAACTATACATTTCTATGTAAACTATATACATTTCTATGTAAACTATATACATTTCTATGTAAACTATATATATTATATATATATATATATATATATATATATATATATATATATATATATATATATATTATAGATACATATGCAAACACATACACACACACAAATATATATAGAGAGAGAAAAAAAAGAAGAAGAGAATTTCTACAGGCACTGTCAATTTCGATCATTCGCATATATGAAAAATACATTAAAAAAGTTTAGCAAAAATACCTTGTCAGCCATTTTTATTTAAATATATATATATATATATATATATATATATATATATATATATACATGTGTGTGTGCGTGTGTGTATTTTCGAGGATATATGTACGCATTTCAACACGCTTAATTTATTCATTTCTGCATATATTATATATATATACATACGTATGTATCTATATAATGTGTGTATGCATATATAAACACACACACATATACACACACAAAACATACACACCTAAATATATATATATATATATTGAATATTTTGTACACACACTATGTCAATCTCTGCTCACACAATCAAAAACTAATCTCTTGTCAGCATACATGAAAACTACAATAAATAAAATGCTTAACAAAAGTACGTTGTCAATCATTTTTAATTATATATATATATATATATATATATATATATATATATATATATATATATATATATATATATGAGGGGTGCATGTGTGTGTGTTTCAATATATAATCATTTTTAATTATATATATATATATATATATATATATATATATATATATATATATATATGGGGGTGCATGTGTGTGTGTTTCAATATATAAGAACATTATCAAAGGGTTGTCGAGTACATGAAGACATTGGAACGAATGTGATGATTTTTTTGCTTATACCGCGAAACTGTGTAAATAGTTATTAATTTCTTTCAAATGATAAGAAGTAGCCATAAAAATAGAGTAATTGATATGAAATGTCTTTCAAAATGATAAGACGTTATTAATGGATTTCGGCGTAGACTCTTCATAAGGGACATAAGACGACAACCTGCCAGCATTAAAGATCACAGCTATTCTAATGAAAAAAAATTATTTTACTGGAAATATTACAGTCTAATGGAAAGTAATGTGTTGGATTAACTCTCACTAGTTTTATGGTTGATCGACAAGTCAATGCGTCCAAAGTAAAAATTCAGATCAATATAATTACTAAATACATCTAACTCTCTGGAACCACAAACAGTTATCTCTATTGTAAGCTATAGAATCAGTTGTGGAAATAATTGCCCTTGAAGTTAGGGAGTAATTAATCAAGTAGCTTGTACTCCGTTATAATAAAGTAGAAAGACGTGAATGTGCCTATTTTCGTTAGCAGATCAAATAAATTAATACTGAAAGAATGAAATATGTTCATTTGTGCAAGTATTCTTTAAAAAGAAAACAGTTTTCGTAAAGAAAAAACGGGTAGTAAAAAATCCAGTTCTTGTTGACACAATAGCTTTTCTTTATTTTCTTATTATTTGTCTATTCTTTCGGAAATAGGGGCATGATGCAAGATGACACTCGAAGCTTTAGAACTGTATAATAATAATAATAATAATAATAATAATAATAATCAAAGCCAACAGCCCAGATATTGTTATTAGAGACCACAAACAAAAAAAAGTGCCTCCTTATTGATATGGCTGTCCCTGCTGACTGCAATGTATCTTTGAAGATATTCAAAAAGCTGTCAAAATACAAGGACCTTGAAATAGAAATCTCAAAAATGTGACATATGGGAACATTAACAATCCCTTTTGTAGATGGAGCCTTCGGATTGGTTGGAAAAGATTCCAGTAGACTAACTGAAGAGATTCCTGGAAGTCATGCCTCAAAGAGATACAAAAAAATTGTTCTGACAAGTACAGCCCACACTTTACGAAGGGCTTTATCTATGCAATTTTTTTTGTCAGTGGAAAGTGTCATGATGCCATTTCTAACCTTAGGTCCCTGGGCGGGACCCGGAAAGAAATGTGTAAACGCCAGAAATCAAAGAAAATAATAATAATAATAATAATAATAATAATAATAATGTGGCACATGGGAACATCATCAATCCCTGTTGTAGTTGGAGCCCGAGGATTGGTTGAAAAGATTTTAGTAGGCTAATTGAAGGGATGCTTCAATATATATATATATATATATATATATATATATATATAGATAGATAGATAGATAGATAGATAGATAGATAGATAGATAGATAGATAGATTTGTCAGTGGAAAGTGTCATGATGCCATTTCTAAACTTAGGTCCCTGGGCGGGACCCGGAAAGAAATGTGTAAACGTCAGAAATCAAAGAAAATAATAATAATAATAATAATAATAATAATAATAATAATAATAATAATAATAACCAGAAAGAAAAAACTTGCCTACTAATTGATATGGCTTGTCCAGCGGATTGTAACATAGCAACCAAGGAATTTGAAAAACTATCAAAATACAAAGACCTGGAAATTGAAATAGAAAAAATGTGGAAATTGAAAACAAGAATAATACCAGTGGTAATAGGTGCACTTGGAATTATAAAAAATGGAACAAAACAACACATTGAAAGAATCCCTGGAAACCCCAGCTTAAGAGACATACAGAAAATTGTCTTATTAAGTACAGCACACACACTAAGGAGAACTTTGTCTATGTAACGCTAGCAACTTCACCGAAATGTGGCCATAACAACACACCACGACCTGCCTTAGGTCTTTCCGCAGACTTGGTAGGTAGTGTGTCCATAGCAGAAATCGAATGATGATGATGATAATAATAATAATAATAATAATGTAGGTTCTTTGAGTAATACATTGCAACTATTTATGACTTTATCTGCATTGGAATATGTCATCGCTACATAAAAAATAAAAAGACCTGCAAACTGGTATGAATCTGTAGATAAGGGACCAGATGTTACCATCTTCTTGGTTTATTCTACTAACACAGGACAATACAAAATAAATCGCACATATATTAGTATCAAAGACAAAAATGTAAAATTATACACACCGATTGACGTGAGGGTACCAAGAGACAAGAACATTTCCGCAAACGGTTTTGAAAGACTAAGCAAATACAAAGACCTGGAGATGGAAAGAAAAACAATGTGGCACTTAAAAACTAAAACTGTTCCTGTTGTGGTTGGACTTTTGGATCAGATAAAGAAAGGAACTCAACAAGAAATCAAGAAAATCTCTGGTCCCCCCATATCTTTAGCTAATTCAAAAATAGTTCTAACAAGCATCACCCATATCCCGCGAAGAGTTTTGTCCATTTAATTATCTTTTATTATTAATAGCTGTCTTTTGTTAAAGTAAGAGAAAACAATAAAATATTACATCCTTCGCTTACGCTAGTTCATTGGCTATGACCCTGCATGTTATTATAAACCATATGCACGTCAAAAAGAATTCAAATAATAATAATAATAAGGAATACATTATAGTTATTTTAAGTAATAATATTTAAGGAATACCTCATCTATCTCATGAGTGTCTTACGGCATTCTTATAATTCGTCGGTATAACTACATCTGTGTTGCTTCAAATTTCTTCATATGTGAAGAAATTGTCCGGCATTCACTGCCATTCAGTTCTTTTTTACTCATATTCAAATAAAGAATAAGACTATAATTGCATTCTTTTCCTCGCAGCTTTTACTACTTTCTGTGTATTATCTACAAAAGGGAAGTGGTGGATTCTAAGGAAACAGTAAAAGTTAAAGGTAATCATTTTCAGATATTTACTAAACGTAGCTTAATTTTTGATAGGAAACTCATTTTACAATAAATCTGTATCTTATCAATTCGCCCAACCTTTTCAAGTTTAAGGTTAACTGGTATCTTTCACACATAACGTCGTAAATTGCAATTCTCACCTCTTACACTTACAGCTCATACAACAACATTCCTCGGTAATCCTCCACCATGAGTTGCTTTTAGGCCTTGTATAGACTGAACAGGCTTTTTTCTTTTCTTTTTTTTAGGCAGAAATATATCCAGTTCGATTGCTATGTTACTGCTGCGTAGTGCTAGTCAGAGAATGGATTTCCGAAAGCAGTATCTCGTGATTTAAAAGAGAGTTTCTTTTACAATTACTTTTTGATGCCACCAGAAAATGGTCGGTAATATATCAATACGATCAGTGCGTTGAAACAACGCAAGATGCATAGATGTTAGATTCATCTTTACCAATGATTTGCATTGATTTATTACCAAAGTCCGTAGCGTTTTTCAGTAGTTAACGTATGAACACGCTATTTCGTTTTACACATGACTGAAATTTATGACATATAATGTGAAAAGTGACATGTCAACGTCTGGATTGAGAATTTTAAAAGTTTTACGTTAAAAATGAAAATGGTAAAAAATGACACATATTTTCATCATTTAATATTCTTTTATTTCCTGAAAGGAAAAAAAAGGCGCTGAATAAAGCAAAAAAGATATGTGTCATTCATGAAGGTGGTGCTGTAGGTGAGAGTAGTAAGTTGTTTGCAAGGTTCAGAAGTGAGAATTTTAATCTGGAAGACCAATACAATTTAATCAGGCATGAAGTCTTTGATGATAACCAAATCTAAGTTGCACAACACGAGGCATCTCAGAGATACTCCACACATCTCATACGAACACTGACAGAAAATACTTAGATAAGTGAATTCCTACGATGTTTGAGTGCTTCATGTTTTAACAAAAATAATGGATCGCATTTGCATCTGCGATTCCCCGTTCAAACGAAAGAAAATATCCATTCTTTAAAAGAATTATCACAGACGAGGTAGAAAGAAAAAGTCGGTTTGCACCTGAAGAACGTGATACTGTATACCTGGTGGAATTGAAAATGCATTGTATTGTTTCCTGCTTGACCAATTAAAGAGAGTAATCGATGAAAAACAACTGAAATTGGCCAATCAAAATGATGTCGTTTTCCATCAGAGAGCCAAACTTCACGCCTCTTTGTGAACCCTCAACAAGGATATAGTGTTAAGTATTATACTAAGTGAATAACAGGTACCATGGTCATTCCATGTCAAATCATTCAGGGCGTGTCACCATTACCCTTTCAATGTTTCTGAATTTTTGTCCATGCGTTGAATATCATAAAGTAAGACACTCCTCCAAAATTGAACTTCTAATTCCAAAAATTGTCCGATTTACATCAATTTTAGTTTTCTCCTGTTTTGGGGTCGTGCAAAAAATCGCGACATTTCGCAATCTATTTTTGTCTGTAAAATTAGTTCTAGAGATTCCCTACTCCCAAAAATTGGCTCAGAAAAGCTTTTTTGCCCGAGGAATCCAAAAACACTATCCAAAAGACTCAAAATGAATCAAGTTTAAGTTATTAATGATTTCTGATTTTTTCATAACAATATCAATAGGGGGAGAATCCCCATATGGCAGTTTATCTATGACAAAATAATTTCTTATTATAGTACATATACTGAACATTATTTGTATCAAAAAATAGTTTGGTGATTTCTTAGTTTGCTCAGAATAGAAGCTAGAACATTAGTTAAAATTTTGCACTTTTATGTTTTAAGCGCCTTGGGTCTATAAGGAGCAATTAACTGACAGAATAGAAATGATCAGGATTATATTAGTGGTTGGGAATTGGATATATTTAAAATAATATAGAAACAATACATTTCTCTTGTATCAATCATTGCCTACCAAATTCTTTTAATATACAAAGCTTAATATCAGCACCACATTTCATTAGGGAATTGAAAATGTGTGAGTAACAAAATGATAACAATATACAAAAAACAAGACCAGATAAAGCAAAAATGTTTATCTACAGAAAATATTCAAAGAAGTTTAAAAGTTTAAAATACAATATTGAAATATAAAATCAGCAAAATAAAAATCTTTTTTAATAGAGAATAATAGAAATGTCATTATTATGAAACAAATTTTCTTTATTCTTTATTTTATTAATTTTCAATCTGTAAGGCATTAAGAACACTTCTTCAATTTGAATAATTCATTCATATATTAAAAATATTTATATAAGTTATAAGAGTATTAAAAGTATGTATATAAGTTATAAGCGATAAACATTATTGTAAAATTATGTAATTCATTTACCAATATTTAATAAAATAAAAAGCACTTGTTTAAAAATTGCAAACATGAAATAAAACATATCAGTAATTTATATACAAACAATAGGTGATGTGTGTATGTCTTAAATTCTAAAAAATAAATCAAGCTGTCCTTAATTGGAAACTTGTAAATGTTGCTACTATCTTAACTAGATCCTCATCTGTAAGCTTGTAAGATCTTTTAATAGCAGTTGTTGATTTCGGAGGTGAAATTTCATATAAAACTTTATTTAGTGGTACAAAGCAAATGCTATTCCTTGAAGGCCAATTAAATGTTTACCTCGGACCATGTCGATGTAAAAATTGGATTTCAACATCACCATGTTCTGCACTCATCATCTTAACTAAGTCTATCCACTAAATAGAATCATAAACACAGCTTACATATGAGAGATACATTTGGTACAATTATGTTTGGTTCATCCTTGCAAAATTCTAATGTATATAGTACATCTTCATCCTTACTTATAAGCTTGGGAGAATCTTTTTTTCATTGACACTGGAATGAAAGAAGTGCTCCTTGTTCCAGGAACAGTCTTACCCATTTCAAAGCGTTCTGTCAGTTGATCTCGAACAGCCAACATATGAGACTGTTCAATGTCAAAATCTTGAGCCCCGGGAAGATCTATCCTGCAAACATCTAGGAATGCCTTATAGTCAAGGATTTGATTCCTTAATATCATCTGTAGACATTTTGTCACAACATGTCTCATGACAAAACCTCCAATTCCATCACATATTGACTTACCATGACTTGATGCAAAGAAAATCCACTCAGCGCCAAATTGGAAATCTTGCTTATGGGGACAAATTAATGAGATTTTTGTAATTTTTGTATTGCTCAGCACAACCGTCGGGAAAATAATATAGTTCTTCAATACCGGGATATTTTTTAAATGTACACGGTTGTCAATCCTTGCACTTCATAAACAAAAGTTGTGTCATGGTTGTTATCATCTGAAAGAAAGTACAGAGAATCATGGGAGAGAACACCGTGACTGTTATGGAAGTAAATGACTACTGGATTTATAGTGCAATACATTTTATGATACTCTTGAACCTCATCCTGAATTAATAACTTAATAATTGATTATATTTGAGCTTTTTTGAAAACATCTTTGATTCCTCAGGTGGAAAAGCTTTTCTGAGCCAGAATCTCTAGAACTAATTTTACAGACAAAAATAGATTACGAAAGGTTGAGATGTTTTGCGCGCCCCCAAAACTGGGGAAAACTAAGAATTTATATAAATCAGACACTTTTTGGAATTAGAAGCTTATTTTGAAGGGATTGTCTTATTTTAATATCGTCAACATATGGACATAATTTCAGAAAAATTGAAGAGTTAATGGTGACATTTTTTCTGAATGATTTTACATTTGACCTACCACTTAGTCTTGAATGTTATTTTTATTTTCCGTGTGCGACATTGCTATATCTAAATATAATTCGAAAATATTATATAGCGTATTCGTTGAATTGTAACACCATTTGTATATAACATTAGTTATAACTTAAATAATGACAAAATGTTTTCTAAAGATTTGCAACACCTGCTAACATTCATGGAAACTTTGAATGTTTCGAAATGCAATATTTCTATTGGTAGATATATTTGAATAAATATTCTGTAAATGTTAACAAATTTGACCTCGCTTTGTAATTCTCTATTCTTTAATTTACACCTGGCTTTTCCGACTGATTTCCATATATTATAATCTTCCTCCAGTTATTTCAAAATATTTACGTTTCTTTTTCTCATATTCATGATAAACTGCAAACCAGAAAAATGATTATGTTACATCTTCAAATGAAATATTTTTGGCATCTGTAAATTTTCTGGCGAAAGTTCCTGTTTAAATTAGGACGGAAAATTAGTTAATAAATAAGAAATGCTTAATTTAAAACAAATATTGTTGCCATATCTTATTTGGTGATTCTGTTATATATCTAGAAATTCTTGACTAAAAGAATGAATCTGCAACGTTATCGGTCTTCCCCTAGTATCTCTGTGGGAACGTAGATTACCTATGCCTTTTCTATAAATATTTTCACGACAATTGTTCTAGTAAGCTCTCTTTTTTGTTAATTGTTGTTTTATTTCCCACCCCTTCCAGACAATGAATTGTAAATATGGCGACTAGTTAGGATTTTCATAGAGAAAATGTGGTATTTTGGTGGATGTAATAAGAAAGGTAATGTAAGAATGTGTTGTTTTGGTGTCAGAAATATTGTGGTACGTTTGGGTCAGTGTATTTTGCTAGCTAAGTTTAAATTTAAGACAGAATACCGTCCTTTTCTCAACTCACCATTTTTGGCCTTGTGCCACATTTCTGTATTTGAACCGGAAATAAATATCTCTCTTTTCTTTCGTACCTCGGCTTCATGAATTTAAGCGTAGTACTTGATTGGCAGTTGGGTCTCATTTTTTTTTTACTGTTGAAACCACTAAGTGTAAGCATAAGTTCTATTTGAACGGTTTCATCTCTCACACTTTCTGCCTATGGAACACTCTTCCGGCGTCTTGCCTTTCTATCTACTATGATCTTCAAAAATCTATATGCTGTAAAATAACAATAATAAACAGCACGTACCGGCGAAAAGGTCCCAGCTAGCGTCCAGCTGGCAGACAAAAATAAAGCAGGTTGTAACTTAATACAAACCCTGCAAACTAACTGGTGAATCAAGCTGGTATTTATATAGAAATACCTCCACTCAGGTACCAGCAGCCAATCACAGCCCAAGCAATGGACTATCCCACTTTAGCACAATGAGATGCTCCATGGCGCCATAAATAGCTCTCTTTCTAAAGGTTGAATTATTATTCACTTAGCCTGCTCCACAACTGAGTGTTTATCTCTACCAGGTGATTTTTCTACATATGCAACGTCAATCGTCATCTTCTCTGTCATTGAATCCTGCTCTTATTTTTTTTCTCTCTCCACAACAAAGTTTTCTCAGCTTTCTTCACTCTCAGTAAACACTTGCGTCTTAGTAGTATTATCGCCTTACATAGTCTAAGATTGATATTTATGTTAGATCTGCTTTATATATATATATATATATATATATATATATATATATATATACACACACACACACACACACACATATATATATATATATACACACACACATATATATATATATATATATATACACACACACACACACACACACACACATATATATATATATATATATATATATATATATATATATATATATATATATATTGAATTTAGTGTATTGGCGCAGGAGACCATTATTCAAACATATATTGTTAAATATAACAGAAATAATATGTCTATTATATTTCATCATGAGTCGTTTTCAGCTTCGTATAGTTGCTTTAATTTCGGAAGAAAATAAAGACAAAAACTGTCCAACATGTGGATATTTTTTTATTATGCTGTTCCTCAGTGTAAAATTTCGGCTCACATGAGCCATCATCAGAGTTATTATATGGACATTTCGACAAAGATATTCACTATCAAAGATGATATGCTGTTATGTTGACATAGAAGACATGGAAGATTGCTATGAGGCGATAACGGTCGCGGAATAGCAGTAAAAAGAACCTTCAGATATTGGAGGCCATCTACATTAAGACAAAGCAAATCCACACTCAACAAAATTACATTTCAAACTGGTCACAACATTTTACATTGTATCTAAACATATGGTTCTGTTGTTAATATTTCGTTCTCTCACGTGGCACGACGTCATAGAACAGCATCACGAATTTACGAATTACGCCTGCTATTTCGCAACCGTTATCGTTGCATAGCAACTTCTATGTAACCATAACATAATCTTGATGGTGAACATCTTTGTTTAAATGTCCACATAACCACTCTGAAGATGGCTCGTGTTAGCCGAAAGATTAGATTGAGGAACAGCATAGTAAAAAATATCCAAATGTTGGACAAATCTTTCTTTCTTTCGAAATTAAAGCAGCCATACGAAGCTTAGAACGACTCATGATAAACATAACAGATATTCGTTGTCTGTTATATTTAACAATATGTTTGAATATATATATATATATATTTGATGCAAACAAGTAACAAAATTGTTATGGAACTGTAAAGATGTACATATGAAATGCAGTTAATATTAAAATCTTATGATGCGTCTCCAAAATTAAATGGATATTGTACTTTAAGCATACGAAAAAAATAAAATCGAAATTATACAAACAAGAAAAATCTATATTACATTTAAATGATGGATACACAAAACAATACTAATATGTAATGAAACACAGAAGAAATATAAATTGGTATCACACAGTAACTATAACGACATGAATATTTAATGACCTGTCATGATTCACACACGAAATAAAATCGATATTGAACTATAATTATATACACATGAAAAATCGATATTGAAATGTAATGATGCAAACATCAAACATGATTGATAGAAATAGACCATTGACACACAGTCGATATTGAAGTTTAAAGATGCAAATATCAAACAAGATTGATACAAATAGACCATTGAAACAAAATTGATATTGAAGTGTAATCATGCAAACCTCAACTATGACTGATACTAATATGGCATCGACTCAAAATCGATATTGAAGTGTAATAATGAAAACATGAAACAAGATTGACAGGAATACACTCTCGGAACAAAATCCATATTGATGTTTAATGATGCACACCTCAAATATGATTGATACTAATATGCCATTGAAACAGAATCGATATTGAAGTGTAATGATGCAAACATGAAACAAGATCGATAGTAATACACATAGGAAGCACAATCGATATTGAAGTGTAATGATGCAAACACGAAATAACCTCCATATTTGGTAACATTACGTAGAAAATTCATATGTGGCATTCGTTAGGCGCATTTCAAATACTTCATGTGGTAGAAAGATTATGAAGCGTCATCCTTCATTTCAATGTAACCAGCACTGATGTTTATTTGTTACCTGAAAACAGCTTTGATCTCTACAATAAACAAAATTGCCTCCGCTAACTTGCTTGTCCTACGGGCGTGTTTATCTGGATGTTAACTGACTTCTGATTCAAAAGTTATTCTGTTTTTATCTAGATTAAACCAAAGATTTTTTTATTTAAATAAAAAAAATCGAAAAAATCCGTACAGGAAATAACGTATATTTACTATTTTCTTTTGTTAAGTTTAACATTTGGCTTTTGTAAAAAGCATTAAATTTTTCCTTCTTTTTATTAAAATGATTTTGAAAAGGTTATAGGTTTACTTTCGTTTTCAAAACCTACGCATTGCTGCCGGCCATAATTTAAAATCGGAAAAATACAGTAAAAGAAAATCATATAATTTGACCAAAAGCATAATATAAGGATGACAGAAATGTTAAGGATACAAAGTGTTACTAACGACAGTAGAAATGTTTCACTTCTTTATATTTATTTACTAAATTAATGTTAGTACGACACAAGGCCACATCTTGTGTTCTTAGAGCCACATAACTAAATAATGATTAGAGTTTATATTGCTTGAGCTCTCATCAGACGAGAACAGATGCTTTCAGTAATATTTTACCTGAAGTATTTACTCTCTTTGTGGAATCTGTTCTTAGAAGCTGAATGAAGAGTGGTCGAGAATTTTTAATCAAAAGCGTTTCTTTAAGCCAAAATAATATATTTGAAAAAGATTTATTGTATACCAAATATTGTTAAAAGGTATAGAAAAAATATTTTAAAATCAGAAAAAAAATATGCGTTAGAATCGTATGTTAAAAAATCGTTTAACTTAAGTTTAAAAATATATAACAAATAACTCGGAATTTTCTTGATAAAATGTCGGAATTACTTCAGAGATATGCTAACCTAACGATATTTCTCATGGTTCTAAATGATGTATAACAGTCCCCTCTCATTTCTTGCGTGAATCCATTTTAGTAATATTAATGCTACTACTATTCCTGCGTATGCATCTAAAAGTCCGTTTTGATAAGTGTTTATTGCTTTTTTTTTTATTCTAGATAAATACAGTAAGTCAAAATTATCATCATATTCTAACCTATAGGACGAAATCAGGACTTACGTCTTGTAAGATAAAGCTCCAGCTTGTTACGGCCGTCATAATTGTCAATGACTTAATGAAAACTTGCCTGGAAAGTGGGCCAGAACCGCAGCCGAACTGAATAGCCTGCATAGTTCTAAAGCTCCCACATTCAAATATCTTCATTTTTTTTATCATTCCACACCGAACAATGCAATAAAGCCACTAAGACGCGAGGGGTTAGTGAGTATAGCTGACCACATATGGAGGGAAATGAGAGATCACCGACACCCTGTGGGATGAGGCTGAAATAATAGACAGAGAACATCACTGGAAAATATGAACACTTAAGCAATCAGCACATATGCTAGGTCACAAAAATGTCCTTTACCGGCTAAGCCTAGAAATGAATACAGTATAGGATCCAGTAATACTGATTGCTAGAGAAAAAAATAATAACAATAAAATTGCAATATGAACTCTGGTAAAAAATGATTACTATCACATTCAGTTTATAAATCACAAAAATTCATATACTGGTGTCTTCAAGGACACATGCCCAGTGGTTGAAAGCATTGGTTGGATCCAGTTACTTCACACAAAAAGAATTGTGAGTTCAATACCTGGCAACTTGGGAAGTTCAGTTAAAGGGAGATAAATGAGACATACCTAAGAGGCATGGCACTAGAACAATCTATCCCGGTGGACGTAATAAATGGTTCCGTACGATACTTCTATCATCTGAAGAAGGCCCGGGCGTACAACGACCAAAACGATAAAGATGTAAATACTGTAAATAATTACAATAACTCATCTAAGAAATTTAGACACACACACACACACACACACACACATATATATATATATATATATATATATATATATATATATATTAAAGACATTTTTATGTTTAACGTTGTTTTTTTTTTTTTTTTTTTTTTAGATACAAGTATTTAAGTAAATGCTCTGTTTATGATAAACAGTATTAAATAACATTTACCGGCCTGAATGTCCGAGAAATTATTCAGGCCGGTAAATGTTATTTAATACTGTTTATCATAAACAGAGCATTTACTTAAATACTTGTATCTATAAAAAAAAAAAAAAACATTAAACATAAAAATGTCTTTAATAAATAAATTGTCGGACCTTGTCCATTTCTTAATATATGACGTCATTTGTTTACATTTGATACGCCAGAGCAGTTATGAATGTACGAGATTCATGGAAGATTGAAGTTTATAAGCAGTAAATTCGACCTTGTCTACCGAACGATTCTTTGTGGCCGATCGGTTCACGTATAGGAAATGACGGTTCCGTATAAAGGTTCGAATCCTGTCAAAGAACGAATATTTTCTATGAAAATTTCTCGGACATTCAGGCCGGTAAATGTTATTTAATACTGTTTATCATAAACAGAGCATTTACTTAAATACTTGTATCTATAAAAAAAAAACAACGTTAAACATAAAAATGTCTTTAATAAATAAATTGTCGGACCTTGTCTATTTCTTAATATATATATATATGATGTGTGTGTGTGTAATAAGTATATAGTAAGTATATTAAGAACACTATAAATAAAAATAGAGTAAAATCTGTTAAGTCGTGATTAAATGCTTCAGGCGTCAAGCAATATACAGGCGTTATTTATAAAGCTGTTCGGAAAATAATGTTTGATTTTAGAATGTACCTTTTAGAATTAACTGCGTTCTAATATATTATTGTAATAACTGAACAAAAATATATTACTCATTCCTAATGATTAAAGGGTACTCTTTGCTAATTTTATATCAATCTACTTCAGAACATGAAAAAAAAGAGATGCGTTTACTTTTTTGTATAAGTTCATGCTTGGTCATAATGCTTCTCAAATTGCTGGCAACATTAACAGGTCATGGGGTGACCTACTTGTGATCGGAGAGTACGGTGCTGGTTTCTAACTTTCTGCAGTGGGATATAGGTCTTGAAGCACATGGTGGCAGATGACGTTTATCTGCAACTGACAATCAACATTTGTAAGCATTAGTTGAACAAAGCCTACGTCGTCAAAGTATCAGAGCAATGTCTCGGATAATGGATGTCAGCCTTTCAACAAAAACTCACCATCTCAAAAAAATTGGCAAAGTAAAAAAACACTGCAAATGGGTTCCACATGAACTCAGTGAAAGTTAAAGAATTCGTCGTTTTGAATTGTGTTCGATGCTACATCTGTGAAATTCGAGTGATCAATTACTTGAATAGTGACTTATAAATGGTTTCCATTATGACAATCGTAAACGATCGGATCAATGTCTTGATAATGACGAAGAACACAAACACTTTCCACAGCCGAAATTGCACCAACAGAAGATTATGGTGACTTCATTGGAGATATCCATTACAGCTTTCTGAAATCTAACCAGATTATTTATGCCAAAGATTACTGTCAGCAACTGGGTGATGCCTATTCACTTAAACAAAATGCGATCGGCACTGATTAATTGACTATGTCCATTTCTGCTTCATGACAATGTTCTTCCACATGTTGCCAGCATGACACTTTTAGAAACTCACTGACTTAGCATACAAGACATTGTCAAATTTTCCTCCTCAATTCATCATCAGGAAAACAATTTTAACCACAATAATCATGAACACTATTTCTACTTCTACTCCTTCTACAAATTTCTACTTATACAACTACTTTCTACAAATTTCTACTTATACTACTACTTTCTACAAATTTCTACTTATACTACTACTTTCTACAAATTCCTACTTATACTACTACTTTCTACAAATTCAAATTCCCTACTTACTTATACTACAAATTCCTGTATACTACTACTTCTCTACAAATTTTATACTACTACTACTTATACTACTACTTTCTACAAATTCCCTGCTTCTACAAATCTACTTTTTCTTTTGACGATGCACAAATTTTTACTTATGAAGTAATGGATACTGGTTTCGATTTTTACTTATAATACTACTTTCAGTCGAGTTCGATACTACTACCAGCAAATCTATAATAATCCATTGCATTCACTTATACTTACGTGCTAAATACTACTACCCTTTTGACGATTGACGATGAAAATGGATATGAATCCTTCGAGTTCGAATTCCTCCCCATTGCATTCACTTACGTGCTAATAGTTGGAAAAGGACAGACCGGTTCCCAGCTATGGGTAAATAGTAGGACAGACCGGGTTCTATAGCCTTTGATGGCAACTGATCTACCGCAGAAAGAAATGGCAATATACTGCAGGAAAATCTGCCTCGTCAGTCATGTATAGAAATATACATGATAACCTAAGCGTGTATCACGCATGGCACATAACTGACTGACTCCTTTTTATCTGTCAAGAAATTGTCCGGCATTCACTGCTATATCGGAAGATTTATATTAATGAGTGTCGTTCAAAAGTTTCTAAGGCTCACCGATAAAAAAGAGTCATGGATAGACGTTTTTGTTGTGGCAACACACTAGCATTTCTTATAAAATTAGAAAACCTAATTCAGATTTCTGTCTTAATTGCTGTGCGGGTGAGGCCCATACAAAAGTGAGAGGTGTGCGACAAATTTAAAAATGGACTAAACAGGCCCGAACAATCATAAATTATCTGCGAAAGAGAGGTATGATACCCTAGGAAATCCGTAAGGAAATGGTACCGACACAATCTGAGGATTCCCCTTCCTATATAACTGTCACGTGGGCTGCGAAATTCAAGCGGGGCAGAGACAACACAGAAGATTACCCTCGGTAGGGCGTCCAGAAACATCAACCACTGATGAACAAATCGATGCCATTCAATGTATGGCTTTGGTGACAGATGTCTTACTAGCAAGCAGATAGCTAAGTCCACGGGCATTAGTTATGGTTCGTTCGATACTGCTTTAACTGAGATCTTGGGGATAAGCAAGTTGTCTGCAAGATGGCTCCTAAAAATGCTAACACCAGAGCAGAAGCTAAAAAGGATTCAGATTTCGAGGATACATCTGACCCTGAGAATTTCCAGCACAGACTAGTCATTCAATATGAAACCTGAGTTAACAAATTCGAACTTGAATCAAAGGTTCAAAGAAAACAGTGAAAACAATGGTTCTCCACCCCGAAGCAGTTCAAGCAAGCAGCGTCTGTTGACAAGATCATGGCTTCTGTTTTGGGGGATTCTGAAGTGGTCATCATGACAGACTACCTAGAAAAGGGGGGAAAGTGTTAATGCATCAGATTTGAGAGAACTGAAGGAAACAATCAAGTGGGAACACAGAAGAAAGCTGGAGGCAGGTGTGCTCTTACTCCAAGATAATGGGCTTGTTGCAATAGCTGAAACATCCAAATGTGACTTTGAATTGCTACCCGATCCCACTTACTCACCAGATTTTGCTCCATTTAACTTCTTCCTGTTTCCTAAAATCAAATCTCACCTGCGTGGTTGTCATTTTGGAAAATGATGCGATCATATGTGCTGTGAATAAGTTTTTGGAGGACCGGAACACCACCTTATTTGGTGATAGGATAACAATGCTTCGTCATCCCTGGACAAATTGCATTGGTGAAGGTGGTGGGGGTTATATTGAAAAATAGGGGAAAACTGTCTTGTTTCTCCAACTCCTTCTGGGTGAGACAGAACTTTTTAAACGACCATCGTACATTGCAGTTCAGCAATCTTTTCTTTGTGAACAATTTTATTTTAATTTTTTCTATGGAAGGTACATGTATTATTCCAATGCGACTTATTCACTAGCAATATAAAGAAACTGTGTTTTTCCGTTTGTTCAGTAGATGATTGGCTTTGTTTCTGATCACTTACAATAAATCGTTAATTTTGTGTGCCTATCTCGCAAGCTATTATTTTTCAGGACGGAGACAATCAAAGCTCCCACAACTTCCTGTCTTTTGTTGCTCTAATTAAACCATGAGCTTTTTTCTTTTTGTTCTGTCACCCATTCACACAAGCTCGTTAGGTAGGTTACGTTCCGTTTCTTCTGTTTCTCTTTCTTGCAGTTTGTTCAGTGAGTGTTAGAATCTCCAAGCCCCCTTTCCTCATTGTGTTCCCAAAAATTACATCTGTCTACTTACAACTTTAATTTTCTTGTTGTTCCTTTTTTTCCTTACGATTTCCTCGATGCTCATATGATCTGTTCCTTATTTTGTTGTCTAACTTTCCATTTAATGCTAATCAATTCAAATATGTCTACCTTGACTACAACATCCTATTGAAAGGTGACGGTCGTTAAGAAAAGATGTTAGTGATTTCAAAAGCATAATTAGTTTCTTATATCATTAAAAAAATGTAAATATTCAAATAAAGTTAATACAAAACATAAGAAATGAAAACCAATATATTAGCAACCTGGTCTGGCTACTTAATAACGAGTTACGCTATTGTTCTGATAACATGAGGCATGTTCGCTTCGATTTGCGTCGGATAATAATTTACTTTATACATATATTACATTTTTCGAGTAATGTATCCCAACAACTAATTGATTCTACTGAATATTTTATTTTCTGTTTTATTAACGGTTAATACTCTCTCAGTGTTTTTTATACACTGCTAAATGAAACACGGCTCATATGTGCATTAGTATCAATTATGCTATCGATTTCACATCAATAAAAGTGCCTCTCATTACTGATCTCGACACCGGCTAACTATAATTATCTCTTGATATTATTTATTGATCCAAGAAAATTACTGCTAGCTGTATTGAGTAATAATACATTCGCACTCATTCATCATTACGAGCATGTTTGTCAATGGTAGGCTAGAGATCATTGTTTATTGATTAATTCTTAGGTAAACACTTTCTGCTGCTTTTTTTTTCTTTTTCTCGTTGTGAATAGAATACCACAAAATAATAATGAATGTACCATAAAAAAAAAATTCTGCACCGTTATGCATAAAACAAATCATTTGTTTGTTCAGAGAATGAAAGAAACTTGTATAACTGGCCATTTTGTTTTCCGGTACAATCACTTCCCGAGAGAAAAGGAAAGTGAGGGGAAGAAAGGGCCGGATTCTTGTGTACATTAGGGAATATCAAACAACGAAGTTGATTTTATTCTTTTCTTTCCTCGCTTTTTTTTAAACTTTTTTTCTTGTTTACTTCACGATATCTTTAAATTCACGTTAACATGCCGGCAATACTCATTTTTAACAAATCGATAATCGCAATCAAACAGAAAGCTGCGAACGAATTTTAATGGCGTCTGGTAAAAATGTAAATAGCAGACGATATTCAACATTTAAAATAACATTGCATAAGATTAGCTGCAATACTCAAGCGTAACTAGATCACGGGATTCACAGAAGTAAAATCATGAATAAATGAAGCAGGTCCGACAAATACACGTTAATCAAATTGTTTAATACCTGCCAAAGAAGTGATAACATCAAAGACAAAATGACAAGGGACCTTTCACCCGATTAAAAAAATTAAACTTTAATTAATTCAAAAGTTATAATATTAAATAGTTATTTAGTAAACTTGGATTCATTCTTGCGCAAAGCCATAAATATGGAGTAGACATTGAGTATCAAACTTCGAGACTGATTCAATAATTTAAAATTTGAATGCAGTGTAAATCGTTATCTTCTGTTTACCTTAATTCCTGTTGCTTTATTGTTTTTTATCCTTAATAATATTTTTCTCCTATTCTCTCACACTCAGTAATCCCTTGGATCTTAATAGCTTTATTGTTATGCTTAGGGTGAAATGATTAAGTGTCAGTGTCCATATTAACGAAGCTTAGTTTAGTATTGGTACAAGGCCACTCAGGGAATATCGAACCCAATTTATCATCACCAAAAGTTTAAATTTAAAAAAAAACACAAAATTACACTAGCTTGGTAACCATTACACCATTAAAAGAACCCATCCAAACTGTAATGATTAATAAACCATGTAGATAAGCTGTCGATAAGTTTACTTTCGCCTGGTCGAATATTACAATAATGGGGCTGCTGGTGTAAAAGAAATTTACTACCAATATCCTGCTTACTCTCGATTTGTAGCAATCTTTTATTTGAAATAATTCAAATGGTATATTAGGATATTATATGAGCTTTTTGTCTCTATGTGTGAGCATGTGTCTCTATGTTTATAAATTTCTACGTGTGTGTGAATGTGAGTGTGTATATGTATGTATGTGTGCGTATATTGGCGTCTACTATTAAACTTGCTTTGGATAAATAAACTCGTATATCGTAATCCAGGTCCTTGGTTTCTAGTAAGTCCGGAGGTGTTAAAGTAAAAGTTAGCTAAAGCGGTGATCTGTAGCCAACTGCGGGTTTAAATGTTTTCTTTCTATCTTATCATTATATACTCTTTCTGACAAGACATTACCAGAAAATTGCTTTGTAGACAAACTAAATTGTGTACTGAAGTCTAAAAGTCTAATAGTCAAATACCTTCCTGTAAGTGTTTGCCCTGTATGTGGAAAGTGGAATCGGTGAGCTGAGTTCAATTCTATGCTTAACCTATTGCATTCATTTTCGCACTAATACTCTTAGAAAGGCATGAGTCATCTTTTCTCCCCACCAGCTATGGATTAAATAACAAAGTAGTCTATATTCCCTAACCTTAGGTAGTATAAAGTCTAAGATAAGGACTACTCTAAATTCTAAATCGTGGAAAAGATAACAGGAGACCACTGTACTCTTTTACGTAAGAAAGTACAATTCTCAGATTCTAAAAGAAACAGAATCTGTAGAGAACCATGATGGCCTTAGGCCTAAACGAACATTACATTAATAAAGGTGCAGCAACAGTTTTTACTAATTATGTGTTATATTAATAAATATAATATAGTAATTAATATGAGTATATTATAGTATATCTTATATAATAAATGCAAATTTACACTTTTTCCACTTTACTCCTGTAGCCCAACATATCATACCATTTTGGAATCAGGCGGACTCTGTGAGCAAATTTTAAAAATTCCAGGCCGGATTCGAACCCGTAATCCTGAAATTTTGGATTCCCAAGTTTTCATTACTGCGATTGTTTTCGTCGACTTCTTTACGTGATTTTTGCTACGGATAGCAATTTTTATAACTTGGAAATAAATTTAACAATAATCGAAATTAACTGCGAAATAGAGCGAAAGTCCCCCATGAAATAAAAATAATTGTTTGTGCAGAAAGTAAGGACCTACATACATCAAATTTTCTTTAAATTCACTGATGGCAGAAGAATTATCGTTGAACTTTTAAAAGGTACGCTTATATATACTTAAATGCAGCGATAAATTTTGAGTTCTTCAGTAGTTTATTATTGCGTAACGCTTCTACTGCTTTGTACCTATTGTGATGAAGGCCCAATCAAGAGCCCTCCACAGGATCTAGCTTAAATGCCGCCCGATAGGGCATCTTTTAAGCAAGTAATAAGATAAAATAATAATGCTATCTCTTAATTGGAGCAAAAAGTAAAAAACGTAAAATTCAACAGAATTTAAACTCAATCAATTTAGATATAATAACGATCAATACTTATCGAAGGCCAACTCAGAATTTTTTAATTTTTCAATCACTCATCGGGATATTCGACAAAAATCAATATATATATATAGATAGATAGCATATAATGATGCTTTAAATCAATACACGCTTGGGTAATAATACGTCTTTTGATTCATGACTGAGTAGGCGTACCTTAATTAGAGCAGATGGCCAAAAGTATGGTGCACTCAGTGGGTATTGAAATCACTACTCAACAGTAATTGCGAGAAATTTTGTAACCATTACATCACGTCGAATGTGATTTTCAAATGTAGCTTTGATGTGTCATAAGGCCAAAAGTACAATGTACCCAATGAGGATCGAACACACTCTTTAGTCGTAATTGATAAAGCGAGACAAGCTTGCTAACAATTAGACCACGACAAAGTACCCAAATTCTGTTTTTTACTCGTAGCTTAGATGTGGTACAAGACCAAAAACACAGAGCAACCAGTGATGATGGAACTCACTACTCAGTCGCAACTGATCAAGCGAGACAAGTTTGTTAATCATTACACGACGTCGAATGGTGATTTTCTGAGCTTAGTTTAGATGTGGCACAACGCCTAATATTTGGAGCACCAAGTGAGCAGCAAACTCACTACTCACTCGTAACTGTTCTAGCGTGACACGCTTGCTAGCCATTACACGGCACCAAAGTTTTCCCCTTTGTAACATGATGGTAAAATCTAAAAATATTAATAGTGCTGTGAATAGAGAATGCAAGCTTATAAAATGTAGGCCAATGTACTTTACTGACAGATTTTGTCTTTTGTCACCTTTGCTTGCTTATTGCTGCTGTTGACAAGGTTTCTGTTTATCGACCGAGCGCTTGTTTAATATAAGCCGGTTTAAGACGAACAATGGGAACTCCTTGCAATCATTTTATTTATTAAAGTGTATTTTTTTTCACTTTTTGTAAAATATGGAAAGATCCATAATAAAAGTTTGCATCTGGACACACAAAAACAAAACCACTGCTAGATAAATCAAGTGACTGATATGTTTTGCATGAATGTAGACGTGATATTTTTTTACAATGATGATCACCTTGTACAAGGCCTGGCTGCCACTCGAGGTAGAGTCTTACAGTTTATGCGGATATATAAGAAAGATAACGGTTAACCCTACTTGAAGAGGTTAGTATTGGGAGTTGGTTCCACAGAACGGTGGTTGGTACGAGCAAAAAACGTGACGTATATTGTTTTAAACACGAAACATGTTCCCCGACTTTGATTGGGATTTTTACTCGTGAGTAAAAATCCTCCCGATAGATACAGTGTTGTACTGTATACCACAGAGAAAGAGCAAAACGGCATTTTTTTTTCAGTTCTTGATCGTAATCCGAAGAGAGAAAGTGGTAAATATTCAGTCTATTTTAAAGCGTTCGGTTGAACAGTTGATGTTTTAACTTCCGATGCAATTGTTCAACTTACAAGGACGATAAGCTCTAATCTTTATATGGTCGACATCTAACGGCGGAATAAGAAAAACAATTGACTGGAATTGTGAACCGCGCTCAGTCGTTATTACACCGACAGTAGCCTTCCAAATATCTCTGATGGTTTTTGCAAGAAGTTCTGTTGAAATGTATCTGAATAGGAAATGCAGAAGTTGACCGGGTAATTCGATCTATTCCTGTATAGATATATGAGCAGTAAATACAAACAGGGAGAAGGCACCAGCACTTCATCAACATCATTTAGGTAGGCTGGTATATGCAACATCTGTGGGCACGTCTGCCACTCTCACATGAGAACGTGTCCCTCAACCATAAAAAAATGAATGAGCTTCCGAGAATGCAATGCCGGCGACGATATATTATATATTAAACTCTGGCAATACCAATATGAGTGAGAAAAATGATAATTTAGCTTGTATGCCAATATACGTTTTGTACGTTGGCATAGAATACATAGTCTGTTCTAATCCTTTTATTGGATGGCCATACAAATCTGTCGGCAATTGGTTTTGTGTAGTTTTTTTTGTTTTTTCAGAGTGAGACAGGTCGGTGGTATAGTGTCATGGGTAGATTTTTGGCCATATCACAAAAATATTTTCAAGTATTGAAAGGAATAACAATCTCAGAAAAAAATTAGAGAACACTTTTCTGTATCTGGTTTTAAATAAAGCACTTTATTCCGCTCTTGTATCAGAAGAACAAAATCTCAGCGTTAATCAAGTTCAGGTGAAAACACACGTGAAAGAAAAGTGTTGAATGTCAGTTGAAAATTTGGAAATATAGTTTTCTGTTTTAGCATTTACACAAAATAAATTATTACATGAATATCTTTTGTTGCGTCCAACTGCACCTGTGCTAAGCTAAGTTGTCTCGTTAAAGAAGAGGTACTGGATTTGTAATATTAAGCAAACTTATATACTTGCAAAATCTCCGTTTTTGTTTTATTAGTGATATCAAAAACAAAGATGAGGACAATAGTCCGAATGTAAATAGCGTAAATAATGATAATACCTAACTCTAGAAATTCATACTGTAATTTGTCTGTCAATCTCGTGAAATTAAAATCATTGCTTGGAACTGTGTCTGGATTAAAGGAGGTAACAGATGATCAGTTATCTAAAAATCCAGTAGATTACATAAAGGATTCATTTCGAAATTCCCTGTAGTTTACCCTGGCTGACATATACCTGATGAAGGCCGGAGGTTACAACGGCCGAAACTTTCTGATAACAGTAACAAAGATAAGGACAATAATCCGAATGTAAATAGTGTGAATAATGATAACTTTTCATTCCAAAAATTCAAAGAGAAATCAAGCAGAACATTTATATAAGCAAAGTCATCTTTGTCTTTATCGGTAACATTTCTGGACGAAACCTTTTTTGCTGCAATGCCGGACACGTCGTTCGAAGATTTTTCTCACTGTTGTTTCTTTAGATTTTCATTACATACCCCAGAAAACTAAATCTACTTCTTTGATTCTTTTTTTGTTCGTATTTTGTCTTATATATTTGAAAACCACACTAATATAAGTTTAGCAAATTGATCGTCTCGCTGTGAAGTAGAAGTTATCAAGCTATCCTTGCAGACCATAATTCTTAAATTGATTCTGATTATCACTGAGTGGTCTATTGTTATAACTTTGCGCCACATTGAACTAGGTTATTAAATAGTGATTAATCGAAATTATTATGTTCAAATTACCTTCATTTTTTTAGTTCCAACCAAAATAGTGACATTCCATCATCGACGATCGCACCCATAACCCAGGCAGACCCTGTGACTTGAAGACTTATTGGGACAAAATCAACTCAGACGTCAAGTGAAACTCGTACATACAATCCATTGCTAAAGATACTGGAAAGAATAGCCGTTTTCCTGTACCACCCCAGTTAGTACCTCTCCCTGCTATCCTTTACAAGAGCAAGATCAGACCGTAAATAGAGTACTACAACCATATATAAACAGGAGTTGACCAGTCTTCACTCTCCAGTGTCGATAGAATCCAAAAGCTTCTCCGCGTCCTTGTGGGCGACGAATTATTTTCCATCCTACAAACCCTTTCACATGGACGAAACTGTTCGCTGCTCTATTGCTATTGCCATGGAAAGTGTTCAGACGAACTACATTCTTTAGTTCTACCAGTCCTAACATTTACGGCTAAGATCCGTCATGCCATGCATATTATAGCGAGTCACCATCATTCCCTTTGTATTCCAGTGGAGAGATGTAAGTTGCACTCATGCAGATTCATCTCACAAAATGCTGCTTTGTGGAAGCTACTCTCAAGTGTTTCCTGATCACTACAAACTTAACCTGTTTCAGTCTTGGGTTAACCGTTATCTTCTCCATATATCTACATAAAATGTGTCTCTTATTCTGTAAGCCTCTACCTCCTTTGACTCTCGGATCTTGTACAGGGTGAACATCATTGTAAAAAAAACATTTTTAGTCAAATTTTACAGCTAGAACATTTCATGTCACTTCCACAGATTCGAAACACCCTCATTTCCCCCTCGTTCTAAATGTAAGAAGAAACTTTATGGAATATAAACCCGCGGGAGTGCTTCCTTGAACAGTCTCTTCAAATTAAGGGTCAATCTTCTTATTATCATAATTTCCCCTTCCTGCCAACTCATCTTTCATTCCTGTCACACATCTCATTTAGAAACACTCTCATGGTAGAGTAATGGATAGAAACTTGGATTGAAGAATCGAAGAATCCATTACATTCACTTACGTGCTAATACCCTTGAGAAAGGTATGAATCCTCTTCCTCTCCCCTCCAGCTATAGTAAATAGCAGGACAGACTGGGTTCTATAGCCTTGGATGGCAATTGATCTACCAGAGAAAGAAATGTCAACCTACTGCGGGAGAAAAATCTGTCTCGTCAGTCATGTATCAAAAAATACATGATAGCCTAAGCGTGTATCATGCATGGCACATAACTGACTTACTGACTCTATTGACTGAAATTGTGGATAACAGGATTTGATTTGCATGAAACTTTTAATCAACAAAAAGCTATTAAAGTTGTTTATATATATATATATATATATATATATTGATCTTATTATGTTCGTCTGCAAACATCAAAGCGTAAGCTTAAAGATCTGGAGAGTAAAAGTAAAAATTAAAAGTGAAAAATTTAAACTCTAATTGAGACCTTCCGTTTCAGCTGATTCTGTCCTATTTATAGATGAATATGTGCTGGTTCAAACAAATCTATATATATATATATATATATATATATATATATATATATATTATTCTGAAAAGAATATAAGAAAAGAATCGAACGGAATGATTTCTGTTTTTTATCTTCTTTTCTTCAATCGTAAAAGTTCTATTTCTGTATCCACGTAATAAAAGAGACATAGTTTTAAACAATGATGAAGATTTCAATCATTGGCAAATCAATATCGATTATTGCAACTCGCATCTGCTCAATTGTATCTTCTGATTAATTCTTCGGGAAAACATTTCCGATCTGCTAAACATAGATCTCAGTTTTAATCTTAACTCTGAAAATAATCCATCTCTTATGAATGCAAAGTTTTGGGGGTTTTTTTCCTGCTTGGATATCTATTACTGCTGTATTTAGACAGTTTTCCAATTTTAATAAGAACTTATACAGTTGCTACTTCATATTCATTAAGATAAAATTAGCCGCTGTTTTTTTTTTTTTTTTACAATATCACTTATTGATCTTGAAAGGAGTTCACTATGAGGATAAGTTATTGAAAAGATAGAATATAATCTTGGATTTAAGCGATAGATTACCTGCCTTTTTTGCACAAAACAATCTCACTTCATCATTTGCAGTTGGTCGATTTTTTTTTTTTTTGAAGTCATTTTTTATTAATATTTTATAGCTTTCTTTTCAACTTATATACGAGGTTTCAGTTGCTGTGCCGTCTTTTTCAGGTTATATCCGGGTAATTTTGATAGAATTTCGAACTGAACATTTGATTTAATCTCGATGGGTAGACTGTTTTCGTTCTCGTTACGCTGTCCATGTCTGTCTAGTCTTGTTCTGTTTTATTTTATTGCTACTCAATTATTGCAACCCTTTATTTGCATTGTGTCTATTCTACTCGGTCCAGCAACGAGAACAATCTACATCCGTAAGGATTCAGCTTCAAATTCCTTGAAGGCTACCTGAATGAACACACACCATAAGAAGACCGCATGGCAACACGACCAAAATATAATAATAATGATAAAAAGATTAGGGTATTAGTCCGACTGTAAGCAATCCAAATAATAAAAACTCCTCATCGCGGATATTCAAGCGAAAAAGTACAGCTTTCATCTTAATTTTAGTTGCTTTTCATCACAAATATTTAGGCTGTCTGTAGATAGTCATAGATGGAAGGTATGAATAGTTCCAATGAAAAGTAACTAAAACTAATAGGAAAAAATTATTAGAAATTATTATTATTAATAATAAAAAGAAGAATAATTTAGTTGTCCCTATTTCTTAGATGAAGCGTTTTATTTTGTATAGTAGTAGAAGTAAAAGTAATAATTTCAATTTTTCTTAGTTTCTTAGATGAGACATTGTCATTTTGCATATTAACCCTTTTTTTTCCTCTTTTTCTATATACTTTCACCTAATAGTAATAATAGTAGTAAATGTAATAATTTAAATTTTTCCAGTCTCTTAGATGAGGCATTTTTATTATTAATTTGTAACGAAATTTTATTTTCAACTTATTTTTGTCACGTTTTATCGCAACGACTTTTTTTTCATTCCACGATCGTTAAGTAGACAATTATAGATCAGAAATAAAGAAAATAACCTCTGCAGAGAATTAAATCCACAGCAGAATTCAAAATTTGTTAGAGAAACTTTTTTTCATTTCCTCTTCATACAACAGTTCAACAGTTGTCGAATATAAAAATAATCTGTGTGCTGCGTTTAAAAGCAAGATGAAAAGAATTATTACATGACAGTGCTTTGTTTATCGTTTTCAAAATGTCTTTTGTTGTCTTTGTCTATAGTTCACATAAACACATCAAACCATTTGTCAGTATTTGTTCCACTGTACTGTCGTCTCCCTGGCTTCACAGCGTCGCTTTAACTTGTCACAAATGTTTGAGTAATGTTATAATGTAGAGAGCCCACGCATTCAATATCTAATAATATATCTAAATCTGTTCTGTTCAAGAAAGGCGATAATTTATGAATATTAGTGAGTTTTAATATGCATGGTCGTTACAATGGAATACATTTATATTAATGGGCTTTTTTTTTAAAGGAAAGTCTTTTTGGTCATTCAATAGAAAGCGTTTATATTAATACTTTTTTTAAAGGCGAGTCTTTTGATGTTATTAAATGGAATACATTTATATTAATGTTTTTGTAAGGCTTTTGAGAATATTCAATGGAATGCATTAGTATTAATGGTTTTTAACAAGTGTCTTTTTTAAGGAGGGTTTAAACATCATTAATGTGGCTGAGTAGTTAGAACTTTTGCTTTCTGACAATGAGACCCGGGTTCGAATCTCACCATGGTCGATTTGTCAGGAAGGAGACTTCCTGATATTATCGGTCTGGATGGGGGCAATTCCAGCGTGCAGCACTTTTGGGAAGGGTCTGAAAACCATACCACGGGTTAGCCCAAGCCTTGTGAGTGAAATTGGCTACACGGAAAACTTTGGGGGCCATCAATAGCTGTGCTAGCACGAAGTCACAAGTCATCGATGGCTTGAGCGTGCTGGCTTTGTTCAAATTGTTGATCACGCTAGATAACACGCTCTTTTCCAGAAACTATAACTCTGCTCAGCATAGTTGCAGTATAAATCAAAGATGGTCTCTGTGGGTGTTGAATAAACAAAAATGCGCCTGAACAAGCGTCTGCAATAGGGATTAGCTAACCGCCCTAGTAGATGGACATACATACATATAAATGGAATTTTAGGATGTGCCTTTTAGCGTCATTAAATCTTATGCGATCTTCAAATTTTGAGTTCACCATAATGACTATGGCAGCACATATAAAATATTTACAACCTGAGTGGTTCCTTCATTGAATTGGGATGTAATTTGATGCAATGTTACTCTTTGGTAGCTGGTTACCATCTTTGTCATTGGCCAACGGTTTTGTCTTGCATCATCCGCGTTTACCCACCTTGTCACATATAAAAATAATCTGTGTGCTGCGTTTAAAAACAAGATGAAAAGAATTATTATATGACAGTGCTTTGTTTATCGTTTTCAAAATGTCTTTTGTTGTCTTTGTCTATAGTTCACATAAACACATTACAGGCCCGAATGTTCGAGAAATTTCGTAGAAAATATGCGTTCTCCGGGAGGAATTGAACCTGCATCCTATATGTAAACATCATTAATTTTTGCAATGTCCGGTTCACACTCCTCGCCGATATATCTATATGAAATTTCCATATTCTTGATATACTGTTGCTACTGTGTTTCCGAGAAGAAATAAAACCTAGAGCAGTTCCCACCTGAAAAATTGTATGCCATGTTTTTTTCTGTCCCGCAACAAATATTCTGCAGGCAAACGATGTTAGTTCCTTTTAACGTCCCATTGATTTTACACCGATACTATCATAGCTGTACTTTTTTCCATCTTTTATACATGTTATCTGGGATGAATCCATTTGTACATGGAGGTGAGGAAGAATCCATGGCGCTTGTTGCTCTTATTTTGACGCTTCGCTTTATATACTCATATGAACGAATATAATTATAATATAATTAATGGATAATTAATGGAAAATATTGCTAAAACCGTGTTATTCTAATGAGAAAAGATTTCATTACAGATGTGAACAGAAGGCAACATTAACATATTTTTACTGATTTTTCTTACACCTAAAAACTTCTCACAGATTTCTGTGTACAGTCCCTTCTACATAAGTCCCTCCTTTCTCCATTCTCAACGTTATCTTTCTGTATCATCTCGCTCTGTCAGGTTCTTGACCCGAAGTAATTAAGCGTATCCATTACATACAATATCCCTACTTGATACTTGGTTTGTTTTTTCAATAAACATGTCAACATACTTGCTGACTTTTATTAAGAGTATACTTTAAAGTAATTAAAATTAGAATGAACTCATATTGTCCGCACATCTGAAAGACAACAAAATCAAAGCCTGATTGGATGGAAATTGATGTGCAAGTTTGTAATGTACAATGACTGAGGCGACGCTATAAGAAAAGGTTGTTCTTTAAAGACAATGGTAGAAAGTAGACGTTAAGACAGCCTACGTATCTTTGGCCAGAATCCAAAAGAGTGGACATAGGCAAAGGGATGACTGCAAAACGACAGAAAGTAAAAAGATTTATAAAAGTCATTAGTGAATGGAGAAAAAAAAAGCAATAGAAGAACAAAATGGGTGCAAATAAAGAAAGAGCAAATACAAGAGATTAAAAGAGAAATCTGAAAGTCTTGAAGGAGAAAGAAAAGAAGATTTGATTAAGGTTAAGATATACGGGAAAGAGAATTAGTAAAAGAAAACATGCAAGAAAAATGGACACTAGCAAGAACCGTCCCGAGTAAGACGATAAACTACGTCCAACAGAAAGCCTCTGATCAGGAGGTTTTGAGGAGCGTGAAACCACCTCTTAACTGCTGATGTTCCCAGATCCACCCTGGCCCGGGGTGGTAGCACCTGTTAGGGTCCCAGCTATGGGCAAATAGTTGACAACTCAACCTAATTCAAAACACAATGAAAATGTAAAAATAGGTTTTAATACCACAAATACTTTATAAAAAGAAATTACTACCAGCAGTAATTTTTGGAAAAAAAAATATTACCAGCAACAAATTTTTGAATAAAAAATATTACCAACAATAAAAATCGTGTCAGCATTAAATAAACTATTGAGGTTGATATGCCGTAAAACAAAACAAATAAGGATATAAGAAAGGAAAAGAAAAGAGAAAAATACATAGCATTATTATAGAAGGAAGAACGTAAAACAACAAATAATACGAAACCAAGATCTAAGGTTATAAGACAGGAAATCAAAAGAGAAAAATGTATATCATTTTTATACAAATTAGAAATATATATTATTTACATTATTCGGACTATTGTCCTCATCTTTGTCGCCATATTTATCACAGCGTTTCGACCGTTGTACGCTCCAGCCTTCTTCAGGTGGTTGGAAATTCGAACTGAACCCTTTATTTCGCTCACTGGGGTAGACTAGTTCCACTAGATGTCAGTTATCAGTTATCTCCTGCTGAAAGTTCTCCACTGCCTTAACCGGGTATTGAACTCACACTCTTTGGGTCCTGTCACTGGATCTAACCAAAGCCTTTATCCACTGTGCCATGTGTATGGGTATGAATTTCTGGGTATTATAAAGCTAATGTGTTCAGCAACCATTTCTACCAGTGCTCATATTGCAATTTTTGCTGTTATCATTGCACGTTTTTTACCATATTGCAATTTTGTTGTTATCATTGCTTTTCTCTGGCACTCCTTATTACTGGTTCCCATATTGTATTTATTTCTATGCTTGGTCGGCTCAGGAGGTTTTTGTGGCCTAGCATATGTGCTGATTCTTAAGTTTACGAATTTTCCAATGGTGTTCTTTGTCTATGATCTTAACATGATCCCACAGAGGGCAGTGATCTCCCTTCTCTCTCCATATGTGGTCAGCCATAATAAATATGGCCTGATAAATATGTCTCGTCACACGTGTTTAGGATATCTCCGAAATCCTTTGTATCTCCCGATCAATACTGCATTATGCAAACTTTTTCCTATTACTACCGGCCTTTTTAAAAAAATGAGTAATCAAGGTGGATCCCTATAAACATTCTTAAACAGATTTCTAAAGCTATTTCCAGATATTCTCTAACTTTTACGTCTAAAGACACACAAAAGAAATCATTCGTGATGTTAAAATTGTATAAATAGCTGGTGACTCACGTGGTTTCTTTAGGATCCGTACCAGAGGGCAGACATGCCATTTTAACCTCCTTAGCATAAGGTGGATGCTGAAATGCTCCTTTTCAGAACCCAGGTATACAGAGTTTGTATATATAATAGTGCAGACGGAGGTAAACGCCAACCGGTGACAATCTGTTTCATGTTTGAATGCATTCTTCTGGCCTGAGAATTGTGTTCAAACATGAAATAGACATATATATAGGATGCAGGTTCGATTCTTACCGGGGAACGCATATTTTCTACGTAGTTTCTCGAACATTCGGGCCGGTAAATGTAATTAATACTGTTTAATTAAAGAACAGAACATTTACTCAAATAATTCTATCTATAAAAAATAACGTATAAACAGAAAATATATTAAATATTTGTCTGATTTGATCCATTTCCTATGATATGTTGTCATTGTTTATGTTAGGTTACGAATTCAGATCAGATATGATAGATCGAGAAATAATTGGTGTTCTTTAATTAAACAGTATTAATTACATTTACAGGCCTGAATGTTCGAGAAGTTTCGTAGGAAATATGCGTTCTCCAGCAGGAATTGAACCTGAATCCTATATGTAACCACCATTAATCCTGGCACGCTATGGCTGTTCAGCCACAGAGAACTTCCTGTTAAGCAAAGCTAGAATTACGGATTTTAAACACACACCTTCGCTGATATTTCTCGATCTATCATATCTGATCTGAATTCGTAACCTAACATAAACAATGACAACATATCATAGGAAATGGATCAAATCAGACAAATATTTAATATATTTTCTGTTTATACGTTATTTTTTATAGATAGAATTATTTGAGTAAATGTTCTGTTCTTTAATTAAACAGTATTAATTACATTTACCGGCCCGAATGTTCGAGAAACTACGTAGAAAATATGCGTTCCCCGGTAAGAATCGAACCTGCATCCTATATGGAACTATCAATTCTTCTGTCATGCGTGTGTCAGTGTGTTTACTCAGGCCACCGAAATGTGGTGTCTTTCTCATGTCTGACATCTCATGACCAAGCAATTTTCCCGTTTTTTCTGTGTCTAAAGAACTGGTTCTTTTATATAGATCCCTCCACAGATTTGACATTGATATATCTATTATCAACACCCGGTTACTCTTAAGCGATCTTGCTAATTAACGATAATGGTATTTCTTTTGTATGTATAAAATCATCCTAGATATCTTTCTGTAAAGATAATTGAGTTCCTGGGTGATCAACGTAAACAAATCCTAAATGTTAGCGCTTAACACAAAACAGATGTTTTCTTTCTTTGTCCAAAATAATTTAGATCATTATTTTCTGTGGTCATAGACATTTTCTACAGATAGCGTAGTGTAAACAAACGTCTGAATTCTAAATTATGATGACCTAAGAAATTTGGACAATACATTAATCTTTTTTTTTCTTGTCGGTGGGACATGGACAGGGTTGGGAATCTTGGTTTCTAATTGGTATTCTTCTTAATTTTATTTTATTATTTTTAAAAATACATTTTGACGTGTATCATTATTAATTTTCTTCCCGAGCATTCAACCTATTCTCCTGAGAATTTTAATAATTATTTATCCAATTAGTAGTTCCTCCAAATCACCTTCGTGTAATTTCAAGCATTTAAACGCTTAAACAGGACCAGTGCCCTGTTACAATTTTTCTCTCTCCTTAATAATGTTTTATTTTTTTTATATTCTTTCATACTCAGTAAAACCTTGCATCTTAGTGGCTTTATTTCCTTGCTTGGATTAAAATAGTTAAAAAAAAAACTTTCGGCTATCGTTGATGCATGATTCCAATCCAGAAATAGTCACTATGGTATTTGCATTGTTGTGAGTTTAAACTTTCAAATAAATATTGTTTTAGTCTCACGTAGTGAATATAACTTTAAAGATTAAAGGCGCTTTAAAATGTGAGTACCTGAATCATTTTTTTTTTTATCAATTATGGGTTTGTTTCTTTTAAGGTGGAATGCCTCCAAAATTTATCATCAGTTTTTACAAAGTCATATTGTATTATACCCCTTCACGGTCGAAACTCCTAAATGTAGCTGTCTCTTCTACTCCAATAGCTTCATGTCTCGCACCTCTCGCCTGTGAAACTCCCTTCCCTATTCCAGTTTCCCTGAGAGCTATAATCTCCAGATATTCAAATGTAATGTCAATCGACATCTCCAGTTGCCTTGATCTATCCACTACCCTTCTCCTCATTCTTTCTTCTATCACTCCTATCTGATTTTGCTCCAAATTTTCTGTAACCCCTTGCGTCCTAGTGGCTTCCCGCCTTGCTTGGGGTAAAACGCTTAAAAAAAAACTATCAGAGGTATTAGCAGGAGCAGCGTAGAATTGTGCTATATGTTTGCGTATTGTAATTTTCCCAGAGAGAGGAAAAGCTAAACTTTTCGAAAGAAATGTTATTGTATAACCAATATCTTCCGATGTATTTTATTATCAACAACAAAACAATCCCCTAAAGAACAAGAAAATTGGTACCTATCATTGGAATTTTGTAAAGTCTTTTTTAAGTTGCATTTGGAATGTATAATAAACCTGACAACACCAAAAATATTTATTTAAAGAATAGATATAAGGTGATATACTAGTTATATGTATAGTGTTTTTCCAAGCGTAGCTCAGATGTGACACAAGGCTTAAAGTATAGGGCACCCAGTAAGAATCGAACTCACTACTCAGTCGTCATTATTTTAGCGAGACCATCTTGCTAACCATTACACCGTCTCGGGGTTTCCAAAGTGATTTTCCAAGCGTAGATTAGATGTGGCACAAGGCCGAAAGTATGGGGCACCCAGTGAGGATCGAACTCACTACTTAATCGTAATTGTTCTAGCAAGACACTACCTCGAGGTGCCCAACTAGTTATATGTATATAAGTATATCCTGAATATTTGACCAACATCGGTTTATGCCAATTTTATGGTGGAAATATTGACTAAAATAATAAAGTCGAACATGGCGTTATAGGATTCAATGTTTTTTGGGTCTTTTTCTTTTCCGATTGGTGATATTTATGATCATAACCTCATCGCAAAATAATCTGTGGATTTAAAAATATGAAAATGAAAATATTTTGAAGCAGGCTAATAATTTCTTGATACTTATAAACTTTACGACTCAAGAACAAACACAGAGAATGGGGATATGAAGATTGTGTTGCACCAATTTTTCAAGTGGAAGTTGGCTGCATACCTCGAAAATCAGTATTCGGTATCATGGCTTTTTTTCATCGAAATTAGCAAATAGTTCTGCTATAATGCAAATCCAAATCCAAATCCTTCTCACTTGGAGGAACCCCTCCCTAATTTCCCATGTCTTCAAGGGGTAAGCCGTACTCCCCACGCTTAGCCAATTGTTGGTTGGTGAGGTTATTTATTTCATAGTTGACTCAAGTGTGCTTATCCTAGAGCGCATGACACCCAAGGCTATAGAACCCAGTCTGTCCGTCTATTTACCCGTAGCTGGTGGGGTGTGCAGAAGGGATAGATTCATACCTTTACCAAGATATCTTGGGAATGGTATGAATCATACCTTTCCCAAGTTCATGAATCATACCTTTCCCAAGTTCATGATTCATACCTTTCCCAAGTTCATGAATCATACCTTTCTCAAGTTCATGAATCATACCTTTCCCAAGTTCATGAATCATACCTTTCTCAAGTTCATGAATCATAGCTTTCCCAAGTTCATGAATCATACCTTTCTCAAGTTCATGAATCATAGCTTTCTCAAGTTCATGAATCATACCTTTCTCAAGTTCATGAATCATACCTTTCCCAAGTTCATGAATCATACCTTTCCCAAGTTCATGATTTATACCTTTCCCAAGTTCATGATTCATACCTTTCCCAAGTTCATGATTCATACCTTTCCCAAGTTCATGAATCATACCTTTCTCAAGTTCATGAATCATACCTTTCCCAAGTTCATGAATCATACCTTTCTCAAGTTCATGATTTATACCTTTCCCAAGTTCATGATTCATACCTTTCCCAAGTTCATGATTCATACCTTTCCCAAGTTCATGATTCATACCTTTCCCAAGTTCATGAATCATACCTTTCCCAAGTTCATGAATCATACCTTTCCCAAGTTCATGATTTATACCTTTCCCAAGTTCATGATTCATACCTTTCCCAAGTTCATGATTCATACCTTTCCCAAGTTCATGAATCATACCTTTCTCAAGTTCATGAATCATACCTTTCCCAAGTTCATGAATCATACCTTTCTCAAGTTCATGAATCATAGCTTTCCCAAGTTCATGAATCATACCTTTCTCAAGTTCATGAATCATAGCTTTCTCAAGTTCATGAATCATACCTTTCTCAAGTTCATGAATCATACCTTTCCCAAGTTCATGAATCATACCTTTCCCAAGTTCATGATTTATACCTTTCCCAAGTTCATGATTCATACCTTTCCCAAGTTCATGATTCATACCTTTCCCAAGTTCATGATTCATACCTTTCTCAAGTTCATGATTCATACCTTTCCCAAGTTCATGATTCATACCTTTCCCAAGTTCATGATTCATACCTTTCCCAAGTTCATGAATCATACCTTTCCCAAGTTCATGATTCATACCTTTCCCAAGTTCATGATTCATACCTTTCCCAAGTTCATGAATCATGTTCATGATTCATACCTTTCCCAAGTTCATGATTCATACCTTTCCCAAGTTCATGATTCATACCTTTCCCAAGTTCATGATTCATACCTTTCACAAGTTCATGATTCATACCTTTCCCAAGTTCATGATTCATACCTTTCCCAAGTTCATGAATCAAGTTCATGAATCATACCTTTCCCAAGTTCATGAATCATACCTTTCCCAAGTTCATGAATCATAGCTTTCCCAAGTTCATGAATCATACCTTTCTCAAGTTCATGAATCATAGCTTTCTCAAGTTCATGAATCATACCTTTCTCAAGTTCATGAATCATACCTTTCCCAAGTTCATGAATCATCATTCCCAAGTTCATGATTTATACCTTTCCCAAGTTCATGATTCATACCTTTCCCAAGTTCATGATTCATACCTTTCCCAAGTTCATGAATCATACCTTTCTCAAGTTCATGAATCATACCTTTCCCAAGTTCATGAATCATACCTTTCTCAAGTTCATGAATCATAGCTTTCCCCAAGTTCATGAATCATACCTTTCTCAAGTTCATGATTCATACTTTCCCAAGTTCATGAATCATACCTTTCTCAAGTTCATGAATCATACCTTTCTCAAGTTCATGAATCATACCTTTCCCAAGTTCATGATTTATACCTTTCCCAAGTTCATGATTCATACCTTTCCCAAGTTCATGATTCATACCTTTCCCAAGTTCATGAATCATACCTTTCTCAAGTTCATGAATCATCCCAAGTTCATGATTTATACCTTTCCCAAGTTCATGATTCATACCTTTCCCAAGTTCATGATTCATACCTTTTCCAAGTTCATGAATCATACCTTTCCCAAGTTCATGATTCATACCTTTCTCAAGTTCATGATTCATACCTTTCCCAAGTTCATTACATTCTTTTATGTGAATGTAACTCGGCCTGCCCATTCCTCAATCACTTCCCTTAATCATTTCCCCACTGTACCTCCATAAAGAATACTATAAATGCGAATAATTTATCGTCAGGATGGCTGTTCGATCATTTTGCTTAAAATAAAGATGGTGGTTTTTTATTCTGTATTTTTACTTAATCCGAACTAGAACCACAGTGTTGTTTATTAGTATGAGTTTTTGAAAAATATTTGGGCAATCCGATCATATCATAGACATGAAGATGTTATCAGAACAAAATCTAAAAACGATTATTGCGGCTTTATTTTAGCTGCTTTTATAAGAAAACATTGAAGTGTATTTTGTTTCTGTTTTCCTGTTTCTCGTTCATTCATTCATAGATTTATGCACTGGGGATTAATGAATATTCATTTCCGTCTCAGCACAAAGGGTGAAAGCTTGCAGATTGCAATCTGCACACCTGCTTTGTATTATTCATTATTTACATATAAGCATGCATATATATATATATATATATATATATATATATATATATATATATGTGTGTGTGTGTGTGTGTGTATGTATATATATAAAGAAATATAGTTATAAGGCGTGCTATATTTATGGGATAAAGTGCTCAATATCAGAGATAGAGCGTATGTAAATATAAATATAAAACTGAACATTGAAGTCAACACTCAGAGACAACAGAAAGTTTCATTCTGGACGCAATCGTATATATATATTTCTATAGTGTTTGATGGCAACTGGTCTAGGAGAAGGACAACTCCGAATTAAAAATCTGCAGATTGTCGTTTTTGGACCTTGTGGCACTATAACCAAATCATATATGCTGGTGTCGGACTGTCGGTTCCTAGGAACTGATTGCTTGACACTCATACATAGAATTCGACGGGAGAGTCGAGTGTATAGATAGATAGATAGATAGATAGATAGATAGATAGATAGATAGATAGAGAGAGAGAGAGAGAGAGAGAGAGAGATTGATAGATAGATTACTTCAAATGTTATTCTTATTATTGGTTACTATTTTTATTTTCTGTTTAAGCACTGCGCACTCAAGAAATCTCAAAATAGAAATAAGAAGTATCCACTAAAATAACGTTTCAAGTAATAAAAATCGCGGATTATAAACAAATCCATTAATTCTTTAGAGAGTGCTTTGTTTACGTTTCTGATACGAGACAGAGCGAATGTGGATTTTCGAGAAAAATATCTTAGTGAGAAAGTGGTGCTTTTTAAATAGGGAAAATAGAGCTCGGTGTACTGTGAAGCTCTTCTTAACCGAGCGGTTATAGGACGTTGGATCAAACGGGTTTTCTCCTACAAAGGAGGGCCCATGTTTGCTTTGTGCTGGAGAACACATTTTCTTTCCTCTATCGAACTCAGACCGTGCACTTAGTTTAAAGTAAAAAAAAAAAATGGGGCGTCTATTTCAAATATGCGGGTTTATTATAATAACGTTTAAAAGAATAAATATGCTGGATTAAAAATAACTTCATTAATTCATCATATATATATATATATATATATATATATATATATATATATAATATTATAAATTTACTAAATTAAAAATATGGTTCCATCGCTACACAGGAATTACCATGTTTCAGAAACAGGAAATAAAAACTTAAAATTCAATTACAGAATTAAATTAAAGTCCCTAGTCCTCTTTCATTTTCAAACGCATTTTGGTTCCAAAATTCGCTTGAAAATGAAACAGAACTAGGGACTTTAATTTAATTCTATAATTGCATTTTAAGTTTTTAGTTTCTAACTAAAGACTCCTTATGCTATCTAACGACAAACACAAAACATTCTTTTCGTAGACCCAATAATTTCATTGTTTAAAAAATATCTCCATAGAACATCTCCAGTCTTACAACGATGTTGCTAAAACATACAGAACTAATATTAAATGAAAAATAAAGGAAAGTGGAATTAATTTTTATATAATTAATATTTTGATATTTGTTGCAATCCTTGTCACAATATGATAAGTTATATTGATTATTCAAATAACTTTAAAAAAATTAAAATATCTGTATTCTATAAGGCTGGTGTAACATATAAAAAAACTACGAAGAAATTATCGGCTGAAATGCTGTGAGAATAACCATAAAAATGAAATAAACTTGGCCAAATGCTTCTGAGAATAAGGAACTTGTTCTTTTTAGATTTGCCAACTTTTTAGAAATGCTTGTTTCTGTGATCTTAGATCTTTTCTTATTTTTTCTCTTTTTTATTTCTTTTCTTGCTATGATCGATCGTTAATGATCGATAGATTACAAGTCACAATTCCTTTGAGCTTTTTTTATCATTTCCTTTACACTTTTCAACAATTTTTTATAACTTTTTCTATCATAATCATTAGCAGATATATTTTTCCAGTACAATTTTTTTTTATCTATTCTTTGTTCATTCCTGGATTTTTTTACACTTTAAACTCAATCTTCATTTTCAATATTCTGCCCTCTTTATCTCTTACATTTTTCATAATTTCTTTTATATTTTTCATCTTTCTTTCCTCGTTTTCTGTAATATTCCACTCTTTTCGATGATTTCTCTACCATCATTTTGCTTCACTTCCGCCTTACTTTGTATAAACTTTAAAACCATATTCAATATATCCTCATTTATTTCTTATTTCCAACAGCTCTCATAAAATCCTTCGTTCTTAATTAACCCTTTTTTCACACATAATAATATAAATAGAGTCCCACGTTTCCTACTTTTCTCTTGTTATATCGTTTTTATTTTTAAACATTTCTATTCTATTAAGTCCCATTGCGGCTTCAACAGGGAAAGTAGACTGGAAACTTGGTCTGATCGATAGTTTTCTTTCTCACACAATCACAAGTTAAATATTTGATAATATAATTGGTTCCTTGCCACGGAACTGTCTTTAAATACATTAGATACCGTCCGTACTTTATCAGTTGTCAGAAACACTTTACCCTTCAACAATCTTTGATATGTCCATTCAACGGGACTTACAAACATTTGTCGGATTCATAAGCATGATGTTACCGCAAATACTGCTTTAAGATCATAAGTATAAGAAAGATTATTAAAGTTTCGACTCACTTCTGAAACTTATATCAAATAAAAAGAGAGACGAAGTTTTATAATTCTTATGCAGAATCACGAATGTGTAGTTTGTATTTGATAGTCTATATCAACATCTGAGACAAAAGACAAATAGAAAAGGACGTTATTTGAACAAATAATGTCTTCCTGTTTGGGCAACAGGAAAATTATTTAACAAAAAGGAAAGTGCTAACATCTTTCAAATAATATCCGGATTTTAACTTAGAACTAGTCACTTGCATGTTTGTTTTAGTTTCCAAATATTATGAACCCTAAATCACTCAGCAAATCTGAAGGCAATATGTTTCTGATCGACTGTTAATATGAAAGCCGTATTTAATTTGAATGCATTTAATGGACTAAATAAGAGTTCAAGAATTTTAGGCGGCCATTTTAGATGCTATAACTCCGTATTTTTTAACTAGAAATCAGTTTCCGTGTTCAGCGAAAATTTTAATGTTCAGTTGCCAATTATCGAGGCGAAAAATTGGCACAGAATACTCTTCCTACTTTTATTCCTTGCCAATTTGAACTCGTGACGTTATTTTAACAATTATCAATTCGTTTATCGACAACCAAGTACGGGATCGGGTCAGCCTCGTGAATGAAATAACTGCGATTTTCCAACAAATCTCAGCACAGGTAAACTGAAGCACAGGTATAATGACAGCGTTTTTTAAATGATTACTTTTACGGCAATTAGGCTCTATTCATTCGGTGGGGGCAGCATCGTTTGCCATTCTGTTGGATTAAGAAAACATTATTTCTATCAAGATACCTTGAGAATTTTAAATCCTTGAAAAAATCTTTAAGAAAATCCTGAAAGTCTATCTTTATTTTTTAACATGGAAATATTTGAAAAATTAATAGTGTAATCAAACTGATTACGACACATTATTTTGTCGTATTTGTTTTTTGTTTTTTTTTGGGGGGGGTTGTTTTTTTGTTGTTAATCTATTACTGCTCTCCGTAAAATCCAATATTAATAATAAAAAATAAAAATCCAATATTAATTACAAGTTTATAAAACTACCCCGGTCTTATTTATAGGTGTATAGTGATCCGGTACTTGTTATAGATTTATACCTTCACCCCATTAATACCCACCTACCCCAAATATGTTTAATGAAATAATATACAGTATTATCAAGAAAGTTTTTACATAACTTTAAAAAATAATTTTGAACATTTAAAATTAAATCTTAAGGCATTGAAACGGATGAAAACTTACCTTTTAATCACAAAAAATAGACCTTGCCCGTTGCTTCTTTTCGCTTCACTTATGAAGTGGTCAAAATTTTTCTAGGTAATGGTTACATGACTGAATCTGGGTTTTAAGAAGGGGTTAAAAATGCTCTCCATGGATCAAAACTTTTAAAAAGTCAGTAAAAAGAACTTTTGATGTGACACTAAAGTTGCCAGATGTTCCCTATATACTCTATAAAACCGAATAATACGATTTTTGTCGAAATGTGTCCGACTATAAGTCCTTTGAATAAGCAAGTCTTGATTTCAGCCGCAAGCAATAAAAACATTATCACTTCAGTAGAGAATATCTGCTTGCTTAATACGGTTGGAGACCAAGCAAAAGAATTTCTGATTTTCGGTGGCTTTTAAAAAAAATTACTGCAGTACCTAATATTAAGATTAACTTCAAAGTATTTGAATTAAAACTTCATGTATTAATGTTGGTGTTATTTTAAAGAAGAAAGGTTGAGGACTATCTTAAAGGGACATTTGGGTAATTAAAACAATTTAAATTAAAATATTAAATTACTTTACGTCAAAATTATGAATTTTCAGTTTTGCAGTCATCAATCAACGCCATTTTTTGACACCTGTCATCAAGCGATCAGAAAAATATCTAAACATTTTAAAAAAAAAATAAAATAAAAATGTTTCCGTCTCCTTAAAACTGAAACTCTTAATTTGATGAATTGTGAACAAGATTAAACGAAAATTACTTTTTTTCTTAAAAATCAGTGAAAAACAGCTTTTTGCGAGGGGTATCTTATTTTCTTACGCAACTACTGAAGTGGCAAGAAGCTTGTAGAGTTGTTAACAGACAAACAGTAAGTGATGAAATATCACGGTAGACCGTATATGACAAAATATTCACAACTGTATGTCATGGATCCAAGTCACACTTCGCCACTGATATATATATATATATATATATATATATATATATATATATATATATATTAAAAAAAACAGACCACTTTAAGGTTCCATTATAATAATTTATTTCACCAGAGCCCTTTTAAAGGACGCCGGAAAAGGGCTCTGGTGAAATAAATTTTTATAATGGAACCTTAAAGTGGTCTGTTTTTTTTTAAATATTAGCTCTGGATTTACATTGAGTTGTAAGGATTTCATCCTCCTTGGGATTACCCATACGGATTACCAACCAAGTTTTTCATAACTTATATATATATATATATATATATATATATATATATATATATATATATATATATAGGTGCACATGTGTGTCTGTGGGTGCATGTTTGTATATACAATCCACCCACAATATTCAACCCGTAAGAGGATATTCTATGCCGTTTGGACTATTACCCGAATAAGATTTTTTTAAAATTCGCAATAGGTACATTCACTAAGATAACTTTATCAAAACGTTTAGGATAGTCTAAATGATTTTTCAAAATTAACATTTCGTCTTATGAACTCAGATAAAAGATTAATTGCCACGGGCAATTATTTGAACAAATATTCGTAACATTCGGACAAAATTCCGGAACAACTTTGAGTCAATACTTATTGCATCTAAAGGCAGAACATTTTCCAATATAAGATCGCAAGTTGAGAGTTTAATAGTCTTGTTTTTGCAAGAGACCGTAATGTTCTTTCATTTCAAATTTATCGTATGTTCTTACAATTGCGAAATATTATCATTATTTGTTTTATATATAATAGCATTCTCTTTATTGAATAGCATTCTCATATATAGCATGCTATATAATAGCATTCTCTTTATTGAATAGCATTCTCATATATAGCATGCTATATAATAGCATTCTCTTTATTGTTTTATAAATAATATCATAATCAATAGTGAATAGTTTTGAAACATCTAATTTAATATAACAAAAGATTTCAATAAATACTATTTTATACATTTAGTTTTTGAGATGCAATTCAAGATAATCAAATATGAAAACTGAAATTTTAGTGGAAAAGAAAAGAATTGCTCGTGCTTCAATATATTGTCATGAATCAATAATTTATCTAAGAAACTTCCAATTCAACCAGAATATAATTGACTTAAAGCTCACATTCGACTTCGCATCTCTATGCAGTAATATATCAGTAATATATATTTACAAAAGTATTATTTCTGTCTGAATTTCTACGATGAGGAGTTATCATTATTTACACATTGTTGTTGTTAGCAGAATGTTTCGGCCGTTGTGCCTTCGGTTTTCATCAGGTGTATATCGATCAGGGTAATTTACAGGGCATTCCGAACTGAACCATGTCCAGAGAGATCACGTCTAGTTCCTATTTTTAGTACTGCTCACTTATTCCTCACCCTCTTTTCACTGAGTAAACACTGTCCGCTCAGGAATTTAACACACAAATATGTCACCAAAATTCAAGAAACAACGCTTCAATCCACTAGGGTATTTTCCCGTAGAACTAGACGAGATTTACCTAGACATGGATCAGTCAGTTATGTGCCATGCGTGATAAACGCTTAGGCGATCATGTATCTTTCGATAATGACTAACGAGGCAGATGTTTTCACTCGCCATTTCTTTCTGCGGTAGACCAGTTGCCATCCAAGGCTGCAGAACCTGGTCGGTCCTGCTATTTACCCATAGCTGAGGGGAGAAGAAGAGGATTCATACCATTCCTAAGGGTATTAGCACGTAAGTTAAAGTAATGGGTAGTGAAACGAAAACAATCTATCCCCGTAGATTAAATAAAGAGCTCTGTTCAGAATTCCCTATAGGTTACTGTTGAAACTTGACTAATGCATGGAATAATAATGCAACACAAAATGTACTTAGAACAAAATGTATTGAAACAAGAAAGTGTACAGAATATTTACATATAGTCTTTTGTATATTCCTGGTAAGACCGTTCTTGGAGAATGTGTTGACTGAGTCACAGTCGGGCAGAGTCTCTGGTTGAATCTCTTGATTCCTCCCTCTCTTCCCGGTACCAACCATATTTATATGGTCGGTACTCCACTATGCAAATTAGGTGGATCCTACCACAACAGTTACCTAGATCGATGTACACCTGATGAAGGCCGGGGTTGGGTACAACGACCGAAACTTTGTGATAATAGCAGTAAAAATGAGGATAATAGTCCAAATGTAAATAGTGTAAATAAAACTATTATTAATCATAATTGTTTAAATCTTGTTTTATTTTATTCTTTTAACTTATAAATACGAGTTTGAGGCAAAAGTTACCGAGGCCATCATTTGTCCAGCGTTTGGGATAATCTTTAAAGTGTCTAACCAGTTTCAGTTTGCTATTGCTTCAGAAATTATTCAAATCTAACATGTCGTTTACAGTTCCTAAGAAACAATCGGAAACTGGAAAAATAGGTTCAACATAAATTGACGAAAATAACCAGTGTGCAACTTTTAAACACTTGTCGTTTTCTTTTTTTATTAACACAGTCATTTCTCAACAAGATAGCCACTGACGATGAAAAATGTTTCTATTTCAAGAATTCAAATCAAGATTCATCATTAACTTCAACACGGTCTCAACATACCATCTTAAACGTCGTCTGATAGAATAAAACCAAGCGATTACAATTTCAAATTGCTTGAACCATTACTGCACAACGATACTGTGATCAATTGGCCTTTCTAAATAACGCACTAAAACAGATTACTCTTTTCAAAATATAGACGCATTTCTCGTAGAATTAATCGAATCTAATATAATAAAACCGATAACAATAATTAAATCTATTGAAGGTACAGATGCACTAGCTTATTTACTAAGCATAACTATGTCTATTAGAAGTCCAAAGGTTTACATCACCTAGTGAAGATCCATTTCTTTACAATTTTCTGATATGTAAGCTCTCTTATCACGACTCCACAGCGGGCATTCAGAATTTCAAGTGGACATAATAATAACGTATCAAAGAAATATAATTTTAATTTTGCTTCAGATGATACATTATTTTGAATTCTTTTTGTCCTCAAAGCAATTACGAATAATAAAAATTTTATCGATTTCCGAGAATATTCTTTTCATTTGTGATAAAACTCGCATTTGAATTTGACATCTTTTGTGTTGTGTTATTCACGCTTGTGTCACGTCGTTAGAACATGTTTAAAACAAAAAAGTTAAAAAAAAAAAAAAAAAATGAGAAAAAATGCCTTATTAAAATAGAACCCGTGTTTTTGCTTTTTGTTTTTCTCGTAGCTGTGTCCACGAAATCCTAATTTAGACTCTTCCAGCCATAAATCCCTAGGCTATGACTTGAGTCAAACCAGAAATTGTTGAAGTTGAAATTAGATGGGTTTTGGGGAAAAAAATGTTTAAATTAAAGAAATGAAACGAAATATTTTACTTGCTTCCTTTTTAGTTACGAACTGAACGCAATTGAATTTATTTTTCTTTTCTTATTTACTTTTATATTTCCCTTTCAAAATGAATATTGATTTCTTTTGGACAGTGGAAGTTAACTTTTTATGTGCAGATCTTTTCGTTGTCCTTTCGTGACCTCTAGGCTAAACAATCAAATCAAGGTGTCAAACAGAATCATCGATCTGGAAGCTTCATAAAAAGTGTATTTTAAAAGAGCCTTTGAAAATCTTTTTTTAATGAAATTGATTTATTTATTAAATGTAGTATGGTCAATATTATTAATTTTCATTCTAGTATTTCTTTCATCTTAACTACAGTTGCATTTTATTGCAATTCTCAGATTGGCATTCCATGGCCATTAATAAACAAAGTGTAATAATAATAGTAATAATAACAATTAAAATACAATGATATTAAAGTGGAAATATTCCAGGTGTAGTTGGAGCCCTCGGATTGATTGAAAAAGGTTCCGATAGACTCATTGAAGGGATTCCGTAGAGCTCTTTGTAATGTGCGAGCTGTACTTGTGAGTACAATTTTTGTATAGCTTTTGTTCTGACTAGTACAGCCCACACTCTACGAAGGGCTTTATCTGTGTAATTTTTTTATTTTTTTATTTTTATTTTTTTTTTTTTTGTCAGTGGAAAGTGTCATGATGCCATTTCTAACCTTAGGTCCTTGCCGGGACCCGGAAAAGAAATGTGTAAACGTCAGAAATCAAAGAAAATAATAATTAATAATAATAATTTTAATAATATAATCTCAGAACAGAATTTGTTCCTGATCCCAGTGGTCAATATAGTTTCAACATCCTGGACAAATGACATCAGACAAATGGATTCTAAAACAAGAAAGAATAAGGGCATTTATCTGTCTAATTTTTTTCATTTTTTTGGCTTACTAATTTTAACATTTTTTTTTTTTTAGTTCTGTAGTGGAAGAACCAACTATTGCAGCAAAGATATGTCAAGGATAAAGCCAACAGATTTCTCTGCATGGCCAATATCCAGAACGTGCAAATAAACCCAATGTTGATAAAGTTAATACTCATCGATGGTTACGAGCATCTGGATTAAAAGTCTGAAACTGAAGGCTTTATTCTTGCAGGTCCCTAGGAAAATATCATACATAATAATGTGGATCCAAAATGCAAAACAATAGACCATCTAATCTCAGGATGTTCTATACTTGCCCCAAATGAATAAAAAATCGTCACGAAATCAAAGACAATAAAACACTTTGGAAAATGTGTAATAATTAATAATAATTCTAATAATCCACACAGACAGAAAAAAAAATTGAAAATAATACATTATTGTCAAAACCAAAAGTTGATATGCAACCAAGGAATTTGAAAAACTATCAAAATACAAAAGACCTGGAAATTGGAAATTGAAAAAAAATGTGGAAATTGAAAACAAGAATAATACCAGTCAATTGAAAGAATCCTGAAACCCCAGCTTGAGACATACAGAAAATTGTCTTAGTTGGAGAACTTTGTCTATGTAACGCTAGCAACTTCATCGTAAAAAAAAAAAAAAAAAAAAAAAAAAAATTAACATGAAAAATAACAACACACCACGACCTTTTTCCACAGACTTAGGTAGGTATAGGCTAATTGAAGGGACATCATCAATCCCTATATATATATATATTGATATATTCAATATATATATATATATATATATATATGTGTGTGTGTGTGTGTGTGTGTGTGTGTGTGTGTGTGTGTGTGTGTGTGATGCCATTTCTAAACTGAGGTCTCTGGGTGGGACCCGGAAAGAAACGTGTACACGCCAGAAATCAAAGAAAACAAAATAATAATAATAATAATAATAATATTTTCCCTCCAAAATGCTCAGTGGAAAATGTCATGATGACATTTTCGACCTTAGGTTTCTGGGTGGGACCAGGAAAGAAATGAGTATACACCAGAAATCAATGGAATAATAATAATAATAATAATAATAATAATAATAATAATAAAGTAGAACGAAATTTTTTTTAAATTCTCCATAGCTCACTGAGACCCGTTTTCTCGACATAGCGCCATTAACCCGATAGCTATCTTAATGAGTACACTACTGATAATTTAGGGTGGGGCCTTTAACTAAAATCAAACTATATAACATATTTTGCTAAGTAATGGCTATATGGTTATGTTCATAGACAGGAGAGTAATTTTAGAGTCGAGGCTTGCACTCTGAGGAACGAGTTCGATTCGTGTTCGGGGTTCAGTGAGCTGCAGTAAAAAGTAATTTAAATTAAAATAAAATAAATACCAGCCATAAAATTAACAATAAACGAGCGATTATTTATCGATTCTTTGATCCTTAAACAAAACCAATGCAAAGAAACAGGAATCTCGAAATGCCAAAACAATTATTCAATAATATTTGCCATTTGATTTTAAAATATTACTTTTTGGTAATAAAAACAATTTTTTTCCTCTCATTCTACTGATAGACACCGAGGTGTTGAGCTATTCTACTTTACGGATATTGTTATGTAGTGAGTACTGTAAACAAAATTCTACAATGTGAAATGTGTTTTAAATAACCCAAAAAGCGTTGATAAGACGTAAAAAGACAAACCCAAGGCTATGAACGTTCTCAAACAAAAAATAAAAAAAACAAAGTCTATAATATTATTAAATGCCTTGTGAATGTGCATACGTAAGTGCGTCTTTAACGTGTTTAATCCAGCCACATTAAATATAAGTTCTGGTCTTAGAAGCACTGAGAATGTTTGATAAGAAAGAAACACTATCAAAATGATCCTTATAACGAACGAGACACTAGTGTCAATTGTTCGAATTTCTTAGATGAAACATGTTTACGCTTTTCTTTATATCGTCATGCTTTTTTAAATGTAAATATAGACATTTTTTCGTGTAAGAGCCTATCATAGTCCGTGTTAAGTCGCTGGTTAATCAGCTTACTGAAAGGAGAGTGGGGATTAAAGTTAATTTGTTTCTCGTTCTACTTAAAGGTCAACTCGAAATGAAAGTTAGAAATGAGTCAATTTGAAATTAGCTAAAAGATTATAAGCACATTGGATGCTTTAACTCAGAAATAGGAAACTTTTTCGAAGAGTGGACCGCATGAGGTACAGAACCACATAAGGCAGGCCGCACTGCTAAAAGAATTAGGGTATTTTATTATTAAAGCTACCCCGGCCATTTTCCCAATAAACCCATCTTGGAAATGGGTAAAGTTGATTTTTTTTTCTTTGGAGAAAAGATTCCTTGAATAATTAAAAACTTGAAGTCTTGGTATATTATTTTTACTGATGACAGCGTGATTAACACACATTGCTGGATGTGATTTGATTCTAATATATTCAGACAAAAAATATTTGTAAAAGAAGAATAATGATCATTGACGTTGCCTGTTTCTGAAGCAAAAGATATTTACACTTGTGATCTTCCTTAGTAAAAATTGCCAATAGTTTAAAATGATGACAACGTTACCTTCAATGAAATATTACAAAATTTAATAAATATTGTATTTAATCAATTTTTATGCATGTGGCTATGCTTGAGAATATGTGGGTGAACAAGTGAGAACGAAAAGGAACAAATAACATTTTTATAAACATTATATTCCTCATGAAATTAGGTGCGCCATTCAAAATGCCAATCGGGCCGGACGTGGCCAGGGGGATGAATTTTGCCCATGACTGCTTTAAGTAAATATTTAAGATTATTCTCTGAACGCGTGATCATTTGGAGTAGACCACTAAATCATTATGGAAGAAAAAACAAAGATGAACAAAAGTGAACGTTCTAGCAATATCATTTTGTTCATAGAATAGTTACTTTATTTCAGTTTTTATTTTTCTGTGATGAATCCTAGAAATTAATACGTTTAATATAATAATGTTCTCTAACTACAAGGGTATTGATGCTGGCAATTTACTATAACTTTAGTAGGAGAGAAGGAACAGTGAACTGTGAATAGATTGAGCGCTAGTTCATTCAATACACCCTCACTAGTCGTGTAATACTCTTCTGGTGTACTTACTGTTTAATATACGATATATCTGCAAACCTGGTTTTTGTTATTCCTTAACCATTTACTTGGTCACAAAACGTATTTAATTTATAAATTAAACTTCATATTTATAGAAACAAATTATTTCTAGTGCCCAGTACTATCTACAATTTCAAGTGTTCTCTGAGGGTCTGAAACATATTTACCGCAGAAAAGAAAGTAGGTGGACGCTACTGTAATTTTACTTGTGAATGTATATGCGGTAAAATCTAACATGAAAAAAGACAAAAAGGAAGCATTTTTAATTAAGGAATAAATCTCAAAAGCTTCAGGAATACGTTGTCTTTAATTAAAAAAAATGTTCATATTTAAAAAACGCCAAAAAGAAAATTCGTTTTCATAGTCAGATACGTATTATCTCAAATTGATTCCGTCGAATGACTTAATATCCATTAAACGTAAGAAAGGGGAAGATAACTCTTAAGTAAAAAAAAAAAAAAAGTTTTATGATGATGGAAAGAAACCACATAAAAGCAGCACATATTAAGGTAATTGGAATCAATGAATTTATACAATTATGGAGATAAACAATTACGGAGATGAAAAAAGGCAATGATATTTATAGAACCTATAAGCAATAACTCATATGGCGTTTTATTCAGCAGCTGCACTGAGCATTAAAAAAAATAAAAAAATCCAAATAAAAACCGTTTTATGAAGAAATTATGTGGAGGAAATAAAAGTCTAATGACAAATCACGAAGTTCGCTTTCGTGCGTCTTACAATATAAGCTTCGGTTTCTTAAGTGCTACAATCTTGAGCCTGTAAAGAACATTCGATTAATAGCACTTAGACATTTTTAGACATTGATTAAATCATGTTTACAGACAAAATATATCTTTGTACTTAAATTACTTAGACACAGAATCCTAAATCATTTTATCTCTTATTACTTGTTTTAGAAATGACAACGACTTTTACACTTTTCTTATTCTAATAGCAATCCTACTTCTATTGCACTCGTTACCAGAGATTTGGATCAATACTAGATAGATAGATAGATAGATAGATAGATAGATAGATAGATAGATAGATAGTGTGGACAGAAATCAACGCTAGATAGTGATTGTTAGTTTCACGTCTCAATACGCCTTTCACAAATCCCTATATAGGCCACTGGAGTATTAGAGGAAGTGAGGGGAGGAGGAAAACGGTCCTTCCCAGTTTAAAGGTTCTTTTATATATTTTGAATTTATCATTTTATATATTTAATTTGTCTATAAGTATTTCATATTATTTTAGTTATAAATTTTGATGTTTCAAATAAAGTGTATTAGATTTATGATATGAGACTTTCTTTAGTCTGTTTTGGCCATGATGTCTCTGTTGGCAGTATAGTTGGAATTTGTTTTCGTGCCTGCTTTTGTTTAATAGTTTACCTTATCTTAGAAAGGTGGATACTACAATTTGCTCTCCTTTTTTGTAATCAATTTACCTCAAGTAAGGCAATAATGCCACTAAGACACAATGGGCTACTGGGAGTAAATGAGAATGAAAAGACTTTAAAAGGAACCAGAAAACTAATCCTGATTAGGAAAAAAGGGATAGACCTCTATTCCTGTTTAAAAGACATGGTCCGGGTGTGAACAGGACAATAGGTGAACCTATCTACTCCAATTGAGGAGAAAAATATAAATAATTAGTTAATAAATAAATTCGTAGTGTGCAAGCGGAGACTTTTGAAGTATAGAGTTGAAGTAGACTTTAGAAGGAATCGGAAATCCAATCCTAACAGGAAACAAGGGATAAACCTCTACTCCTGTTCAAAAGGGTGAGGAGGCGTGTGATCCGGATGATAGGCGAACATATCTACTCAAATTGAGGAGAAAAAAATAATTAGTAAATAAATTTTCAGAGTGCAAACAAAGACTTTAGAAGTAAGGAGTTGAAGTAGACTTTTGAAGGAATCGGAAACCCAATCCGAAACAGGAAAGGATAATCGGACAATAGGTGAACTGTTTTGAAGTGTTTTAAGCACGTAAAGTCTAACGTATTTTATACGTTATATCTTGTTTGTTCTGTTTTGATTTTTTCGTTTCTATATATTCTTTAAAGGGTAGTGCTATTTGCCAATTTTGGTTTAATTAGTTTTCTGTGAAAAAGTGGCCATGACAGTTCCCGGACACCAATGTCAGTGATCAGCTGGGGCTATGGTGGAATAGGGAGATTCGAGTCTTGATATGCATTCAGCCAAGTACCGAATGACATAAGAATTATGGGATGCCATCACAAGAGCATTGAACAAAATTTCGAAAAGTTCTTCCAGAATATCTTCCAAACCATCCCAAGAAAAAGTGAGTCTCTGCTAAAATAAAGAGTGTCCAACCAACCGGGTATTAGGATATTTACCTAACAAAGTTATAGAATTCTATATGAATAAATAAATAATAAACTCGACGATTCCACCACACGCACAACATCACCTTTCTTCCATGGGGCTCAGCTTTTGGCATCAATTGTGGAAATTTAGCCTTCTGACTTTTGTGTTTGAACATTGTCGTATATCAGTGTACTTCAAATTTATTGTCAGCTGTCATGTATGATTAGTATTAGGTTGATACATATATATATATATATATATATATATATATATATATATATATATATATATATGAGGTGTGTCAAAAATACTTTTACAAATTTTGGGGCGGGTTCCTGACACCAAAACAGGGTAAAATGTCCATATAAATATATATCCGAAAGAACATTGTTGTACCTCAACAAAACAACTCATAACAAATAGTCGAAATGATCTCCGCTTGCTTCTACACACGCATGCCCCCGTCGGATCATTGACTGACGGATACTTTCAAATACTTCCATGCCGTGTCGAATAGTTTCGCAGGCCCCCATGACACATTTTTGAGGTGTCTCTTCATTATTAATGTCTTCTGCATAAGTCAATTGTTTTAGGAGGCTCCATATATAAGAATCCAAAAAACTAAGGGCGGGGGAACGTGTAGGCCATGGAATCGGTTCTCACCTACTTATCCATTTTTCATGTAGATGTCAGCCAGTGCATCGCGAACAAGGTGACTAAAATGTGCTAGAATCCCATCATTCATTAACTACATCCGTCTTCGTATTAGCAGGGGTATCGTAGAGCACTTCCACATGTAAATCTCTTTGTTGTTGTTTTTTTTATTTCATTTGCATATCTTGGTTTTAATTGGTTTAAATGCTTTTTAGGTTGTAAATTTCAAACTTGTACCTTATGAATCACCTTGTCAATGCAATTTACTATTTCACCATCTTCCCAAATTTCCTTTCCTGTCTCGTAAATCCTAAAGAAAAGTTTATCTCGAGTTTCGAAAAATTTTACAGTTAATTTCGTACTATGCCAACTTTTGATTTTTGTTCCAGTTGTCAAACACTAATTTGATTTTCCTGGCAAACATTAGTTCTTTTGGTGGTATCCTCGATGCAGTATTAAGGTTAGAGGTCATTCTATAAATCCTTAAAAACTGTTTGATCATTACTTCTTGTGTCCTCTCCATTTGCGGATTAAGTTTATAAAAGTATTTTAATGCACCCTATATATATATATATATATATATATATATATATATATATATATATATATATAAAGTAGGCATTGAAGTCAACACATAATGCCGACAATCATGCTTATATGCAAACGTCAGGCTATATGTCCATAGGACCTGGTGATTGTATATATGCATGAAACAGACTGTCACCGCTAAGTGTTGACTCTAATGTCCATTCTTATATTTACATATGCTCTATACCTGATATTAAGCACTTTAACAAATAAATATAGCATACCTTGAAACTATATTTTTATAATATATATATATATATATGTGTGTGTGTGTGTGTGTGTGTGTGTGTGTGTGTGTGTGTGATATACGACAATGTTCAAACACAAAAGTCAGAAGGCTAAATTTCCACAATCGATGCCAAAAGCTGAGCCCCATGGAAGAAAGGTGATGTTGTACGTGTGGTGGAATCGTCGAGTTTATTATTTATTTATTCATATAGAATTCTTAAAAACGCAGTGAAGCACTAAATGCACATTTATACGTTTAGCAGATGCAACGTGTCCATAAAGTTTTGGGCGAAAAGCTTCCTGCACGCGTCAATAGGACAATGTTGTTCTCCTCGATGACAACGTAAGGCCGCATGCTGTAAGAAAAAAAAGGAAAAAAAGAAAAATTTGGTTAGTCTGTTCTAACTCGATACACTCTATTCAACTGACCATGCAAAAATCGATTATTACCTTTCTTGATCGATACAAAACGCTTTGATGGCGAGTTGTTCTCTAATCAAAATCGGAGATCGTCGAAAACGTTTTCGCATAAAACGTGCGGAATTTTACTCAAATGATATGGAAGACCGAGATGATAAGTGGCATCAAACTCTTGCAAATAACGGTGCAACGTTAATACGTATCAAACTCTTGCAAATAACAATGCAATGATAAGTGGCCTCAAATGTCAACAAATAACGTTGCATTGATAATTGGCATAAAACTCTTGTAAATAACGGTGCAATGATAATTTAATAAACTGTTACTGCACTTTATTCTTTTTAAGAATAATGTTGATAAACAATAAGGAAAATTATTTATGCTTCTCCTTGTGATCCCGATGCTCTGATAGCAGTAGCAATTACTCCCAACCATAGAATACATTATTAGTAAATTCGGGAAAGCAGGTTTGTTTTTGTGTGCGTGAGTTTCATAATTCTATAGATATTTTTATTTTAAGGAATTAAAAATTGTATTATATTTTATATATGACTATAAAACAAACTGGATAGAGAAAAATGTAGATTACTCAGGTAGGAACTATATCTAATGTAACTGCAAAAATGCCAATATAACACCGTCATTTTTGGGTAATATATATATATATATATATATATATATATATATATAGAGAGATAGAGAGAGAGAGAGAAAGAGAAAGGAGAGAAAGAGAGAGGAGAGAGAGAAGGAGGAGAGTGCCAACATGGCTTCGGGAATGACTATAAGATATCTGAAATCTTTTCTTGCTGTTATTGACGACATGTCTCATTTATTTTCATATTACATATAAGTTGTTTAGACAGATAGGCGCTAATATATCGAGTCGAGTTTACACTATATTTGAGACCTCATACATTTTTAAGAATATCCCTTCTCTCTCTCTCTCTCTCTCTTCTCTCTCTCTCTCTCTCTCTCTCTCTCTCTCTCATCACTCTCAATTTTCTCTTTCTAGATGAAGGAAAATTCCTCTAAGCACAGCAGGCTGTTCATCTATTTTGTGTTTCATTTCACTGGCTTCGTTCAGCCGACGTGGAGAAAAAACAGTTATTTCCGACACAAATATAGTTTTTTTTTTTCCAACGCTACAGCTATATGACATAAGCAATTAGACACTATTATTTTTTACTCATACTTGACCTTTTGAATATATATTCTCATTACAATTACGTATTTTACTATAAAAAAATCATAATCACACAATCGCGTCAAATTTCCTTGACACACTAACAAATCGGAAATAGATTTAAAAAGTTGTTCTGTTGTGCATTTCGAAGTTGAAGCGACTCTTCATCAAAAAGCATTGATTTTAGAAATTTCAATTCCGTCCGTGAGCCGTCTAATCGTACAAATCACTAATAAAGAAAGTAATTGTGTCTTTTTCAAGTCGACATAGCTCAAGGTTTCTACGTACGATGAAACTGATGTCACAGAGTGTATAAAGTATTGTCCAAAAAACGACAGTGAGTGCTTTCAAGACCTATTATGTTCGATCAGCCAACAGACAGTAAAGAAGAAAAAAATAAGAGAAAACCGAGAGCAACTGAGATGAACATACCATTTGTATTTTGGTACAATGTTGTCTTCCTGCTCAATATTCGAACGTCTGTATATTTCCTAATCAAGATTTTTTTTAACTATCTGTAACTCACTATTCAATATAAAAGTTGTTGTGTGAAGCAATATAGAATACTGATTGTTATACTCCGTTGCAGTTAGATCTCTTTCTGATTCATTCTGCATGCTGGCCAGATGTGAACGTCATGAAAGCAGACAATGAAATAGAAAAAAAATCATTCTCTGTGCATAGGCTGCGAGCATCACATCCGGTCTAGGAAGCAAGCTCCGGTAATGAAAGCGACACTCGCCAATCACGAGCGATCCCGTTGGAAAAAAGAGATGCCCCTGAAGACTATCAGTTCTGCTTAAAAGCAGGTCTCCCATAAAGACCACGTAGTTGAGGGCCAGGAAGCCACCGACCGATACGCCGGGCGCTGCTGCTACTGCAGCCACCACCGTCGCCTCACAACATGACTGCCCTTCTCAACGATTGTTACCACTCCCAAGCTTGACGAGCTACCTCAGCTATCCAGCTTCGACATGCTAACACTCCACTCAACCAGCTAGCTACAAGCCTTCATCATAGCAGACGCTGTCACCTCGGCAAAATCGACCATCTACAGCGACCGACTATCCAGCTTCGACACCACCTCAGCAACCCATCACCGTCACCTTGGAATACCCAACTCGCTACAGACATTCCCATTGCAGTTGTCACCGCGGCCACGTACCATAGAACAAGCCTACCAGCCACATCAATCCGACACCACCTCCTCACTTCGGCAACACATCGCCGTCACCTCGGATTAACCAACTTGCTACAGGCATTCCTTTGCAGTCGTCATCGCGGCCCACCTTGATCTCGAATCAACCAGCACGTGAACCGACCATATTCCGTGACCACGTTCAAACCCATACAATAGATCATCTCCTGCCGCTACCCTTATACCTGACAATCAAAAAAAATTTAACTTTCCGCCGATTTCGACATCACTGTGCGACACCCTATATACTAAACAATGAACGTGTTCAAGAATCTAATCCTCGTTATTCCTTTCCTCTCGCAAACAAACGCTTATTATAACATGATAGTTTAAAGTTTGTTGACTATAAAAACAATACATACTAATTCTGCATGAAGAGTCATAGGCGATTGATAAAACAATAAGAGTACACTTTTCAGAGACTACAGGACTGCATGCAGTACAGTAAGATGCACTCGGGAATACCAGTTTCAAAGACGAACTAAATAATTCTTAATACTAAATCATTTAAATCAACACCACTAGATATGTCTGATATTTTGAATCGTGGAATAAGAAAAATGTCCTGAAAAACCTTTGAAAAATTCGATTTGTTACGTGTTTTGAATGTAACTTAGTCAGAGAAGATATATTAAATTCAGCGCCTGAAAGAGTAAAACATTCGAATCTACTCATAGAAAACCCAGTAAATTGAAATCTGGAAAAATGCTTCTTAAAGTATTTAGGTCATTACAGAAAAACCTATAATTGAAAACAGAAAAAAGGTAATGTGTACTATTATCATATCTCTATACAAAAATATTATAAGCCAATCATTAAAATTCTTCACAATAAAAATGCTGTTATCTTGATTAACTAATGTGATGGAATTCTTGTTATCTCTAAAGGTATGAAAAGATTTTGGAATAACAATTAGACTGTTTTGGAATAAAAAAAAAAAACAGACGGTTAAATGTGTCGCATAAAACGACACTTTTTTTTAATTTCCCCCAAGCAAGGTTTGTTATCGACGATAAAGTACGATAAAAACGAGATTCAAAACGACATAAGATGACAATTGACGTTGCATTTAAATTTTTGTAGTTGAAAATTATTCTAGTAAATTGATTTTATATATAAAGATTTATGTTGCAATTTTCAGAATAAAGTATTTTATAATGAACTGATAATAATTTAATTAAAATATATGAGTTAAAATTCAAATGGTATATTTACTATATAAGTATATTCTAAAAAATTGTCTAGCATCAAATAGTTAATACTATATTTATTGGTAAAATATTAAATCTATATAAATAAAGAGCCGTGTACGTGTGTTCGTCCGTTTTTCGATCTCGAAGAATCATAAACAACCTGAAGTAACAGGTAGTAACTACTGTAGTTACACGCGATTAAAAATTAAATAAATAACTTATTTGAAGTTAAATTTAAATATCAAACAGAGTGAAAGTTTAAAAAAAAACAATTCTTTATTAAAGATTTAAATTTAATTTCGCTTTTCGTCGCAATTGCAATTTATATCGTCTAATTAAACTTAAGCGGGGCACAGTACGTTGCTCATATGTTTTTTTTTCTTTTTCTATCACGCGTACTGCGAAGTATTCGAAATATTACATATTTTGGGTTCCCTAATGTCTTTTAAGAGCAACTTTATGTGAAGGGATCATAAAGAATGGTGATTTTAAAAGAAAATTGCGTGCAAAATAAATGTAAACAAACTATGGAAATCGGTTGCGTATACGAAGAAAGATTATGCTGACTTAAGGTGTCGAACAAAGATAAAATTTTATTATTTCTAAATTCTTATAACTTTTACATACATAGGGCTCTGAGGGTAAAAGGTCGAAGGCCAAAAAGCTCTCCACAGTATCTAGCCTAAAGTCCACCCGAATGGCGGCTTCTAGGCTGGTTGCATAATAAAGTCTGAAAATATATTAGAATGATGGGAAGATTTTTCGACGGTTCTTTCACAAATACTATACTATTTTTTATATTATAAATCCATGCCATCATTATTCAAGGCTTTTAGTCCTTTATTCTACTCTTCAGCTTTCTTGTTCCAACATTAAATAACAATTCTGACTTTGATTATATTAATTCTACGATGTCGTAATATGTACTTGAAAAAACGAAGCATATGATAGACTAAACATGAATGATTTTTAGAATTGCAAAACATGAGGTAGAAATGTCTATCCCAGCCATTTGTTTATTGGCAGCATCGTATCTGTAACTAGAATATGGGCAAAATCCTCAATCGTGTTCTTCGCCCAGAGAAAAGTTATTTTCTGATTCATTGCGTTACGGTTGCTTACAGTATGAATAGTTTGTGATGGTTCCAGCTATTTCGAATAAAATATTCTCTTTGAATCCGAACAAAAAGCACAGAATAAATTTTCTCTGGTATATTCCGTTTAGATGTTCTACATGTAAGCAAAATTTATTGACAACCAATCTAGGAGAAAGAAAACTTTAAATTCAAAACTGGTTGAGTGGTGGGGCTAGCAGCACAAATTCGTAAAACCTAAAACTTACTTGATACTGAAACTACAGCAACAACATCTTTACGTGATAAGTTTGAAGCCCTATACTACACAGGTGTTCTACAAGATTAACTTAACATGAATTTACACACAGGGTGCGATGAGTAAATCATCACCATTTTATATTTTTAATTTCGCACATACGCGTTGTTTGTTTTTTATTCTGTCAATTGCGCAGTATAGTTGGGTCAGTTGGGCACCGTCTGTGAGAAAAAGAGCACCATGACGCATTTCATTCTGCCAGGAATTTGGAAACGACATGCTGTACTGCTTGGCATTCGTACCGGAAGATCTAATACGAACATTTCAAAGTGTTTGGGTGTCGATCTGAGGAAGTGCAGGGGATTTGGGAAGAGTTGGATGAGTCTAATGGTAATTACGAAGGAACAGCAGATCGGAAAATTCACTCTGATCTTTCCGACAAGAAAAGAACTACCTAATTTGTTGGTGTGGGCCTCATGCTCAACACAGAGACCTACATCAAGTGCCTTGAGAAGATAGTGCTGCCCTGGGTCAGTAGGGTGGCTGGTGGAAGATCCTATCTCTGGCAACAGGACTGCACCGTGCCACACAAACAGAACCCATTCATGGCTGTCCGACAATTTCTGCGACCACATCACCCTTTACATCTGGTCACCTAACTCCCTAGACCGCAACCCTCTTGATGTGTAGGGCGCAATTGAGCAACAAACATCCTTGTAACACCAAAGAAAACAAGGATTATGGCAGGATTCACCAACTTAAACAAAGAGACCGTAGCAGGAGATTTTTGAGTTGTCTGGAGGTTGTGGTTAAAGGCAGTGGAGATTTTATTGAATAAATTTACTCTTTTATATTTCAAGATATTTTGTGTAATTTTGGTAAATATATCTGTTAAAATAAGATGTTAGCGTTATTTTCATTTTTGCGTAATTTAGTTGGCAATTTATCCATCGCACCCTGTGTGTATATATATATATATATATGTAGAAATTTTGAAAAACAAACAAAAATCCATAAATGTAGTTAAAATGAAAGAATTGTCGACGTCAGACGTTTCGTTTTAATAAACCATTTCAAGACAAAATTCATTAAAATACAAATTCAGTTCAATATGACGAAAACGATGGACATAAAAAACACAAGTCTTATCCAAGAGTAAAACAGATAACTGAAAATTTTAAAAGATCAGCTTTCCGTTTAACGTGGTCACGCCGTAGTCACATGGGCGACGCTCCCATAACGTATTCCTAAAAGTTCGTGATTATTTTAAAATTCCTGTATTTCCGGATAAGCCTGCAATCTTCCATGTTGTAAAAAACGAATTTAGGTTTGTGTTTTCAATAGACAGTATATAAAGCAAGTGTAAATGGATAAAATCCGACAGAATGTAGAAATTTTGAAAACAAACAAAAATCCATAAATGTAGTTAAAAATGAAAGAATTGTCGACGTCAGACGTTTCTGGTTTTAATAAACCATTTTCAAGACAAAATTCATTAAAATACAAATTCAGTTCAATATGACGAAAACGATGGACATAAAACACAAGTCTTATCCAAGAGTAAAACAGATAACTGAAAATTTTTAAAAAGATCAGCTTTCCGTTTAACGTGGTCACGCCGTAGTCACATGGGCGACGCTCCCATAACGTATTCCTAAAAGTTCGTGATTATTTTAAAATTCCTGTATTTCCGGATAAGCCTGCAATCTTCCATGTTGTAAAAAACGAATTTAGGTTTGTGTTTTCAATAGACAGTATATAAAGCAAGTGTAAATGGATAAAATCCGACAGAATGTTTTAATTTTTGAAAAACAAACAAAAATCCATAAATGTAGTTAAAATGAAAGAATTGTCGACGTCAGACGTTTCGGTTTTTAATAAACCATTTTCAAGACAAAATTCATTAAAATACAAATTCAGTTCAATATGACGAAAACGATGGACATAAAAACACAAGTCTTATCCAAGAGTAAAACAGATAACTGAAAATTTTTAAAAGATCAGCTTTCCGTTTAACGTGGTCACGCCGTAGTCACATGGGCGACGCTCCCATAACGTATTCCTAAAAGTTCGTGATTATTTTAAAATTCCTGTATTTCCGGATAAGCCTGCAATCTTCCATGTTGTAAAAAACGAATTTATTTGTGTTTTTCAATAGACAGTATATAAACATTTAAATGGATAAAATCCATATGAATAAATTTTTATTTACAAACAAATCATAAATGGTTTAAAAAATATTAAACCATTTCAAGACAAAATTCATTATAAAATTTGGACATTCTGTCGGAAGTTTATCCATTTAAACAGATATACTGTCTATTTTAAAAAAGAAACTTTCCGTTTAACGTTATCCACAGATTGCAGGCTTATCCGAAATTCAGGAATTTTAAAAATCACGAATTTTTAGGATAAGTTATGCAATCTTCCATAAAATAGGTTTGTGTTTTCAATAGACACGTTATAAGGAAAGTTGAAATTTTAAAAATCCGACAAATGTTTTAATTTTGAAAAACAAAAATTGAAATCCATAAATGTAGTTAAATGAACCAAAATTGTCAACGTCAGACGTTTTGTTTTAATAAACCATTTATTAAACATTAATTCAAAAACGTCGACAATTTTCATTTTAACTACATTTATGGATTTTGTTTGTTTTTCAAAATTTCTACATTCTGTCGGATTTTATCCATTTACACTTGCTTATATATATATATATATATATATATATATATATATATATATATATATATATATATATATATATATAAATATAGATAACTAGACTCGTTTTTGAAAAACCCTCATTTTTGATTTGCTAATCAAATCAATTTCGAAAAAAAAGGTTTAAAAAAGAAAGAGCTACAAACATGAACTTCTGCCGACAAAAAAATCGCACAGATGCAGGTCTGAAGCCCAAAGAAAAAACCCCGATACGAGTAACAACTAACTAACAAAAGAGCTCAATACAACCGTAGAGCAGACCTTGGTTTGGCCAAACTTTCCCTGACGATCCGTTTAGGTGAAACCTAGGTAGGTTTGTCTGGCTCACTAGGTGTATCTATATATATATATATATATCATTTACTATGTGCATATGTCTCTTTATTGAACAGTATATATATTTTTGTATGATTTAATTTCGATGGACGTTTTTAATATCTTCTTTATATATTTCTTGTTGTTTTTACTCTTCATATAGTCCAGCTAGCAACAGTTTTTTCCGGAACATAAAAAACTTTTTTATGATAATAGAATAAGCAATTTAGTGTTATAATTCAACAGATTTTAAATGTTTCTCGGAAGAAAATTTACTTTGAAATTCGTTTATATATACAGCTGCTTTTTAAATAAAAAAAATTAATATTAATCAATATTTTAACATTGTTCCGTGAAGCAACAACAAACAAGACATTTACAATACCAATGAATTCGATCGTTATGAGATTCCATACAATTGTGATTTGGTTAGCCGGAGATCAGCTCAATAAATATCAATATTAATAAATAATTTATACCCGAGAATAACTTTTACAAATGCGTTATTGTCGAAGCAAATTTATGGAGATATTTTAAGCGCTTTTTGGCTATTGTACCTTCATTAGTTCATTTTTCATACCTTTCTGCAGGAGAAAATTCGCATTTCAGCAATAATTCAATTCCATATTTATGGAAATACTTTCTATATAAATTACATTATATACCAGTAAATCCGAGAGACGTGAACAAATTATAAAGAAAAACATTTTCCCGTGAATGTCTTTTTAACCATAACAAATGATATTAAATATACTTCTATGTATTAATATTTATTTAGCTGATCACTGCACAAGATTTCAAATACAGAACACGATATCCGATATACTTAAATAGATTATTATTTTATGATTTTACAATCTAACTTTTCTCTTATTTCAACTTACAAATTACAGCTTTTATTTTTCCTACTAATTTCCTTTACTTGAATATCGTTTTCAATTCTTATATACACCACTTTTAATGATAGACAACTAATTTTTAATATCTAGCGAATTAATTTCAATAATTTAGTCTCTGTTAAACCTTTTCAGCATGGATGGGTTATAGCCAACTATGCAGAATACTAACCCCCAAACATTACCCCACCACTCTTCGTTTTATTCTGTCGTGTTGGTTTATTATTTCGGCAAAAGAACCAACATTTATTCCAACTATGGAACTGTAGATTCATTAGTTTACGATACTGTAGCGAAATCAGTTTTCATGAACTTCTTTACTCTAATTGTTTCTTTGTGTGATGTTTATTTAAAGGTGTTAGTATGGTATTGTCTTTAGACTACTTTTTTCTTTCATGTACCGTGTAACTTCAGAAGGTGGAAGATCATGACTCTCCACAATTTCGTATTGTCTGTGACTCTAAAACAGTGTCTGTACCCTTTCTGTCCCTCACAAACACTGTTCTGTCATCATTCATCTCGATAGGTAGGTTAGTCGATGTTTCTTGCATTCATTTTGTTGTGGATTCCGAGATGAAATTTGGTCTCCAATGAATGACAAACGCAGGAATGAAATATAACAAATAAATGTATTTACACAATAATACAATTGTTAATACGGTTAGTAAATCCAGAAACGCGGTTAGTAGCAATGATAATATATATATATATACAGTCTAGTAAATCCAGTCTCGAAGTAGGACTTCCTTAGAGTCTATGTGCTTGTAACTGTGACTTCTACAAGCGCTTACCTCACACTATTACTCTAACTCCAACTCAATCACAATCTCAATCTCTCTGACTGACTGACTCTGGATATTTATGGGCAGCAGTCCAAGTACACACTGGTAGAATCCACTGGTGTGAAAAAAAGTGTGGACCCCATAACACATTCTTGCCTTCATTCTATGTGGAAAATAGTTTTAACATCACCCCTCTTTTCTCTCTGTTTAAATTCGCAACACCATCGGCTTCAAATATGTTCTTACTGGTTCAGCTGTTTTTCTTTTATATTAGCCTTTTTCAAATCTCTAAGCCATTTTTCAAGCCAGTTTTTTTTTACTCGTATCTTACCAATGTTTTTCAATTTCTTTTCTGTGAGTTCTGCTAAAAATCGTTCACAATTATATCAAGTATATATTCCCTACCTCCCATGATAAACTTTATATATATGATACTAGAACTAAATATCAGTAACTATATATTGACGTCCCGGCAACACCTTTAGCCCGGTGAAGTGCAGCAACAAGAGATGGTATCAATTCTTCATTTTGTCGGAAGACCAATGAAAATATGTTGAACCGTGCCGTCTAATTAGCTGTCCGCAAAATCCTGATACTCTTTTGCAAGGGATTTTACGTACGAACAGATATCTCTTGATATCACATAGATCATATATTGGGCTCCTGTCGGGGGAATATAGTGGCCACAGATTTCGTTGAAAGTCTCGATTATGCTTAAACTAATTGTGGGTAACTTAGTTCCGATGACACATTGCTTATCCTGCTGAAATTATTTATCATTGTTACGATATATGGAGTCCATGAATAGTAGTAAATGTTTAGGTAGCAACGTAATTTAGCTGTCAACTGATGCTTTAAGAATACATTTCACACCAATATTGAACCACAACCAGTCTGCATGGTGCCTTGTTGACAGCTGGAATCCATGGTCTCATTGATCTGCTAAAAATCCGAAACAACTAGAACATTGATTCATCGGGCTGTTGCCAGCTTTTCAGGGTCCTGTTAACGATAATCAAGCCCAGTTGAATATTTATGGAATGTGAAACTATCCTGCTTGCTACCACGGAACATTCTAGGCATAAGTCTTTAATTTCGATTATTAAGGACCGTGGTAGGCCAATGTGCTGTCTACCATGATACATTCCATCAGAGATTTCTGATACACATATGTGACTATAGATAGAGTGATGTTAAACATCCCTACAATTTCAGAAATAGAAACCCCCTCTTATATGCTGTTCGAATACCGATAATTCACATCGCCCTGGCATGAGTAGTTTTTCAACTATTCACATTGACTTTACAGATACCAGCGTATAAATTATATAGGTCTGACCATTTCTATGACGTCAATGTTAGGTGGTGTCACCTACCATTACTTTTACATACTGCTATATCATGACTTTTGGCACGTCAGTGTACAATTACACATATGTATTTAAAATATTAATTTTAAAATGAAATATCATTGGATATTTCTAATAAAAACAAGCTGTAATTGATCTGGTATATTTATCATATGAATATGAGTACATACTGAACATTTCAACTAACATAGATTTATTAATGCCAATTTTATTGTAAAAACGTTAACTTGCATAATGAAATCTGACATTGTTTTGTGCATTGAACTGTCGACTTTAATTTATATTTGGTAAATATATGAAGTTAATTTCTTTGATAAAAGCTGTAAATTAATGTAGTTAAAATAATGAATTAGAAACGAGAAAAGGCGAATAAAATGCATAATAATGTTTGTGTATTTTGTTTAAATACAATTTTGGAAAGAATATCACAGGAACTTCATAAACACTAAACAGACAAGGAATCGATAACAATACTTTGTTTTGTATTTTAATCATCTTATAGTGAATAAAAAATCCAACAATGTATGCAATGCTACTTTTTCTCTTAAATCAGAAGGAATATTTGATTGGATAGTAACAAATCACATAGAAATGTCACTTTTTGCGTTAAGATTTGTGATTCATTTGTTGTATTGCTTTTAATACACAAGTTTTATTTTCGATGCTATTATTTAAGATTCTCATTTACAGTAACGTTTCCTTGTTTATGATGTTTGCGAAGCAGAGCTTTGTCAGGCACAAGGCTCGATGAGAAGAGAATTGTATTGGGAGAGTTTGAAGCCTTGGTATTTTATGTGGGTAAGTTTACCTACCTCGAAATTCAGCATTAGACATTCTGTCTTTTACCTGGACTTGAGCTCCAAAATCCTGCATTGATTGTTATATATGTATATCTCAGCTCAGATGTAGTCTGGTTCTATTTCTTCATGAAGATTTGATTTTTAGCACGTTTGAAATGTAACCCTAATTTTTATGGTAATTGTGTTTTGTTAGGTGAACCACAAGAAATACATATTTGCACATCTCAACCTTCCCTCTACTTTGAGATCAACTGACATAAAATTATATCTAAGGATTTTATCTTGCAAGTAACTCCAAATAAGTTGCTTTGTCATTGGGTATTCCATAAACTAATCTTTGTGATGAAGATGGATTGATCCTGAAAATGCCTTTCTTAAGATTCATATTATTTTTGCGTAATCCCTTTTTTAATCCAAATCTTAAAACCATTGATTACAATCCCATTTGTTGAAAAGAACAAAAAGTTTGGAATAGTAAGACGCCATTATTTGAAACTATGACAAAACTGTAACGAAAATAACTGCAGATCGTTCTCTTTAGGAGGAAAACAATTTGAGGGCTTCATTTTTCTGGTCTGTAAATTTATTTGCTGTATTGAAACAAACGAATTGTGCTTCGATGAAATCCTTGGGGTAAAATAAATAAATTATCCAACGTCAATTGATGGCCGCCCAGATAGACTAAAAGGCGAAAAATGAAATTCAACAAACGAAAGCAGACTGTATAATGCAAAATAAAAATTGTGTAAAAGAAAAAAAAACGAAACCAAAAGCAAAAAAAAGAGAGAAAAATGGTCGAACTGGGCAAATTTTCTTAAATATTTTTTTTCCATTTCTTCATCTTTAAAAAATATTGTTTTTTTATTCTCAGAACACAAATAGTAATTATGCAGACGTATATTTTTGACAGTTCTTTTCTTTCATGAAATTTCAAAATCGTCTAATGGACAACATTTTATAATCACAATTATTATTATTATTTTTAATTTCTTGTTGACCTACATTTGTTTTATAATCACATGCCGGATTATAACCTAGGGCAAGCGAAGGGTGTGTTTTTTGTTGTTTTCACTTAATTAAGCAAAAGTCAGCTATTATAGAAAAAAATAGAAAAAAGCTCTTCGCAATATATGGGATGTGATTGTTAGAACTATTTTTTAGATTTCCTTGAGAGATCTTGCATCAGGGATTCTGTTGATTTTGTCGATGCCTCTTATCTGATCAAAGTGCTATAAAAATGCACATACCCGCCTACAATTTACAAGAACAGTTAAGGAAGATTCTGGTCGAAAACACTAGCATTTTATATAAATCACATTACTTAAAACACCCCGCAGCGAAAAAGACCCTTTATATAAAACATCTCGCATCCAGTATAAATCTCACCTTATTCAGCATAGGAAAGGGTGTGTTAAAGCTTTTGTTTTTGTTTTACTTGGTATTTTGTTTTAAAGACGCTCACTCGAATTCCAGTCGCACTTAACCCGCGAAGCTCGGAATAAACGCTCCTACTAGTAAATCAAAACAAAACATAATATACATCTTAAATTGTATCTTAAACTGTCAAACAGTAAAAGAAATTAGCAACACTCAGAAACAATCCCCTCGAAAATGGTTTAAAAATGTAACCGAAAGCTCTTGGGACAATGGACAATATTGGCAATTTTTGGACTCCCTTACACCCACGAAACGGAAGAATGAAAGAATATTGGAAAAATTACATTAAAAAATAAAGACACTTTCCTTGTCTTTCATATACAATGAAACATGTTTAAAAGATAGGTTGCTGTCCTAATACACACACACACACACACACACACACATATATATATATATATATATATATATATATTCGCACAGTCTGACATATATATTGCTGTGATCTATTTGGGGATAAATATTTTTGTTTCTAATAGAATTTTCCTGTTTTTTTTTATTAATAGAAGGAATCAGTTATTTTCGCTAAATGCCCTTTTCGCAACTGTTTTAATTGTAATACCTCTTGCCTGTCTCCTGAAATATCTGTGCAATTGTTTTTCTTCCCGTAATGGGCTTCTCTTTTGGGATATTACCGATCTTCTATTTTCCCTCTGTCAGTTCTATTGTAACTTTGTTGTAACTGTTTATTAGCCTGTCGCATATAGTGCGCAATTCTTTTTAGCAGAATCGACAGAATCTTAAATACAGACGCTTTTTTTCCACATATAGTATATCGATATTATTTCTCGGGTGTAAAACTTCTTATTTTTATCATAATTTCCCTTGTCTTCGGATCCAAATTCCTCAGTTTTTTGGGGTTTTTTTTTTATCAAGTTCATGAAGAGTTTTGCATATCTCACAATGTCTACTGCCCAGAAGTGTTTATTTTTTTGTTCACATTTTTTGTCGTTCTATCAAGTTTTCAATATTTCTTCGTTCTGAGATTTTCTTTGTTGACTTTTTCTTTCATTTTATTCTGCTTTATTGAATCTGTGTCCAGTATTCCCAGTGTTTTTTGTTTTTGTTTTTGTTTTTTTTTTGTTTTGCAGTTTTCTTTCACTTTCAGCGTTCAGCTACTGCAACTATTATTGTCATTGTTGTAATGTAATTGTTATTATCATCAATAATAACAGCGAATTATGTTTTACTCTTATTAACCAACCTTCAGCAAAAAAATCGTTCTGAAGAAATCAAGTCAATGTAATATTGGTTTAGAATATAGTATCATTATCCTCGCTAAAATAATTTATTATTATTCGTACTCACAGAGATTTCACGCTAGTCATGGATTTCATTGGAGAGCAATCAACAGAAAACTCACCAATAATCGATTACATTTCTTACTATTCCAGTTGAACCAAAACCAAATAGTTTAATGGTGTCGATTTATTTTTTTTACAGCAAGGTTCACCCTGTACAAGGCCACTCGATGTAGAGGGCTATGTTAAGGGGTAGTTTATATGGATAGGAGGGGAACTCTAGACTCGAGCAGATTAAGATTGTAGCGATCCGGGAAACATCCTCTTGGGAGTCTGTTCCACAGGGCAGTGGTTCTCGGGAAGAAGCTGTTTTAGTGGAATTTCCTGCCGATGGAATACGGAGGAAACGTGGGTGGTTTGCAAATAGCATGACGGGTCCTAGACGTGAAGGTTAGATCTGGTTGAACCAAGAAATGTGGTTTGTCTGAGCACTTTCCATAGAAGTAACAGCAGAGCAGTGTAAGGCTGGCCACATCCCGCCTGTGAGAGAGACGTTGGACGATGGAAAATTATTCTTCTTCCAACAAAGACTTTGAACTCTATCAAGACTGGAAAATCAGGACTGGGAAATTTCCGCCCAAATATGGCAACAGGACTCCATTTTCGACCTGATCAGGCTCTCATAAAGGTAGAGAATAGCATAAAGTGTCAGGTACTTACTGGAGCGATACAGGGCGCAGATCATTTTATTTGCATCTTTAGCGATGGATCGTATATAAGAGTTCCACTCGAGATCGTGTGTGAGTTTAAGGCGCAATTTTCTCTCAGGATACAAAGTCTCCTCGAAGAGACATTCGTTCATCGTAACTGGAGGTAGTTCAGAGTCTGGTCGGCGGTGATTGTGTTTGTGTGTATGTGTGTGATATCTCTTCAGAATGTGGGCGACCATGGCTTACCACAACTTCCTGTTTTTGTTACTCTAATTCATACAACCATCTGTATCTCTCTGTTATGTGTTCCGCCATCTATTTACCCGAACTTGACTAATTGGTTGCAAAGAGTTTTATGCGGCCTGTCATGCCTTCAGTGTGTCTTGAGTATTAGATTTGCCAAGACTTCTTTGTTCGATACATGTGCTAAAAGTTTCATATCTTTCTGATTTTCAGCAGCAGTTCCTTTATAGTTCATGTTCTCCTTAAATCTTCCTAATTTCTCCTATATTCTGTTTATGATATTCTCAGAATATGGCGGCAGAGCCACATCTCTGTTGCTTCAAGTCTCTTCTTCATCTCTGATGAATTTTGCAAATACGAGTTTAGATATTACATAGCAGTCAATCATTTTTTCTTTGTTTCTTAGGAGATTAATCCCTTAATATTTGGTTAGGTTTCTGAAAGGTATCTTTCGTTACTCCTGTACACCTTCAAATTTCCTGCTTCCCGCCATCTGTTACCCAAATAGCTAAATTTCCCCTCCCAGTTTGATTTTAACATCTCTTTCATTTTGAGTTGTTTTTTCTCCTGATAACCATGCATTCTGTCTTCTTCCAGTTAATAATTAGTCCTTTCATGTTATTTTTAACGGCTGCTTTCTCTAATATTTCCTTTTGAATCTAACGTCATCACAGTCAGATTTGCTAGTTTAGCTTTTTGGGATCTAGCACTTTTTCTTATTAATATTTACTATTTCAAAAATAGGAAAAACTGCTAGATGCTGATTTGTAGGAGCTAAATCCGCTGGCGAAAGTAAGTTAGACATCGAAAAGAAATAAACTGGCAATTCTGATCAGAGTGACCTCTTCATAAAATATGCGAGTTAGCTTGGACCTCGTTTATAACAATGAATGTCATTTATCCGAAACCTGGCTTCACCGAAAGCGTTAAACAGAATCTTCACTTCATTGAATGATTCACTTCATCGAAAAATCCAAACCAAAGGGAGATAACTGTTATATCTG